>CM060948.1:87849771-88049771 GCA_030765055.1 Mantis religiosa
ATGAATAAAGCGGAAGGAAGTGACTGTCGAGAGGAGGGGAAACTCACTCGCCGTCATAAGGCTTTACAGAACGTATTTCAGAGCAGGGGAGAAGTTTGCAGAATAATTATATGAATAGTGTGACTTTTTAAAACTACATTATTACAAAATGAAGAAATACGACGATACTGAGCAAGTAAAGCCTTTTGGGAGCAAAAAGCTCCGAGAGTTCAGACATTTAGCACGTGAAAAGTTGGACCTGATAGTTCGCGCTCATATTGATTGAAATCTCACACATGACACACATCAAAGAATCATTAGCAGAAATATTTGATAAGGATTAGACCGCTGCGGTCAGTACCTGAAACGTTACCAGCTCGGTAGCGCTGTCGGTTTTCACTCAGACAGGCAATCCATCCTATTTCGGTAATTTTGGTTGAAACTTAATGTTTACCTAACCAAATAAGTTGTTCGGGTTTTCAGTAAGTAAATTTACGTTTAACACTTTAACACTATAACGTGGTCGCTCTTTTGACATTTTTACTTTCTGAAACGTTAAAACTTTGGTCGGTACGAGAGCTTTCTGTTTATACAATCTTCGAAATTTCTGTAATGGTTGAAGCTTAAAACTTATTTTATATTTCTTTTTCTGTCCCAAGGATTTTTTCTACTTATCTTTGACACAGTGAACAATGTGGGTTTCTTTTATCTTCGTTAACTAAAATTTACAAGGTTTGTCGTGGCATGAGTACACACCTGCGTTATGGGGGATAGCGTGTCTACCCTAATATTCAAGAGGTTTTGAGTTCGATTCGCAGTAGAAAGATGTAAGTTCTGTTTCTTTTCAGGATATTCCCTTATACTGTAAAATGAATGTTGGATAACCAGTTCCATGGACATCCGGATGATTTGAGCATCATTTAACCCACTTTCCCATTCTGACATTGCCGAATATATTGTAATAACATTCGAATTGCAGCCGCATTAATCTCTCCGCTCCTAGGAAAACCCACCTTAAGCTGGTCCTCAGTTAACAAAAACTCATAGCGGTGCAGTTTGCTCTTTTTATGATCAAAGCATGTGACAGAGAAACTCAAAAAAACTAAACAAATGTTATGCATGATCACAAACCAAACTAGAGAGCAATGTGGATTTATAACAATAATAATTTCTCAGTATCTTGTTTTAAAAGGTTAAGTGTAAATGCTGATTGCGCGACCACCCTCGGATTATGAAGTCGCAGGCGGAGAAATCTTCTGGAACCCCAAAATAAGCTTAGCATCACATGTACACGATTTCGATACTGTCAGCAATAATAACTTTAAATTCAAGTTGCATTTAAGAAGACTGATTTACTAACTAGAGAAACATTTTGTTTCAAAAAATTTATACAAAAATAGTTACAGAGATATATCACAAAGTGTTTAATGGACAATTATTTAGAACTACTTACAAATATTGATTTATTAATAAATATAACTTCATTTGAAAAAACAAACATCTCTCCTTTCAATTGTTAGAAATCATCATTTCCTTATCAGTGGCCACGGAAGCTACTAAAATACACACATAACCTAAAAACAAGCTCCCGTCGAAAATGTTCTCATGTACTCAAACATTCAGAGTTCCATTTATTTCTTCATTAACCTTTTATTCGTGTCTTAGAGATACGTAGTAAAGTTTAGAGTTAACCACCATCATTGCGAATAGTTTTATGGAAATATTACGATAATATGATAATATGGTATCACGAAAGGCCCTGATTTGTAACTTTTTCTGATAGGAATTGAATTTATGCACTGTAATCAAGTCTGATGCTAATTCAGTAATCTGTACCAAAATTTGTTAGTATGTGTTTAATATACATGCGGATTATTTTGAATCAACCCATTTCAAGGGCTAGTAGAAACGATTTACTAAACCAAAATATTGGAGTTCAGCAACATGGTCATCGTTTTTAAACGATGTAATATCCTTTACCGAACGTGGTGGCGCCGTGGTAACATGTATAACCCGCATTCGGGGCTCCTGGGTTCGAACCCCGGTGACTGCCGATTCTGACCCATGCGGATTTTGTGGTTTCCCCAGCTTGGTACGTTTATTTTAGGGTAGTTTTCCTTTTTACCACTATTTTTCCAGTTCCTCATTTCCTTCATCGTCACCTGCTTTAGGGCTTTAGAACCAGGTGTCGATGTTGGATAGGGGATATGAGCTCCGTATAAGTTTCTTCGCTAGCTTCAGTTGGAACTACACAGTCAGGATTCATCTCCGTTTTGGCTTCACTGGGGTTTAGGAGCTTGTGAGTGTATTCAGGCGTCACCAAATATTCGAACTGGAAGTGTCCATGTTTAAGCATGTCGTCATCTGAAACGGTTGCCCTTCGGATCTCCTACTAACCAGAGGTCAACTACTGTCCGGCCGTTGTATCTCCAGCTCTGACGTTTTGAGACTGCAAGAGGTGGAGGGGGAAGGTTCATAGTACCAATATACAGTAATGAGCAATTGAAAACATATCGTCAAAATTATCTTTAAAATGAAAATATAGGGCCATATTAGCTTTAAAACAATAAAATCCAACTTGCAATTTCATTATCATGCAAGATATTCATTACAACAAAACTCTATTAGAATATTTCGTTCACACCTTTCACGCACACTAACTGCATCTGTTGGTGGTACTGGGAGTCTCTACATCCGGTGACCTGGTCAGGAGGTTAAAACTGTCTGCTAGCGCCAATCAGCATTGTCGCTGCTAGGCGTGGCTTCCGAACCCAACACCATGTTGCCAGGTTAACTTTGTTTGAGCCACGTGGCCTTTTAGCTACTTGGGCTGGTAAACTTTCTTTGGTATATTTTTCGTGGGTGAATTCCGATTTTTAGTGTTCGTAAGTCCTATTATTATCGCTATTATAATAATATGGCTACTGGTTCGTGAAATACGCAAATACGTGAAATATTTCAAATACGCATGTTGCTCTGCTTGAAATTTCCGCTAAAGAACTGGCAACAACCCGCTTCCCCCTCTCGAGAAATGTCAGAGGCGGAGATAGAGCCGCCGGACAGTAGGGGTACAGGCACAAGAATCCGGATGGACCAGAGGCAGTGCTCTGCTCCGGTTCCGGGGGCCCCTTCGTAGTATGTATATTTACTTAATCACATCCCTCAAATTGGCAACATGTTGGTGAGAATACTTTTAGTTTCTGATTATTCCTTCCATTGTGGTACATCCATTCGGATGTTCTATTTGGAGTTCAACAATCGTAGTGGGTCTTGTTATACCACTTTTGTTAGGTAACCCAACAAGAACGAATGGGGAAGTCATAAAAACCTTTAACAAGGGTAAAGTAAAAGGGTAAAGTAAGAGTGTATTTCAACGCACTTGCAGCGTTATGGAGAGTAGAATTAGCAGAGTCCAAAAATGTTTTTGTGAAAGTGATACCCATTTAAGCGCTGTTTTCCCCCTATATACGACATAACAGACAGTAGACATCGATGATATCAGCAGTGAAATGGCATTTGAAAAAGGAATTTTGGGAAGGAAAGTTCCAAGCTTAAGTTTTGGGTAGGTACATGCCCAACATTTACCATTTGTGAGGTTAGAAGAAAACGTGAAAAGAAACTGAGTCAGGGTGAACATTCTGGCGGGACTTGAAACATGTTACAGTGGATTAATACCACTTGGAATCAGGAGATATGCTATTCAAACGATCAGCCAGTATTTTGGTTAGCTCTTGTAATAGTATTTAATAAATAGGTGCATAACCTTCTCATAATATTGCGAATATCTAACCATAGATGGTAATGGATGATGATATCACATGGCCAGACCTTACACGGGGGAATAACTCTTACGGTAGATTTCACATACTTTGCGGAGAGGTAGGAATTTTCTGTGTAAAGGTTCAATTACATTACAAAATACGGAAACTTCAATTTAGATATGAAAGGTTTACTACAATAATAGAAAATACACAAGTGGCCACATAGCAGCGACTTGCCTGAAGGCGGACATAGGTCCGTCCTTGTTGACAGTTGGCTCACAAGAGAGAGGGAACACTTCTTTGTACAAGCTTCACTATCGAGAGGGAAAGTTCACGTGACATGACGTCACATATAGCTAGTCGAATGATGATCCAACATATTATTTGAATTAAACAGTCACTTGTGACAATATCCTTTATTAATTAAAGAAGAGTTTGTTGATACCTCGTGACCATGCACTATAAATCGATTCATATTTAACTTTAGACATCATAGACATCAGAATACCTTCCTTTCGTAGAGTAAATCAAGTGATAAGAGCTGGTTCTGCTTTACTGAGGAAAAGGAATAACAATATCTGCCATAAAAGGCGTAGTTTGTGAAGGGATATTCTTTAAAATCTCCATGTCGAAGCAAGTGACAGAATAAACAGAAAGGTGAAATAAATGCAGTCGTAGCAAGAGGTGAAATAAAAGCGGTCGTAGCAAGTGACAGAATAAACAGAAAGGTGAAATAAAGGTGGAGGTCGCATACTCATATACACTTCTCTGCAACTATGCTGTAGTGACGTAATTAAGATTCTGAATATTCCTGAAAGTTTTCTTAAAATCCTTTCAGTCTATAATAATATCCGTTATCAATACAATGATTGACTTTATACTAATAGACTCTACAGAGTAATGGAAAAGGGAAAATATTAAACACCAACTACAATTTTCAAGTAATTTTCCCCTCGGTGTTTCAATAACTTTTTAGAAAGAGCGTGTAAAGCGGGAAGCTGACTACTGAACATCATATCTCCTTTAACAACTGACACTGTTGTTGAGAGCTCTTGCATTTCATTCTCTAGGTCTCAGTTTCTTACAATCCCAAATAAGCTTTCTTTTGACCTATTTCTGCATTTAAATCATTTATTCACTATTGCATCTTTATACCTGGGTTATACTTTTATTAGATGTTCACCAGTCTTATCTCTTTTATGCTCTAATGCTCAATTGAAAATTTTACAACACATTCAGCCATCGTCAATATATATCTTTAAGTTGAAAGAGGTTAGGGTACTCCCAAGGAGCATTCCCTCGCATTTAACAATAATAAAAATAATAAATAACAATAATAAAATATCTGATTTTTTCTTCTGCAGGTGACCACTTACTGTGCTTCGCCACTGTGTCGAATTGGCTTCGGAAGGCTTCGAACTTTGACGTGCCGTCGTACTTTGGTGGTTTGAAGCGCGCAGATGTATCGCATCCCGGCGCATCGGCCTTCAGATCCTTAATCTCCTACCGACGATGTCCTCCACCATGGTGTTGAGGGACTTGGTGTTACTCTTGGCCTTTCCCTCTAAGTTGTTAAGGCGCTCGTCCACTTGACCCATCCGCTTTCCGAGCTCCGCGACGTCATCCCTCAAGCCGGCCAACTGCTCCTCAAATTTTGCGGCGGGGGCCTCGTTCACCACCTTCATTTCGGTTGCCAGGCAGTCGTTCGCTGATCTCATTTCTATGGCCAGGCTGTCGTTCGCCGCTTTCATTTCCGTGGTTAACGTCGTAGCGAAGGTGGCATTTGCTGTCTTCATTTCTTTTAGCTCCGCGGCCAAGTTGTAATTTGTCATCTCCAACTTCGCAGCCAGGTTGTTATTTGCCACTTCCGTCTTCACAGCGAGGGTGTCATTCGCTATCTTTATTTCTTTCAGCTCGACGGTGAGGTTGTTAGTCGTCTTCATTTCTTCCATCTTCTCTAAAATCTTTGTCACTGCAGCTTCCTTTGTCGTGTTCCACATCTGACACCAATTGTGTCTCTCTCGGCGCACGTCTGCAACACCTCGCGACAATATCTTAGCATTTGTCCAATTTTCTCTAGGAACCAAAATTGGTAAATTCTGATACAGATGAACTGTGTGAATCAATCGAGAACAACTTTCAAACATCTTGCAACGCTGTAATTTAGTGTAATAAGACATAATTAAAAGCCACTAAACTATATAAGATGCCATATAATTATGGATACAACTGTTTTCCATAAACGATTTCAATATAATTTTAAAAGGAAGGTAGTCTAAATGAATTACCTACTTTCTTAATATGAAGACGGGTTGAGGGTAATGGACTCAGGAAAATCTTTAAAATTAGGCTTGGTCAAGGAGACCCGTACTGTTCACCAGGAAGATGTTGTGGATTCTTCTTTTGGATCTGAAAAGGTATTCTGTGAAGCTGATTGTCCACTTACTTAAAAAACGAGGTCTTAACAATACGAGAGGTGTAGCTACAAATGGGGATGTCTTCAACAGATCCAATCCAGTAAAACATACGTATGAGTTTATTTCTTGCCCTAAAATACCGATAGGTGTTCTTCATTCATCAGTAAAAATCCGTAAATCTGTCTAAGGCAACACTCTTGAAGAAATATTCTTACCACGTTCAGTTATAGGACCTTGATTTTCCCGTAGGACTTCGACTGTGATAAATATTACATACAGTAATGGAATTAGGGGAAGAATCACATGTTTTGTGAATAACTTCTTTTTTATCGTTTAGTTAACCAAGAAATAGAAAGCGTTGCATCAAAGCAAGCATTTATTAAAACGATTTTATGAAACATATAGAGCTTGGAGATCCCTTAAACGCAAAGAAATATTTTTATAGAAATTTTAGTAAAAATAGCGTGACATATGAACAATAAAGTCAAAAATGAGAAGTTGGAGATGCCAAACATCGTATTTAGTAGTAGAATATATGGCATATACAATTAGAGAGTACATCGTACCTAGAACTAAATATCTTTTTGTTCTACACGTATGTCCTACCGGTCGTTTCACGACTTGAAACTCCACGTTCTTGAGTGAAATCGAACCCGGGAACATTCCTGGACGGAAAGCAAACCTACTAAGCTCTAGCTCAATAGGTAACATCTATTTAAGCTGGCATATTTGAGGGTTCTATACAGGATTTCCTTGAAATGTTCTCAAGTTAAGCAACACCTAATGCATGGAGACATTTAGGTTAAGTATTTATTTTCTCAAAAATATATCTTTAGGTGTGGAAGTTCCTGTATTTGTTATAAGGAGTAAAATATATCTCATTGAATATTCTGTATAGGCATTACTAAATTTGATCAAATAAAGCTCTAAGAGAATTAAACGTTCTTGAAAACGTATTGAAACACAGTATTGGCATAGGTAAACAAATGAGAAAGACAACATAACCAACATATTATGGAGAAATTCTGAAGAAAGTCCTAACCATAAAGGGAATAATAGAGAATATAGAAGACAAGAACAGAAGATGCAATCTGGTGATTACTATAATTGAAGAGAATGCTAGAAGGGATGCGAGATGCGAAATATAATATATTTTATAAGAAAAACTGGAAATTGAGATAAGAACATATGAAACATGTGACACTTTCCGTTTTGGAAGGAGAAATAGTGGAAGGAAAACATTAGCGAATGCCTTCAGTATACATATGGTATTTGAAGTGATAAAACAGGCAAACTAAAAGGCACTGGTATCTACATTAAGAGATTTGACTTACAAGCAGAGAGAATTATTAAAAAGGCTAATAGAACGGAGAATATTCGTTCACAGTCAAGGAAATTTGGCCTATATGCGAAATTTTAAATTATGAATACAAGGCATGTTGGCAGAAGGTGAAATCGATGAAGAGGACAGCTTAAATGCAGTAAACCATGGTAGCTAAATGCAGAAACTCAGGATATCACACTCACGCAAGAATTAATAGATCAACGAATACATTAGAAACATTCGGCAATTAGATTTACAGAAGTGATGTCAGAAACACATGAAACAGAAGTAATCAGAACAAGAGAAGAGAAGAGAGGGGTAAATGTTCACAGAAGATAGAAATGGAAAAGAATACCAGCATAAAGTCAATGCAGGGTGAAGAAGACGTGGGTAAATGACATAATTTCTGGTTACAAAATGAATGCAAAAGTCTGATATACGAACCGTTCGAATGGATAGATAAGTTAACGGGGAAGAAATGCACTTGTTGGGTGAAGATGGGAAGAAATGAGAAAAAATAAATATAAGCTATAGAGGGATGAAAATGGTGAAAATAAATAAAAGATGTTAGACAATATAAAGAATCAGAGAGCGCAAATAAATCTTAAGAAACACTGCGTGTAACAAAGCAAAGCAAGTGCAGTAAAAGAATGTGATGAAAACGGATGTGATGAGTGATGATGTGTAGTGATGAAACAAATAACAGTCTACCTTGATTGGTAAGAAAAGAGGAAAAGAAAGATAAAGTGGTAAGTGTAAGCTTAAAATGTCGAAGATGAAACTAAAAGCATTATATATAAATTAATAAATGAGGGAGTTATAAATAATGTTTTAATATTAGATAATAAACTTTAGTTAAGGAATGGTGAAATTTAACAAATTAGAGAAAAAAAATAATGTAAGATAGCCAATGTGAGAAACATAGACATAGAAGTAAGGCTATAATGAAAGAACGAAATCGAGTTAGAGTGAGTGAGTGTGTGGTGTTTAAGGGCCCGTCGACAACAAGGTCATTTGGGCCCCAAATCGAGTTAGAGAAGATTAGGGAAGTGTACATTGAAAAATTAAGTAATAAGAGCAAAGCGGCTGACATAACTTTAGAAGAAGGGAAAATGAATAAAGAAGAGAGATAAAAGTGTAAATCATAAGGTGGACTGGGAGCAAGGAAGAATATAAGGAAGGTAAGAAATAAATACGCCCAAATAGAAACTGGAGAGGAGGAAGGGTAACCATACACTTTAGCCACTGTGTTTGGCTGTATGTGACCTAAGATAAATTAAAAATACCCCAATTCAAACTGTTACACTTAGTTGCAATAGAAAAAGGAAGGGAATTCTTCAATAGTAATAATTTTATATATGTAAATATAACCAAATGTAGTTAATAAGTCCATTCATTCATACTAAATTTGATATATCAGAATTGCCAAGAACAAGGAAAACATTTCCTTACAAAACAAAGTATATGTCAAACATTTCTTTTCAAAATGTTAAATGTTTTACAAATATTTGTTGTGGTACATATAAGCTGTTTTCCAGATTCAAATTTACCTTGGTCTTACGTTACATATTTTGTAATAGGTAATCCCTTCTGTTTACTAGCTTTAAACGCATGTTCTGTTTATTACGGTGCGCCCTAGTGTTTCACTCAATGAAATGATATTTGTATAAGGAAGTGTGCAAAGAAAATGTTGCAGATCTACGTTTAGCCTACCTCCCCGTCATTTACCATTTATTAAGACAGAGAAAAACCTATAATCCTGTCAGGAGGGATACCCGTGGTGGGATTCGAACCGTGGACCTTCCGAATGGAGACTCACAGGCTACCACGGTACCATCTTGGCATGTGTGTAGTAATTCAAGGTTATTTGTACTTATGTTATGCATGTGACCCTATCCCTGTAACGTAAACTTAATTGATTTCTAGGCTAGCTGTAATGTGGTTAGAACAACGATATATAAATACTATACGGGATATACATGAATAAAATCGTGTGGTTTTTTATGTAGTACCTTTAACTAAAAATTTTATGACAGGTATTTCATGTGTGTTATTCAAACAGTCTTTTACGGAAAAGATGAGAAAGAATGGCGCTTTTGTATGTCTTTGTGATGTTGTTAATGATGCCAATAAAATTAGGCGCAATTTGATGTCACGTAATTCCATTAACTTATATATAATATGTCAAGTGAATTGATGAGTTCAGGAATCTTACTGTAGCTCACGAGACTTTAAAACTTCTTTTTCTCAAAGCATTCTAAAAGGTTAACCATAACGTCTTGTGAAAATATACTAAGTTGCATGAGATAAGAAAAAAATCGATATTAAATATTCATTAACCACAAAATGCACATTGGAGTAGAGATATATAATTAAGAACTAAAAATCAGAATATTCTATAACATATCACGCGATCAAATACCACATTAGTTGTTTGATGCGGTTCAAGTTTACGATTGCCAGTGTGGACCTGAAGACTTTGAAGAATGTGACAAACCAGAACTTCTGTGAGGGATGTGCTACTTTTGAGTTAATACTGTTTTTTCTTCAGAGTTTGATTTATTGGTGGCCATATTTAATTTCAAGCTGTAGCTTCTCTCTGTTGACTTTAATTCATGTTCAATCTTTAAGGTAAACTTCTTGGAACGATTTAAGGATTTTGGCATACTGAAAATTGCATATCTAAGTCGATTTTATGATATAAAGTTATTTCATATAGTCAAAGAAGCACATTTTAAAAATATTTTAAAGAGAAACTGAATATAATTTATGAAGGTAAGAAAATATAGTAGCATTTGTTTCTTGAGCGTCCAGAATTTATATCTGCAAAACCGAAGTCAATTAAGTGAAAATTAAAATTAAAAAAGAAATCTAATGATTTGAAACAAACTTCAATGGAATCAAACGGACAAAAATGTACGAACCTCTGTAGTAAATGTTGGAAGTAAATAAATAAATAAATAAATAAATAAATAAATAAATAAATAAAATCTGAATATTCTACCCCGGCACCTAGACAACTATACCGGGGCATATATCCAAATTTTCTCTTTATTTTTCCATAAAATCCTTACAAATGTTATAATTATACAAATCTCTCAGAAAACTACTCTACAAAAATAAAATGAAATAAAATAACAGAAATAAACACAAAAAAGCAAAAAACAAAAGAAAACAACTATAAAAATTACAAAATCCTTATTTCCTAAATCTATATCTAAATCTACTAATTCTGTAGTCCACCATGGCCTCTGCCATCACTCTCTCCCTCCGCCGCCCATGCAGTCAACTCCATTGTTAGATTATTCAATAATTCTTCGCGTCTTATCCTATTTTGTATTCTAGAACTCCTTCTTGGATCTTGTACTATTCTTCGCCTATTATCAACTCTTTCTCCTTTGAATATTTTTACCTCCCATGCTTTCTTACTTACAAAGTTAGTCAAAACTTGTAATTTATTTACCAATTGTTGATCTCGAATTATGTCATATACGATATATCCTGCTAGCGCATGCCTCTCTTCTTGTTGGTGAATTGCATATCTTCCACATTCAAATACTACATGTTCAGGATTATCTTGTTTGTTACATAATTCACATATATCATTTTCAGTTTTATTGATTTTCTTCCAATAGGTCTTATAAGGTCCGTGTCCTGTTATATAATGTATAAATCCCTTTGTTGGTTGAATAAAATTCAATTTTAGTCTCTCTTTGACGTTCTGAAAAATTTCAAACACTCTTCTACCTTCTAGACTGTCTGTCCATTCTTTTTGCCATTTATCTTTTAAACTATTTTTAAGCACCCAAGATTTGTTTGTTCTGACTCCAGTTATATTATAAACTTTTTCTAAGTTTCCTTTTTTCGCCCAAAATTTTGCGCCCTTCAATCTTATTAATAAATCAATCGGCCAAATGGCCGTTGTTACTAGCAATGCCATAGTTGGTGTTGTTTTTACAGCTCCTGTCAGACGTAATAATACTTTTCTTTGCGTTCTTCTCAACAATCTTCTTATTTGTACATCATCCATCCTTTCTGCCCAAACTGCTGCCGCATACGTCATAATTGAAGCAAAAATGGTGTTATGATATATCTGTATGTTACGCAATGGAAGTACAAAATTTAAATTGGTTATTCTTGCTAGCTTAAGCATTATTTTCTCTGTTTTCTGCCTAATATACTCCGTGTGTTTTCTGAAATGTTGGAAGTGTTGTCCATCTGCATCTAAACACTTCTGTGCGTGTCCTAACAAGTTCTGCAAAGACGCATCAATTCCTTATGGTAGGTAATGCTGCGGATGCAAATCCTGATATTATCCTTGAGATCATAAATGGTATCGGATTCAGCTCGTACACTTTTCCCTTCAAGTAGAAACAGAAATAGAAATCACCTGTCGACAAATCTGGGAATGGTGGTGGCCAAAAGGTTTTGCTCGCAGTCCTTTCTTCAGTGAACATCTGATGGGTACGGATAAGTGACCTCTCATATGTGTGATAAGTTACCCCATCTTGTTGAAAAAGTAGTAGTTATGCTTCTCTTGTGTCAATTCAGAATATAACTCATCCATGAACGCCAAGTAGACACCCGTGTTAATTGCAGTATCGAAGAAGATTGGACCGATAATACGCGTTTCGCAGTCGTAGCGCACCAGTCACCGATATTTTGGTCGTGGAGGGGATGCTAGAACAATAGGTTAAGCTTAGTCCGGTTTAACTTGAAACATCACTACTTAGCGCTACCCATCCCTGTGACAAGGGAGGGGTGAAAAGTTTTGTAAACACATTGCCACTGCTATGCGCGACTAACTAGTCTCCGTCAGACAGCGACAGGTGCTGCAGCCAGTGCATGGTTTGCTTATTTACAAACAGTACTTTATATTGACAGTGAGATATGGTATCAAAGGCGGTGTTGCACGAGATAATTAAGAGAAACAAAGATAAGTTCAAACTGTATACAATCGACTCCTTAGCTGAATTAAATGGACATACCTTACCTCCGTGTCTTCCTGGTACGAATGCTATCGAGCTAATATGGGTACCAATCAATGGAAAAGGTAGAAAAGATGTACTGGGGAAAAGATGGATTATTTGATATGTTGGACGATTTCATCATAAATTTAGAAGTAAGTGACTACAAAAAATCCGTAATGGATGGTACATCCATACTAACGTCATCTACCAGTAGTCTTTAAAGCGCTACGCTTGAAAGTATTAAAGGATAGCTACACTATAATCACGCGGAATAAATGGGAATAATACATGGAAGTAAATCGATGTGGGATTAAACACTCATGGGTTACGTACCTACGCGGGCAATAATACGTTCTCTCTGCCCCCCCTCTCTCTCTCTCTCTCTAATTTCCCTGTTTGAAGATAAACCAGACAAACGGTACATAGAAGTGATGCGATATGGAATTAGGCAGTCATGGGTTACCTACAACAGTAGGGGTAATAGTGCGGTCTCTCTTTAATTCCCGTGTTTCAAGTTATACCAGACGAACTGTAGGATTCTGAGCTATCCAATACTGATGTTCTGGGAGTTTATATATCTCGATAGATGAAACCAAGCCTCATCACTCATGATGAACATAGCGGGTCAATATTACCTTCTGCAACCATGTCCAACAAACAGCGGCAACAATTTACACATTTAACTCTATCTGGCTCCTTCAGTAGTTGTACAGCTGTCACTCGGTGCAGTTTGAATAATTTTCAGCGTTTAACACACGTCCGCAAGTTCTCCTACTCGCATCAACCTGTTTGTGATAGACTTTCGGAGGCTCCAAATCATTTCATTTATTTACGCCATGAGGTGACTTGTCAGGACAGAAAACGTTCTGTTCTTTGTTGCATTAATGGATCCAGTCATACGCCATTTACGCACTAAATCTTGAATGCTTTTTTCGCTGGTGCTGAGCGAAGCGGATATTTGTCTGAATATTTGCTGGGTAGCCTTGATATAGCTAGACTTTATGTACGCCTCTACAGTAAATATTCGTTCTGGTACTGAATAAGATATACTTATTTAAATAAACAACTCTTTACATGTATTTAGAATGTCTGACTTTTGCATTGTCAACGCGCTGTGAAATATATCCCTGTTATCTTTAATATAAATTGTTGAACAAACACTTGCTTTGTTTTTAACTTATACAAATTCTCAACTTTGCAGTCAACATTTAAATAAATAAATCTTAATAGGGAATTCAGCTCTATGACTTAAAGGCATTTAACTAATTATAAGTCCAAACTAACGCCAAATTTAAATATGCTAATAATGTAAAATTCTCTTAAGTTTGTGAACACCATTTGAATATCCTATTTTAAGTGTGATGAGGTTTCGGCGCTTAGTGTGCGTTGCACGTAGCGTGAAATGTGAGGGTATATTATCTGGGCTGTTTCAACAATTACACTAATATCAAAACTCGAGCATTCTGTGTAATAACGCAGAAGCTATTAACAATGAGGAAAGTGCGTTTTAACATTTAAAAGTCGTTCTTGGTGTTTTAATGCGTTCACGTTCTTAGGAGTATTCTGGAAATTAATTCTTAATTTTTGAACTTAGCGAACTACATATGCAACTGTGCCATAAGGTAACAGAATAATCCTGTAACAGTAGAAATAAAGCCTTCTTATTACATAATCGCTAAATATTTAGTATATGTACATAAATTTCTGCTACCTAAAATATACATTTACGTTGAAGTTCTGGTAAATGTACACCACGGCGAGGAACAATTATAACAAAAAAGTTTCAAAGGTTACAATTTCATCAGTACCATTCTTTCAAACATCACAAAGGAAATTTACCTCGGATGAACTTCCGAATTTGGGCCCCATATTAAAACTAAGAGAACCAGGATATGAATAATACCTAAAACGTATACTATTTACTTAATTTCTTACTTAAAAAATCTAGGAGTTACATTTAGCATTGTGATGTGAGCACGTTTGAAGCTTGTGACTCTTCGGCCGATTACTTCGACGACACTTTCTTTATTTAATGCAGCCTAGTGTTGAGGGTTCTAGGTTGTCAAATGTAGCCAAGGAATTCAGAGTTCCAAGACAAAGCGTAGCCGTAAGATCCATAAAGCCAGAATTATATGATAGAAGCTCTGAAATTGATGGCACCTTGAAAGCAACTCTTAAACTGTTGTGGTAAGTTTTACTCACATTCTAGAAATTACTTCTAATTTGATTTTAAGACGATACCTATATTTGCAAAATATGTCTTTGGTTCATGCATTAATTAGACTTTTTATTTCAATTGTTGCTCAATTGATCCATACTACCTATTTCACATTTTGCCATCTGTTTACTTCAGAATTTTACCATCAGCCTCCCCTTCTTGGACAATATAAATATTTCCAGATAAAGTTAATGACTTCTCTACAGCCACATACCCCTTTTACAATATTGTTGTAAGCAAGTAAAATAACGAAAAATAAATGATATAGCTATAAGTATACCGTATAGAATGAAATATACCCTTAAACTGATTTTTTTAAATTTATTATCCATCGATTAGAAAGTATGCTTTACAGATGTTTGTTATACAGAAACATAGGAACATAACACATAAAAATGGAGGTAAATGAAATGAGATGTGTAGTATTTAACGTCCACTTTTACTACATAAGCACCGCAGGCGGTGACACTGATGATACATGAGATGAATATGGACCACCGGTGGAATGAGATGTCGGGGGAAACTGGAGATCCCGGAGAAAACCCGCCCCGGTGACATGTTGACCACCACAAATCTCACTTTGCTGTCACCTGGAATCGAACCCGGCCCGCCTTGGTGAGAGCCGAGCGGTCTAACCACTAAACCACGGCGCGGGGTCACAATGGAGGTAGCCGTGAACGGCTTCTCTAACTAAATATAACAGGATAATATAATACAAATTGAGAACATAAAGTCTGATGGTAGTAATCATACGTGTGGGTCGTCTGTGCTGGAGACGTCACTCAGTAGAAGATTTTGTGGCAGTCTGCGCTTGAGGCGAGCTGGTTGGCGAGTGCGAGCGCCGATATTATAGGTAACAGCTCCAGGGACATGCGCACATTAGGGAAATGCGCCAATGAGAGAACCAATGAGCTAGTCGATCCAGGGAAATTTGCAGTTTGTGAATGCCATGACAGATATTGGAGTGCAAGTTAAAGAGAGCAATGGCATTAGCATATAAAACCGTACAAATTGAAGCTATAGCAGGAAGATCAGGAGTGAATATAGAGGAGTGCTGCAAGTACTGAACCTAAAGGTACACCTGTTAAAATGGTGCACTTGGTAAAATGGTGGATGTGAAAGCAACAATGCGCACCACGAAAGTTCTATTAGGGTGAAAATATGCAGCAATTTGTATCAGATAATAAGGAAGACTAATGTGATGTTCTTTAAATAGTAGCCCAGTGTGCCACACTTTACCGAATGCCTGGGCGATATCTAGGACCTTAAAGTGACTCAAATGTTACCGGTTTCGAGTGGACTTCCTGTATAAATGCGCGAAATAGAATAAAAGTATATATTACACAGTTTAAAAGTGGACATGATAGGTTAGAAAGCCTGTGACGTGCCCGCCTAAACTATTTAAGACATTTCTTATAGGCGCAATAAATCACTTAAAGTCAACAACTTGTTCCAGTGTGTTACAACTGTGCAGTGCGGAGGAAAGTACCAACTCATGGTTACCTTGAAAAAGTTACACGTTTTGACAGAAAAATTAACACAAACCTTTGTATTAAACCTGTTGTAAAAGACTATTCTTAGATTTCATTCAATTATGTACTTCAAAAATGTTTAAATATCAGTGCATTTTAATCATAATAATTATAGATCTTCCAGAACTTATATTTCAGAAGCTGGCAGAAGTTTCTCTACAGTCAACATTTACTTATAATCTTAGTTCATTCAATATAGCATAACAGATCGAGTTAGATGACACATATGGGAGTTTTCTATTCGAGAACGGATTCAAATCCCGGTACTGGCCAGTTTAACTGGGATTTAATTTTACGATAGTTCCCTCAGTATATAGGTACTGAGGTAAATAATGAACTGAATATTCAATACCACGATCCAAAATTCCAACAACGAATTAAATAAACAAGCAAACGGCATGGTAGAGGAAAACACTACCAAACTAGGACCATCTGCCTGGCAACATTCTCATTAGCAATTGATGTACTACCCATTATTTCAAAACAAGTCCCTACCCCTCCGATACTGGATCATTGTAGTCTAGCTTCACAGACATTCAGGCTATGCTCTTCCATCGTCTCGCAGTTGCGCCAAGGTCATCTCTTAGAAAGACAAATCCCTCGGCTACGCTTTAACGGCTAAGGGCCCTCAAATGTATGTGTGTGTGTGTGTGTGTGTGTGTGTGTGTGTGTGTGTGTGTGTGTGTGTGTGTGTGTGTGTGTGTGTGTGTGTGTGTGTGTGTGTGTGTTTTTATAAATAAAGCATATCGTTCAATTTTTCGTTCAGATGTACAAACAACAGACCCACGAAGTGGTCGATGTGTTTGGGCTAATTTTGAAACAAAGTCTATTTTAAGTATTAAAATGTTCTTGAAATTGACTTTTAGGTCTCTTTTATTTCAGTTAAATTTTATGCAAATCATCCTTTCATTTTTAGGTTCTGCAGTAGTACGGGCATTAAGATAGCAGTTCAATAACTGCAACTTGAAGAATGAGGAAGAAATTTAAAAAGGAGCAAAAATCTACATTCTCCAATGCCATTAATACGTGCGTATTGATTACTAGTTTTTCAATTATAGGTAGTAATAGAAACACTACTTACACGAAAATGAAAGTACTTTAGTAACGGTTACTGCATACATTAGTTCAAGTAGCAAGGTCAGCAATATCAACCTTCAGGGTTAAGTGGCGATTGATTATCTACGCTTGGTTGTTGACCTTAAAATATATCAATAACTTGCAGTTCATACTTAGCTGCTACATGAATTAAATCACAAATAAATATAAACAAATGAAATGAATTAAATATCCAAATAAGACCACAAGTCAAGTATTACGTATGATTATATTTAACATCCACAATAATAAATATATCCAAACTTTAGTGGATTTAATATGGTTCACGCACATACAAATGTGTTGTAAGTTGGGTTAAAACACTAATTACAGGAAATTCAACGTTCCACCATGATAGGATGAACTGAAAGTCGATGAAAAGAGACCGGTCCAAAGATGCAATTACTGCCACCAGGATGGCTTACATCTTCGCTTAGGGACCTTAGGTACCCCACGATCACCAGATGGTCCGTGAAGTTCGAGAGGCTAGTAATGGGTTGGCCAATAAGTCCTGTCGTTTCTTAATGAAAGTTTTGCATCCAAATCAAACGTTTATCTTTGCGTTTTATGTCATTCGATAGGGAATTAAACGCTCCACAAATATAGAGTGGTTAGCTTTTGTATCCTGTTTGTTCTTTTCACACAAACAAAATGGGATGTCAGATCAAAACAAATAACATTTTCGACATCCTCTGCTTTTTGGGTTTAATCTAGATGCCAAAAGTACAGAAGTTGCTCAGCAAGGTGGTTTTGGCAGCACCTTGATTAAACCTAAATGGAGGTGTCGAAAATGCCCTCTGTTGTCAGCTTAACATCCCATTTTATTGATCTGAAATGAGCAAACAAGCATACAACAACTAAACAAGCTATTCTGTGAAGCACATATTTCTCTACCGAATAAGATAAAACGCATTGCTAAAACATTTTATTTTGCACATACAGCTTCTATTTAAACGCCAGAACTTATGGGACAACAATTTAAGTTGCAATGACTACCTATCCAGAATCTAATTTTCCTTTTTTGTACACTGTAACCAGGAAATATGTGATTCTCACCAATATAAGATATTCCTGTAGAGAATGCTGGTGAAGTTACTCACTACCTTGTTCATGCTTATGTTGGAGCAGAGTCAAGTGGATCCCTAGGACGCTCGAGCCCAAATGACCTAGCAATCCACGGGACCTTAAACCCCACACACCCACTCACTCCTCAGGAGGTTAGGGTACCCTTGCGAATGTCTGTATATTTTCTCATGCAGGGGAGACCCTAGTTGGTGGTTGTCCTGCATCCTTTGTATTTGAACGTGCTTCAGAATGGGACAGACTGATTTTGGCTACACATCTCTCATGAATTTCCGCAGCTTATAAGTACCGCTTGTTTGTTCCAGGTCTTAAAAAAACGCCACAAAGCTTACAAACTCTTAAAAATTATGCTCTTCCCAGTCTACTAATTTCCTTGCAGGTTTCTTGACTTACACTAATAACTTTTCTCCCTAAGGGCTCACATTTTTTTACATTTTTATTTCATTATTACATTGCATAATTCTGTAATAAAGATTCAGCAGGAAAGAAGGTGCTAATCTGGAAACCTTAACACTTGAACTGATTGTTGAACATTTCAGGTTCTCTGAGACGCTGTGATCGTAGCTTGGTTGGAAAAATTTAATATTCTCAAAAGTATATTCCATTTGTATATAATATGTCTACGAATTTAATGGAAATTGCAGCCACATAGTTTCATATTTAAAATAAAAGTAAATTTAAATATGCGAATCATCGATTGCAAACGATAAACTTTAAATATAAATTTAAGGATAATTACTCCAAATATTGTAGAGTGAAACATTCATAACTTAAGGTTCCGGCGCTAAATTTCTTGGTGTTTTAGAAAGCTTAAACCAATTGAAGTTTTTGTATCCCTACGCATGATACAGCCATTTTAGAGCTCATAGGTTGGTTCCAACTTTGGAGATCCTGTCTCTCTGATATAGTTTTTATTTTGTTTTACACTTTTCATCAAAGGAAAGATTCAGTGTTCAAAAAATGTTAAGCTGGGAACATGTTTTCCGTGATGTTCTTAAATATTCATTGATGATCAACTTATTTTGGGTCGTCGGAATTCCAAGTCTTATGGCGATGATGTATTATACGACAGGCGTACTTTATACGTGGTAGGTATATTATTGATACATTAAAACACATAGAAAAATTACAATACTCTTAAGCATTACCGTACACACTAGAATAAGATTGAGGTATATTAGGAGTATATTGAAAAATAATATTACATTAAATTTTCATATTTAAATACGAATGCATTAAGCCCAATGTAAATTACAACACACTTAAGTATTTAAATACCTATACTTTGAAAATTAATAATATAAATTAAATGTGTGACTGAATTTTAAAACATTAATTAACTCCATTGGAAGCTCTATTACCATAAGTGGATGTTCGGTTTTTAAGCACAGTAGTATGTGTCAGACTGCTCATATCTGACAGAGCTAGGAATGTGTTGGGTGGTCTGTATTTTTAACACAGCAAGGTAAGTTGATCAACTGAAAAAGTGTTTTACAGAAGTCATAAGATGGTGTGGTTCTATTGATAGATACCATTAATCTGGTATGGGTTAGTCTTAATCTTAATGCTTTACCTTGATTTCATATTCAGGATTTCTAGTACGAAGCAAAGAGTTGTTTCTGCATATGATGTCATAGTAACTCAGTTAAGCTGAAAGGTAGATTTAAATTGACATATACTTGAGTCTAAAACAAGTATTAATAGATACTGATTAACCAGGTTGTCTGCTTTCAGTGTTATGAAACTTACAGTGCTTGAGTAATAATACTTCAGTAATAAATAAAAACATGGAACTAGCATCTCTAAAGGGGCTGAAACATCTTATTATAAGTGAATGAAATAATGTAAAACTTTGGTAACTATTAAGCATAAGATATATATGATAAAGTACACCAAGTTCGCATAACTAATATTATTCATTTCAAAAACTATACTGCTAGCTTCAGTTAAAAATAATTTATTTGACATAATTCTCCTTAACATAACAGTATTTCTTCAAGGAAGGAGTTCAAAATTTACAAATGGCTAGAAGAATCTTCATACTGTTTATTATAACAATATTTATAGCTACTAGCTTCATTGGGTTTCAGGAATTATAAAGAACTGAGTTTGCAAATGACAAAGCAGTGAGTCCTAGGTTCAATAAGCTTTGCTATTTGTGCTGACTTAAAACGTTATCATCAGTTCATTACACAAAACAAACTTTCTGGAGCAATTCATTTGTACAGCATATTTAAATTTTTAGCTTTTTTATTCCTTAACAATCGTTTTCTGGCCCACCTAATTTGCTTTATTATCAATATTACTTCCAAAATAGGTACCACTTATCACGTTTATCAATAAAACTATATAATTATTGCTCAAACACTATTTGCTTTTAAGTTTAACACAAACTTCAATTTTGCACTAAACACTGTTGTGTGAAAGAAAGAAAGAAAGGAAGGAAGGAAGGAAGGAAGGAAGAAAGGAAGGAGGGAAGGAGGAAAGTAGGGAAGGAGGGAAGGAGGGAAGGAGGGAAGGGGGAAGAAGGGAAGGAGGGAAGGGGGGAAGGGGGGAAGGAGGGAAGGAGGGAGGGAAGGAAGGAAGGAAGGAAGGAAGGAAGGAAGGAAGGAAGGAAGGAAGGAAGGAAGGAAGGAAGGAAGGAAGGAAGGAAGGAAGGAAGGAAGGAAGGAAGGAAGGAAGGAAGGAAGGAAGGAAGGAAGGAAGGAAGGAAGGAAGGAAGGAAGGAAGGAAGGAAGGAAGGAAGGAAGGAAGGAAGGAAGGAAGGAAGGAAGAAGGAAGGAAGGAAGGAAGGAAGGAAGGAAGGAAGGAAGGAAGGAAGGAAGGAAGGAAGGAAGGAAGGAAGGAAGGAAGGAAGGAAGGAAGGAAGGAAGGAAGGAAGGAAGGAAGGAAGGAAGGAAGGAAGGAAGGAAGGAAGGAAGGAAGGAAGGAAGGAAGGAAGGAAGGAAGGAAGGAAGGAAGGAAGGAAGGAAGGAAGGAAGGAAGGAAGGAAGGAAGGAAGGAAGGAAGGAAGGAAGGAAGGAAGGAAGGAAGGAAGGAAGGAAGGAAGGAAGGGAGGAAGGGAGGAAGGAAAGAAATAAAGAAAGAAATAAAAAGAAAGAAAGAAAGAAAGAAAGAAAGAAAGAAAGAAGAAAGAAGAAGAAAGAAAGAAGAAAGAAAGAAAGAAAGAAAGAAAGAAAGAAAGAAAGAAAGAAAGAAAGAAAGAAAGAAAGAAAGAAAGAAAGAAAGAAAGAAAGAAAGAAAGAAAGAAAGAAGAAAGAAAGAAAGAAAGAAAGAAAGAAAGAAAGAAAGAAAGAAAGAAAGAAAGAAAGAAAGAAAGAAAGAAAGAAAGAAAGAAAGAAAGAAAGAAAGAAAGAAAGAAAGAAAGAAAGAAAGAAAGAAAGAAAGAAAGAAAGAAAGAAAGAAAGAAAGAAAGAAAGAAGAAGAAAGAAAGAAAGAAAGAAAGAAGAAAGAAAGAAAGAAAGAAAGAAAGAAAGAAAGAAAGAAAGAAAGAAAGAAAGAAAGAAAGAAGAAAGAAAGAAAGAAAGAGAAAGAAAGAAAGAAAGAAAGAAAGAAAGAAGAAAGAAAGAAAGAAAGAAAGAAGAAAGAAAGAAAAGAAAGAAAGAAAGAAAGAAAGAAAGAAAAGAGAAAGAAAGAAAGAAGAAGAAAGAAAGAAAGAAAGAAAGAAAGAAAGAAAGAAAGAAAGAAAGAAAGAAAGAAAGAAAGAAAGAAAGAAAGAAAGAAAGCTTTGTATTGTATCTTTTCACATCAGAATGGTAAAATCAAATGATGTGAAAATTAACACGTAATGCATTAAGAATTACTTAAGAAACACCTTATGCGACATTTTAATAGAATTGTCTAAAGCGTAGGTTTCCGGTAAGCTCAAAATAAATACCAAACTATCTTGATTAAGGCTTCAGTTCCCTGATGAAGGCCATGGAGTGTAAAATGGCCGAAATCTCGATCTTCTTAAATTTGACGCGTCTGATCACCCGTGAAGCCTTAATCAATAACGCTCACCGCGAAAGCTTCAAGTCTTGCCAAAATATATTGCTTGTTATCAACGTTTCTAAGTATGTTGTATAATATAACTTAGTAAGTATAATATTTCTAAGGCATATTGTAAAAATATAGATAGAGCTGAGTATATAAGAATTTAAAGTTCTGGGTTTTCCTTGGTGTAGGTTATTGTTTCGATTAAATTGCAAGCATAGTAAAGATACACTGTCAATGCTTATGTTTTTAATTTTGTTTTAACTCCTCCAGAAAAAGAAATTATTGCTTTTTAAAACATCACATTACATCTAAGCTGTGGAGAGAGGGAAAGGTACGAAGAGCAATGGCAGCGGTGAGAGGGGAAACGGAATAAATGAAATAATAGATAGAGAGGAGGGAGAGAGAGAGAGAGAGAGAGAGAGAGAGAGAGAGAGAGAGAGAGAGAGAGAGAGAGAGAAACCCGAAAGTAGCGATAAAAGGGAATAGTGAGAGATAGGAAAACGGTTACAAAAGTAAGGGATAGTGCTTGCGGAGCTGCGGGTTTAACTAGAACTTACGTAAGTCTGCTATGCCAGAATTATATAATCAAAATTTAATGCCAGAATGTTACCCAAACAGAAACAGTTATTTTCAGTATTATTTCTGAGAACTAAATTTCTGTTAAGTTTAACTTTGTTGTAAGCAAATGAGGAAAGAGTAGCAAGGCCTCAGAATAGCAAAACAATGGAACTTCACTTTGAAGATGTTTGACTTAGCTATTCCTGAGCTCTTTAGTTTTAATTTTAATCTCTATTTCTCTCGCCGCTTCACGCCTATAAAAAGTATTAAAGTTCAATTTTGCATACAAATAACAAATGCTGTAATTGTGTAGCTGAACGTACAAACTCAATCTTTATTTCAATTTCTGAAATGAAACGTTAGTATTAAATAATTTCATTCTCAAATTCTGAAAGAATGATGCTGCTATCTTTGGGTACAAATCTCAATTTCAATTTACACTGGTAAAGAGTTTGTCAGAAGTGATGTTAGCACCTAAGGCGCTTCAGAAGGCTGTGAGAAGTAAATGTAGAAACCTATAAATGTCCATTCAAATGTGTATGGATGCGGGTCATTATACATTTCTGAAGCACTCATTATGGAAGTATTAATTCCAGAAAATGCCTAAAAGATTTGTTGCTTAATAAATTTCGTCTTATGGAATATGTTTTTTTTTTTTTTCATTTTAGTTCTATCGTGTAGTGCGTCAGTGACTCTTGTAGACAATTAGGTTCACGTTGTGCTACGTACAAGTCAGGTCTTGCTCGCCCTTTTTTCTGGCAATTTACGTCCTCCAACATTAAGTCATACCGGACGATGAAGGGAATGGATGAAATGATGCTCAAATAAGCCCAGGGTCCATAGAGCTTAGAGTTACCCGACATTCGTCCGTTGCTGGCCTTTATTGTTAAATTCTTAACTTACGGGTTTATCAGGTCTTCACAACTTCATCCTCGATATAACCTGGATCTGAAAGTTAGTAGAAATAGGTTATTCCAAATGGGCTGATTTATCATACTGTCCTTTGTGGGTTTGTAAAATTAAGAGTCAAGTTCGCAGAAATTCAAAATGTTCTCTATTTCAGTAGAAAGACACTTTTGTACACCCCTTACAGGTTCTAAAAGTGACGTGTCATACACACTGTAGTATCTGGTTGCTTCAACCACACGTAAACAAACGAAGAAAATCACTCGCCGTACACTTCAAAGGTCCACAATTAACAGTTCTCCACTTTCAACTCACAACTCCATTAAAAACTGAACAACTGCATTGACAGCAGTGGCACTTTTATACCTCAACTCATTGTTCTAGAAATTAGTGCAATGTTCTGCAACAATCATGACGGCATTAGAAAAAGAGAAACTTCCAGACATCTATCTGTCTCTCTTTTTTCCCTGTTTCTGCATGCTTTTATCTCAGCGTTGCACTATGTCTTTTGCGCGCGCCGGCCGCGCCCGTCGCAACAATGCCTCGTGACACTTCTCCCTCCTCAAGGCTGGTCGTCCCGAACAGCACCATCTTAGTGGGCCAGACCATTAAGGTGTACTACCAACAATATTCTGAAACAAAGGTAGATAACAATCAAGTTGCAGTGCTTGAAAACATCGACCAAAGGTATGTCAAACAACACAGGTCACTTGACTTGATCCCCAGATAAAAGCGGAAAAGCGGAAAGGATTAAAGGTATTCCATGTTTGTCTGGAAAGTATGAACGAGTGAGTTGAAGGGAGTGTGCTTCAAAGTCGTTCCATAAATATCCAGCAGCAGATTATTTCTAGCACAGAGCTGCCGATATAACTCTCTATGAAAGATGCTGTCGCAAATCTCGCTGTATTTATTACCAAATCACAGATTTCTTTATATAAATATGTTTATATTTTCAAATATTCCTTCATTATGCACGAAAAACATTTAATGAAGATATTTTTCACAATGGTAAACAATGATTTAATCACATGCAAATTAAGGAACACCACCAATGATTTCACAAATCTACTTTGTTTGCTTACTCTTTCCTATAAAGAATGCGTATTGCAAAACTGAACATGGAAGGTTAAAACACAACTTATATTTCGGAAAAAGCTAGGTCAGCGAAAAATATTCGGAACTTTACAAACATTATATCCCTTGAAGTAATACATCCTTGAAATTTGAAATATTCACAGTATGAAAGATATTATGTTGAAATTTCGTACAGTTATTAAACACGATAGGAATTTCCATGTCATTTTTAAAAATTCTAGCTTGTATGGTTTATTAAATATTAAATTTTATGGTAAGCATGAATTCTTCTAATAAATATTCCGCGTGGAACATTTTTAAGAGTATTCAGTTCAAAACAATGGTTTTACAGCAAGAAAATTTACAGAAGTATCTACCTATTAGATTATACAAGGGGCATCCAGAAAGTAAGTTCTGTTTCAATTTATCTCCGCTGCAGCGCTGCGATCGCACTTCCGCACATGCGCGGTAAACGCATTATCAAGGAGAAGAAACGTGCGCCATTGTGAGATCCCTGTCAGCCACGTACGCTTTGTTGTGCTTGTTTTCAATGTTGGTGTTGATTGAAAATCCCGCCACTTGTGAAATCAGATCCGTGATTCGTTTTTTGAATGCTAGGATTGCGCCGCGCAATACAGAATAAGCGCCGGGGAATGCTGTCAAAAGGTGTTGTGTTTCTTCACGACAAAGCACGACCACACACTGCAAATGCGACGAAAAACATCCTACAGGGATTTGGCTGGTTCGTGTTTAACCAGCCACCGTACAGCCATGACCTCGCTCCTATCGACTTTCTTCTGTTTTTGCATCTCAAATCTTTCCTTGGCGGTGAACACTTCAACAATGACGAAGAGCTGAAAGAAAATGTTTCCAAGTGGTTGAAGACACAGGCGGCAAACTTCTATGAAGAAGGTATACAAAAACTTGTGCCTCACTATGACAAATGCCTGCAAAATTTCGGTAGTTATGTGGAAAAGTAGTTTAGGAGTTGTATAATTTTGTGCAATAAATAATATTTCTGTACTGTACACAATTTAATTTTATTACCAAACAGAACTTACTTTCTGCCTAATTATTGCGGAAATAAACTACAATGTTCTTTCAATGTACCTGTACTTCCGGTTGTCCTAGGGGCCCCTAGTGGTTTACTGGGAATATATATATATAATGTCCTAAAGGCACGTTGGCCATGGTAGCTTAATGAGTATGAGCGACTGGACGGAAGCCAGGGGATTCGTGCTTCAAATTCCGGCCAACGCCTTGAGTTTTTCAATTTGACTCTATTCGTTCGTCCGCTTATTACATATGCCTGCCAAGTGTGGGGGGCCGCACACACATGTCATCTGCGTCGTCTTCAGGCCATACAGAATCGGTTCATGCGCATTGCTACCAACGCTCCATGGTTCATCCGTAATCAGCAGCTCCATTACGAACTAGGACTGTTACCTCTTCACGACTACATTCGCAGGATTGCTCGTCGTTTCTTTTCCACGCTCCAAGAAGTTCCAGGAGCTGTGCATTATAACATCGGCGTCCGCAAGCCCCAGCCCTCATGCTTGTAGAGGAGACTATCACAGGACCTGCTTCTAAGTGATACATCTGATTCGAGTGATTCTAGTGCTTGATGTCTGTCTTACATATTCAATATTGACATAATTTCTCAGAGAGTATTATATGAGTTCTAACTTAATGTAGTTAGGGGCGGCCTGTTAGCCTACCCCTGAGTGTTATTGTTCTTATTGTACTGTTACCTTCTTTTCACTCTGATCTGTCAAGCATTGTACTGCTGATCGATCAATAAAAATTATATAAAAAAGTTTGACTCTATCTATCCAAAACCTTAGCCTATAGACGGCTAATGTGAATGAAAGATTACTTTCCATCAATTAACATAAATAATAAGAGTTTAACGATGAAGCATGTACTTACAACAGTAAGTCGCCACAAATTGTGTTCTCGAATACGAGAGCCACTAGTGGTTTACCGGGAAAATATCTGAGTCATTTGGAGAATTGAATGTCATGACGGCACGTTGGCCATGGTAGCTCAATTGGTAAGAGAGACTGTACGGAAACCAGGAGATCCGTGGTTGAAATCCCAGCCATGGCATTGAATTTTTCAGTTTGACTCTATCTATCCGAAACCCTTAGCCTATACAGGGTTAGTTTGAAGGGAAGGTTAATTTCCATCAATTAACTTAAATGAAGATAAAAATTATTTAACTTTATTAAGTGAATCTAGAAAGTAACAACGATTAGCATTCTTATACCTATACCATATATATTTTGTATGTCCTAAACCTTTGTGCTTTTGTGCCACTAATTCAGATTCTTAAGCTAACTTAAGTATCTTAGAAGAGGCACTAACGACAGCCTTAAGCCGTAATTCTGAACTGTGGTTTACGTATTTTATAGAAGGAATGCCAGTGACGTAGGGGAAAATGTTTATATTCCCTCATTTGGGTAAAGAAATCAATCATAAGTATATCAGTTGAATATTCTTCTATCTCAGTCTTAGAATGCATAGTTATTTCTAAATTTCTTAAGTGGTTATTGGAACCGAGAGATAAGTATGTAATTCTTCATATTGACCCGCCAACCTTCTTATCCAATATTACACGCTTTCAAGTTCATTATATTGATTGCAAGTTCTTCTTCGTTTTTCCATGGTGCGGTTTTTGAGCTCCGTGGGCATCACTAATCGGCTTGTCTGTCTGTTCTAATGCTAAACCCCTCAGCTCCACCCGGGGGCTAAAATATGGGTCTGTTTGTATATGCCTGATACAGGGCAGACTGCCCTGAGGATAAAAGTGGTTCCTCATTCTTGTGAAGGACTCGAGAGACTATAATCGCTCCATTCTTTGAACCTTACATGATGCAAACAAATGAGAACATTAGGTAGCCTTCTATGCATGGAAACAAAAACATACCGTATAGTGGCTTGAATAGATGCTATTATTATCTGCGAGGCTACCGAGTGGAATGGCACAGGTAGTTTCATCTGTAGTCCGCTTTCGGGAGGACCGGGTTTGATTCCTGTGGCCAACCTATCTGACCATGGGTTTGGAGTATTTGCCTGGTCGCCAGGCTAATGCTGGGTAGCTTAATTACATTCCGAGAATTTCCTAGCCCTCCATTTCAAATCCACTTTTTCACATAATTTCTCATCTGGTGGTCTCTTTCAGTGTAGAAGTGTCAGCGGGTGTCCCGGCGCAACATGGCCGGATGATATGCTCTGAGGTTGTCCCCCGGAGGTTTCCATATAAGTAAAATGTGGGGAAATTGCCCTCTGTACTGTCGTGGATTCTTGGCACGGTCACCTTCTCTCTCCTCTCGCCTCATCCTTCCCTCCGGAGATGCTCCACTGGGGTGCATAAGTACAAAGGATCAAGACTGGTCGCACTGTCGAATCCCCGCCGTAGTAATCTTAATCGTAATATTCATGTCAAACAATTTCAAACTCATTTCGTTAAATATGAATTTGTGGGGCATTTTAAACACTTAATATGAACATGACAGAATATGACTTCCAGGGAAACATTAAATATTTTAAAATGATTATATTAGTGGAGTAAGTTGACTTTTTAGTAGGATGTTTACCTCTAGTTTCACTGGACTTTATAAATGTGTAATTTTCATAAAACCTGCTAAATTTAATTTTAGAGTCTGGCAAAAATAATTATCATAATACATTTAAAAGTTCGGTTTTCGTACTTATAATACATGCGTATATTTAACTGCTGACATACAAACGAAGGTTTTGATTCATCTAGACTGAAGTTACAGACTTGTAGGGCCCAACAGAAAGATAAGCCCCTTATAAGTCTCAAAAAGACCTCGTGCCATTCTTTCACTCCCATTTGTAGAAAGCTACACCTTTTAGTGTAAGTGGTAAAAAAATTGTGCAATTATACTTTATGACCTGGCAAAAATTAATAGACTACCTCACAACTTTACACTACTCAGCTCATTTTAAACTTGTAATGCCCATAAATGTTCAAAAAGTGCTTTAAAACTTTATTTTAAACTCCTTATAGACAAAACTGTATTAATTGGTTTGTCAACTAGAACACATATGTTTACACTAGTCTCCAGGACATGACGAAATTGCTTGAATAACGTAACTTAAAATAATATCCGTTATTGTACTTTAAAATATCATGTAGACGTTTTTTGTGTTGAGTGAAAACTGGGAGGTGGGCACAAATATCAGAAATTGTCCCGTTCTTAATTTCAACACATTTCTTTTTATATTCATCCATGCAATGGTGAATAAAATGTATAGTCTTGAAAAAAAGGAAAAAAGAAAAAATGTAAACTAAAATGCGTACTCAAAAGAGAATACATTTCTGTATCATATTAACTGAATTAGCGAACATAATAAATTTTATATATGCGTTTGCACGTGTGTGTTGTGTATGGATGTAAGTGTGTGTGTGTGTGTGTGTGTGTGTGTGTGTGTGTGTGTGTGTGTGTATGTGTGTGGTGTGGTGTGTGTGAAAGAGAGAGAGAGAGAGAGATGGAAGAGGAGTAAATTTTTGTGAGTGTCCGTAAATGCCTGTTTGCGTGTACCTGCGCAAGAGAAGTTAAATTGTTTTGTTAGTTGTCAGTATCACAGCAGTGCCACCGGTATGATGAAACTTCGTCCCTCAATGGTTCTTTTATATGCCTATAAATTTATTGGCATAGTCATAGGAGATCAAAAGGTAGAAGTGGTAAAGGAGTATGACTATTTAGGTGTAAGGATGTGTAGCAGTGGAGGTTGGGCCACACATACCAGAAAAGTGATAGCTAATGGCAGGGCGGCAATGACAGGGGTAAGAATACGTAAACAGAAACTGGAGAAGTCAGATGGTTAGAAGGAATGTATGAATCGGTCGTCAAATCCAGAACAATGTACGCTGTGGAGGTGTGATGCACATCAGAGATGGGTACACAATTAGACAAGATGTATAGATTGTTAGGGCTGCCAAAATCGGCAACAAGGGAGGTGGCATTGCTAGAGTTGGGTAATACAAAATGGAAGGGAATAATAGTAGAGAGAATGCTGAGGTTCTGGTATAAGTGTATTAAAGGGCAGAAAGGGTAATTATTGAATCTGTGCATGAAGCAACAGAAAAACATTAAGAACACAAATAGTTGGTGGTCGGAACTGGAGAGAATGGTATCGAAGATAGGCATGGGAGATTTATGGAGAGCAGAGGAGTCAAATCACAGAAGGTTTTGGAAGGAAGTGAGAACCAGTGTACAAGATATAGACAGGCAGGAGATATGGAAAAGTATAGAAGAAAAGAAATCTTCGAAATTATATAAGCAATTAAAAGCAGAATGGTGTAGGGAGAAATATATAGATTAATGTGACAAAACTGGAAGAAAAGGCATAGCATGGATGAGAGTAGGATTAAAATATGCAAAAAGGTTGAGAAGTAATAAGGCAGGATAAGAAATGGGACAGTGTGAGCAAAGAGGTAGTAGCGTTACGCACATTAAAGGGGATGGGTGAAAAGAAAAATAGATGTATAGGAGAATCCTTATATAGGTTAAGAAAAAAGTGGATTAGAGTAACAGAAGCGAAGGTCAAGAAGAAATGACACCAAGCTGCGCAGGAAAACCAAAGGCTTATGGCCAGGGGACCTTTTGGCGAGTAAATCTTGGGTCAGCAATTTCATATATTTGCGCATGTTCGATGTTAAAGTCATTGTAGTGAAACTAATGGAAATTGAACAAATAAATATCAAATATTGACATGGAGCTTTTGAGCACACTTAAAAGACATCGATCTGGGATAGGTTTGAACCTGCGTCCTTGGGCTCGGTAGGCCAGCATCTCACCAAATGAGCCACCTAAACCGACTGTGTGTATGTTTGTTTGTGTGTGTGTGTGTGTGTGTGTGTGTGTGTGTGTGTGTGTGTGTGTGTGTGTGTGTGTGTGTGTGATGACAGACAGCTAGTAGTACATACATGCATATGCGAACTCCTAGTGGTTTAACGGGAAAATGCGAGTCATTTGGAGAATTTAATGCGATGCTGGCGCATTGCCATGGTAGCTCAGTGGTTACAGCAAGCGTTAGGAGACAATGATCCGTGATTCAAATCTGGTCTGCAGCATTAAATTTTTCAGTCTGACTAACTTTCCAAATCTTGCCGTGCACACGGCTAGTGTGAAAGAACAATTAATTTCCATTAATTGACCTAATAGTGGTATGAGCTATAACGCCCGTTGCTTAAAGTACTTCTACGTTGTAAATCGCCATTAGTGTAATTTTTTCACGTATAACTATAAGAGAACTCCAAGTGGTTTACCGAAAGAAATGCGAGATAGTTGGAGAGTTTAATGTCATTCTGGCACGAAGCCATGGTATCTTAGTGCTTGGAGAGACCGGACGTAGACCATGCAATCAGTGGTTCAAATTCCGGCGGCGGGACTTTTGGATTTCAATTTTGGATATGGCATTGAAAGCATTCAAAACTTGCCCTACACACGACTAGTCTTAAAGAACAACTTCCATCTAAAATACATTTCTGTGAACTTCTTGCGTTACATTTGAATACGCCTTTAAGATAATGTTGTATTTCACATCCGGATTTGTTATGATACCTATTGTTTATGTTTTATTTAAGAATGCTGCCTATTGTTTCCAATTAATTCACTTGTACTTCCCAAGTGCCTTCAAGTGCAGGTGTCTGCAGATTGTGAATTGAATGATATCACTTATGGCAATATTACTACAAAATACACGTGTTTGTGTTGACTTACCTTTCGACAACACAATTTTTTTTTTCTAAAAATAAGTGCGTATGTAAGTGCGTGCGTGCAAAAATAGCAAACAAATAATGAATATATATATACTTAATGTTTCAATTAACTCCAGGGTAATTTAAAACTCTAAGACGAATATTTTCACGAAACTGCATCAGTCTTAGTTACCATTACATAATGTTTTCTCTCTTTCTACTTGAAAAGCTCTTTTTAGGATTATAATAAAATTGGAACATTTCACATGACATTAACAATATATATTTTAAATTTTCAGTCAGTTTTTTTGGAATTATCTTTTTACTTGTTCAGTCTTATACCTAAAGCCCGAAACCAAAAAGTAAAATAAGATATTATGTAGAAAAATCATTAGTTTTTAACCTTTGATTAAATCCCATAGTTTTTATTTTAACATAATGTACATTTTGTGCACCAAAATACCCTGTTAATTCAAACTCAATATATTTAATTAGATTTAAACCAATTTTTAAGCTTTTTTTACTTACTCCTTTAGTAAACTTAGAATTCGTAAATAGTTTTTATGTTATTCATTAGCCACTTAAGCGATATTTCATGTTTGTCGCTGAAAGTTCCAAATATTTAAGCAATAGGCTTCTGGATGTTATATCCGCTATGTATTTCCCACAAGCCCATTTAACCAGCATGCAAAATCAAAGCATGTTTGTACATTCGTTGTATATTTTACCACTACTGTATCCCCCATAAAACGTATTCAAATTATTTTTGGCGATTTTTGCCTAATATTTATCGCGCTTTTCGTAGGAAATGGTAAAGAACAAGGGTTATTTTCCAAATTTAAAAAAAGCAATGAAAGTAAATGATAAAACATCCAATAGAACAAAAAGTGCTCGGAAGTGCCTAACGTGCTGCGTATACACTGCACTATTAAACGTGTCTACTGTAGCAGTCTAATGGAAAGATTATCTAAATCGGTACGATTTTCTTTACCAAATAAAGCACAATAGTTGATTGCAGGCCCGATCATGATTATAGGAATCTTTCCTCGCAGTAACAAAGAAGCACGCGAGCGTTTTAGAATTGGTTATTTTCTCTTCGGCACGGTTTCCATCGCTATAGACGCACTTGAAAGCGATATCAATGAACATTCAAGTAATTTACCTTACTTCTGTAGTATCTTTCCTCCAAGGAACGTGAACATCAAGGACTTTTACATCATTCTCATTCTGTATGAAGTTTGCTGGCAGTAGAGTATTCATCAAGTTGGTCCATAGCCAAAAGAAATTAAATCAGTGTGGGAATGTTTCTCTTGCAGCGTTTGTACCAAGTAGAAATGTTAAATTTCCTCACCTCAAGCCCCGAAGTTCTTAAAGTGGTATAAACACGCGTTCAATATCTACTTACGCGTTATCCTTGGTAATGCTTCACCCACTCATAAGAATCTGAGTGACTCGCTCTTGATTGCTGGACTGCTGTATATAATATAAAATTCAATCTGACACTACCTATTCAAATCATCGCCTACACAGCGCTAGTGCGGCAGAGCGATTAATTTCCTCCAATTTATCTAATAGTGTACCATGACCTCTGGGAGTGCTTACAGCATAGTAGGTCACCACAAAAGGTGTGTATCTCATTGCACATGAGAGCTCCTTGTGGTTTACCGGGAAAATAAGAGTAGTTGGAAAATTTAATATCAAGCCGGCATGTTGGCCATACTAGCTAAGTGGTTAAGAGCAATCCGACGTAGAGCGGAAGATCTGTGGTTCAAATTCCGAGTATGGCATTGAATTTTTCAATCTGACTCTACCTATCCAAAACATCGCCTACACCCTGCGTGTAATAATATTACACACATAGCCCGCCTCGGTAGCGTGAATGGTAGCGTGTCTGCCTCACGTTCAAGAGGTCCCGAGTTCGAATCTCGGGCAGGGTGAGTTACCTGGATAAGGTTTTTTCCAGGGTTTTCCCTTATCCTTCAAGACGAATGTCGGGTAACTCTAAGCTCCACGGACCCTGGACTCATTTGAGCCTCATTTCACCCAATTCATTCACCGTCCGATATGACTCAACGTTGGAGGACGTAAATTACAAAAAAAAAAAATTACACACATATTACACACATGTGTAATAAAATGGAGTGTCAAGTTGACAACAGAGCATTTGCTTTTAATCGAGGTCCAACGCTATAGAAGCTTCGCTATTGAATAACATAAAATACATTTCCAAAACATTTCATTTTGTATGCAAAACTTTAAATTAAAATGCCAGAACTTAAGGGCAAACCCATTATAACGGCCAATCTAAGATTTTAAATCTCTCTAGAAATGTGTTTACTGCTGAATTATCTTAATTTTAGATAAAATCTCATAAACCTTAGGGGCTTGAAATGTGGCTTCATCTTAACTGTTATTAACCCCTATCAATTAAAAGATTATTTATTGGAAGCTTTGTACAAATAAAGCAACGAATCAGCAGAGTCTTATTAAGCCTGATCCTGGATATTTTGCTCGAATTATAACTAACCCGTGATACGGCACATTATGTTTTAAAAATAATTAAATAAGAATGCCTGTCACACACAGTGAATCACATAGTATTGACACATTGCATATATTTTCTCTCATATAGCATAGGTATCAGGCGATACTACATTTCTAAATTTCTACAACTCATTAACTGAAAATATTACTGTTTCTTCACAGCCATGATTCTTGTGACATTCAGGCCGTCAGTGCGGAAAATTGTATGGGTAATTAAGAACATTATGATGATTAATATTGCATCAATATTTGCTTAATTTGTGGGCTTACACTTTAACTTATTAGAAGTAGTATGTTTTCAGGTTGGTTAGAACCATAAAGTAGGCGTGGCACATACAACCCATACGTGTTTATTTTCCCTTGGAGAGGCGTAACTCCAACTAAGCCATCTCTGCGATAGTGGATGTTTTATCGGAACTAAGCTCGAATGTCTTCTGCTAGAACAATGATCTCACGCTAGCTAGGCCAGCAGACCACACTGGGGTGTCAACAAGAGGAAGCAAAACAGATAGTCTATACCGAAAGGCGTTGTTTATTTCGCCGCGCAGTTGCGACCGTGCAAAAGACATCAGGTAGTAAATTAGGTTATGTATTTATGGAAAAACTGGCAAAACGAAGAAGAGAAGGCCTCCAATACACTGACGTGGATATATATTTAGATACTATTTGTTAACATATCTGCACTTATAACTTGAACACCTGTATCTCAAAGCTTTCCAGAAATGAAGAAAAAAGGCAGTTGAATCCTAATAGAGTCACTCTGGATACTTTACTCGAAGGACTACTAACCCGCTTTAAGAAACATTTTAAAACAAATAAATAAAATCATATTGACTCGGTGAATTACACGTATTAACATATTGCATTTCTTTAATCTCATACATCATATGAACAATTCGTTCTAAGTTTCTAAATTTCTACAACTCGTGAAAACTTCCAAAAGCTACGGTTATATACGGCTACGCTTCTTGTGATATATTTATTTGTTCTTTTGCCTAACCAGCATCGTGTATGAATTCTTACAACAACTACGCAGAACTTGCTCGTTGTAGAACACTAAAGGTAAAGATGCCTTATGGTCCAATGTATATTTAACTCTTGTAGTGACCTACATAGATCATAGATGGTTCAACGCTCGCTGCATTCAGATGCGTTTAATTTATTCAACGTCAATAAAAATGCCTGTTTAATGTATATAAAATATTTTGAAATGCATACATTGAAAGGAGAGGAACCTATGCCATCGCCAGAAGATTATAAAGCTAACAAGACGTCTTGAAAAACAGTAGGAGTAGAACACAGAAACTTCAGTGTTAGTACTTCCCTCGAGTTACTAGAGTATTAAATGCGGAGATTCCTCTATGTTTCTCTCCTTGTTTCTCCCTCTCTTTCTCTCTCTCTCTCTCTCTTTCTCTCTCTCTACATATCGGTATTTTCTTATTTTCGGTATTTTCTGTATTTTTCGCTACAAATCGGTATTTGATATTGGTTATGAAAATCAAACTTCGAACTGGAAATTAGTAACTCATGGAGTACCCCAATCATCCCTTTTAGGGCCTTTATTATTTCTGATATATATAAATGAACTCTCACTTTATATAAAGGACATTGAAAGTACAGTTCTTTTCGCCGATAACACTAGTGTCCTGGTGACCAGTACAAATTTAAACGAGTGTATAAGTAAAATGAATTATGTTTTGAACTGTATGTCATACTGGTTTAAAGCGAACAAATTATCTGTGAATCTAGACAAAAAAGTGGTCAAATTTATAAGCTGTCGTACGTCACATACTCAAATAGAAATCGAGATTAATGGTATGTTGTTAGAAGAAATTGACAGCATAAAATTTCTGGGCCTTCAAGTGGACAGATATTTAGGTTGAAAAGCTCACATAAATTATATCTTACCTAAACTCAGCTCTGTCTGTTATGCTATCCGAGAGCTGGTTAATGTGAGTTCTATTGACACACTTAAATTAGTATATTATGTATACTTTTAACTCTATTATGGAGTACGGAATATTATTTTGGGGAAACTCAGTATAAATTTTAAAAAAATATTTCTTATGCAAAAGAAGGTTATAAGAATCGTTGCTAACACCCAAAACAGAAGCTCCTGTAATCATCTTTTTAGAAGATTGAAGATATTAACGCTTCCTTGCATGTATATATTCTTGATCCTAAAATTCTTTGTATGCAATCGTCGCTTACTTGCAACAAATAATGTAATTCACAAAATAAACACTAGGCGAAAGTATATCCATTATCCCAGTGCTAAACTTTCTTGCTTCCAGAAAGGTGTTTTTTTTTTTTTTTTTTTTTTTTTTTGTAATTTACCTCCGCCCCAACGTTAAGTTATATCGGACGGTGAATGAATTGGTGAAATGATGCTCAAATGAGTCCAGGGTCCATGTAGCTTAGAGTTACCCGACATTCGTCTTGAAGGATAAGGGAAACCCCCGGTAAAAACTGTATATAGGTAACTCACCCTGACCGAGACTCGAACTCGGGACCTCTTGAACGTGAGGAGACATGCTACCATCTGCGCTACCGAGGCGGGCCCAGAAAGGTGTGTATTTTGAAACTATCAAAATATTTGGCGCACTTCCCAATGTTCTTAAAAAAATTGATAACTTCGGTACTTTAAAAAAAAACTGTTAAAGAGTACCTTTGCTCAAAAACTTTTTATTCTGGAAAAGATTATCTGAATGACAAATTATCCTGATAATGCTTCTGTAGCTCTGTAAGTAGTATCTAACTGTTCCAATGACAAATCATTACCAATAAATCTTTGATGCATGTTGAAAGTTTATTTTTAATGTATATGCATTTAAGAAATAACAAGAATGGTATCCATTGCAAAAAGGTTGAGATGTACTGGCATAAGCCAAGTGAAAACTGAATTAAAAAGTGTTTGATTTTGTATCATATATAATTATCCCTGCTTTGTTTTCCATAATGTTGTTCATATTGCCTGTATGTTATAATATGTGTCTTATGTTAACTTTTGTACATATATATGTTATTAAACTTTATACCTCTGGACATGTTCAATGTTCACAGCCTTTTCTGGCTACAAGTGAACTTACTCAATGCAAATCAATCTAATCAAATCTAATCTCTTTCGCCATTCACTCTAATCTTTCTCGCCCAATCAACGTCACTCTTCTGTATTTTATGCTACTTATGTTATGTGATGCTTTGAAAACCAAAATTGAGATCAATGTTTCTTCACGGCACAGTTGAGTATACGCTTTGTTGAATCTGTATATATTGCTCCATAAACTGTGCAAATAAAATACATAATAGCTGAATAATACGTAACTCTGAATGATATTTTTCCAACTTTTCTTCATCCTTCATAACTCAAAAATATTGAAGAGGTATTGCACGATTAGGCCTAGAACGTTTCATTTCGGAATCTCCTTTCTCAACTCAAGTATCATCAGTAGGGCCCAAATTTTTGGGTTTTAACCTTATTTCACCTGAAAGAAAACCTAAATGAGCGTTTGACACCTAAAATAACCTAAACAGCTGCTTTTACCTTTTGAAACGAATAATGTAATTTTACAATTTCAAAGTTAATTTGGAAGATTATATTTGAGAGTAAAATTAAGAAAACAAGTGAAATGCACCTTTAAATGACATTCGTCTCAATAAGGAAAAGATTTACGGGTAAATCAGTCCGACCAAGCTTCGAATTTTGCTCCTACGAATATCTTCGGTCAAAAAGGTTTCCTTAAAAGCTCCAACACGTATACAATTGCTCAAAGAGAAAGTACCTGCAACTCCTCTTCCACCTGAGCTAATATTTTCGCGCTTTGGAACTTGGCTGTCTGGTGCCGTTTATTATGCCAAGCATTTAAAGGACATTAAAATTATCGTCAATGAATTAGATGAAACAGAAGCTTTCTCCATTGCCAAGGCTAAGAGATCACTCGAGTGCCCCACTCTTGTAGCTTTCCTTGCTTACATTAACACGTAACCCGCATTTTGGTTTTATATCAAAAGTTATTCTCCAGTTGGAAAGTACAACTTCTCCACTTAAAGATGCTCTAGATATCATTATTATCTTCCGAGAAGAGAAATACCTGGACCATTATATGTTCCTCGAAGCTGCGGAAGATAATTCAACGAAATCTTGGTTTTGAAGACATGAAAATAGTCTCCAATGACGTCATGTTCTGTTAAAATAACGTTTTCGTCAGACAAGAATGTGTTGCGTGACAATAGGAAATCGTTTACCCGAGAAAATTTGGGTATGAATGTAACTATTTACTGCAATGCCAAAAAAAAAACTAAAAATAAACAATAACTCTATTTTGTGCGTTCCTTAATGAATATCTTTGATAATGTATACTTTTATGAAGAAATTCCATGAATAAATCTTTCAAATAAGTAGCAGAAAAGGAAAATAATATATACTGTATATACTATATATACTATATATTATATATAATAATATATATAATATATATAAAATAATATATATAATATATATACTGAGAAAAAAAATATTAAAAAAACATTTTAATCAAGAAAACCTGAAAAAACCTATTTTAAACACATAAGAAACCTAAATTTAAGAAATGTTCTACCTAAAAATCGCTAGTCATTAATGTCCACTATGTGTAGTGCCACATGCCATAAGAATAGCATGAAACACTACTATAGATATCATGTGCCACAAGAAAACTACATTTTGGGTTATATGTTTTAAAAAGACATAAAACCTTTCTAATAAACATAAATAATTAGCAAAGGAGTAGCATTTGGGCTTAGTTTACATTGCCACGCACTTTGACTGCGGATATTATATTATTATCTAAGGTAGAGTATGGACGTAGTTTCTACTTGACTAGCGTGAAGCATACGTTAAAACAGCTAGCTTGAGTTTAATTATCCTTGTACATGCAAGAGCAATGATAATCTCTGCATACCTCTACTTATGACGCACATTTACTTTCTTCTAGAAGTCCTTTTTACACTAGTAGCTAGAGGCTGTTCGCATAAACGTTCTGCTAAGAGCAATTAAAGTGTAAACTAAAGGCAGCAGATGTGGGGGTCATTGTGTACCATTGAATGAAAACTCTTATAAAGTATTATTTCCTACTGTTTTCACACGCACCAATTTAATTATTGTTGACATAAGTGTACTTCACATGACCGAATGTGCTTTGAAGGACACGAAGAAGAAACAATCCTTTCTCAAACATTTTGATTGCAGCTCTTTTAATTTTCTAAATCACATACTGCATGCTGAAAATATGATATCGAGATTTCACAGGAAGTTCATGTTTCCGGAACCCTTGAATATAATAAAAATGTATTTTTCTCAAATGATCCTTGTACGACCTGTGTATGAACAGTGTACCTCTAAAACGAGAAGTAGGATAAATACCATAATTGGTATTTACGTTCTATATCCTCAAGTTTGGACACGAAGATTTTCAAGCAAATCTCTTCAACTCAAAAATGACTAACGTTGCAGATTCAAATGTCATTTATTTATGACATTTGCATAAATGACGGTAAATAATGTGGGTCACCCTTGATTCCGTCTTCACTCTCATTTACCAGTGAATCTGCTCCCAGCTGCTCCTGTGAAGAACCATCGGAACTTTATCTGAGTGTATGCATGAGTGAATGCAAAGATAAACAAGATAAACAAAACAGTTGGCTGATAAATGTAATGGATATTAATAATGAAATATTTTAAGTGAGGTGCTAAGGCTGAAGAATTAAACTGTTTCTGAATCTAAACGCAGGAAATTGTAGCTGTTGAATTGGATATGCTAGCTTCTGTTGTATCAATTATTTTGCGGTTTGAAAATAACTGTTTCCATGAAATAATAATAATAATAATAATAATAATAATAATAATAATAATAATAATAATAATAATAATAATAATAATAATAATAATAATAATAATAATAATAATAATAATAATAATAATAATAATAATAATAATAATAATAATAATAATAATAATAATAATAATAATAATAATAATAATAATAATAATAATAATAATAATAATAATAATAATAATAATAATAATAATAATAATAATAATAATAATAATAATAATAATAATAATAATAATAATAATAATAATAATAATAATAATAATAATAATAATAATAATAATAATAATAATAATAATAATAATAATAATAATAATAATAATAATAATAATAATAATAATAATAATAATAATAATAATAATAATAATAATAATAATAATAATAATAATAATAATAATAATAATAATAATAATAATAATAATAATAATAATAATAATAATAATAATAATAATAATAATAATAATAATAATAATAATAATAATAATAATAATAATAATAATAATAATAATAATAATAATAATAATAATAATAATAATAATAATAATAATAATAATAATAATAATAATAATAATAATAATAATAATAATAATAACAGCAATAATATAATAATAATATAATTATATATAATATATATTAATAATGTATTATATAATATATAACATATATTATATAATATATTATTATTATCATTATTACTATATAATATATATTAATAATGTATTATATTATATATAATTTATTATTATCATTATTATTATTATTATTATTATTATTATTATTATTATTATTATTATTATTATTATTATTATTATTATTATTATTATTATTATTATTATTATTATTATTATTATTATTATTATTATTATTATTATTATTATTATTATTATTATTATTATTATTATTATTATTATTATTATTATTATTATTATTATTATTATTATTATTATTATTATTATTATTATTATTATTATTATTATTATTATTATTATTATTATTATTATTATTATTATTATTATTATTATTATTATTATTATTATTATTATTATTATTATTATTATTATTATTATTATTATTATTATTATTATTATTATTATTATTATTATTATTATTATTATTATTATTATTATTATTATTATTATTATTATTATTATTATTATTATTATTATTATTATTATTATTATTATTATTATTATTATTATTATTATTATTATTATTATTAATGACAACTATCAGAGACGCAAAAATGCTAAGCTTAAAGTTCCTTCACAGGAGCCGCTAAATTACTAAATAACTTGAGCGCTACCACTGTATATACTTCCGTAAAGCCCAAAATACCGGAGGAAAGAAACACAAAGTTTAGAAATACTCACTCCCAGCTCACGCGTCACCCATACCAACTTTTCTTCACATTTCTAACTTTGAATCTGCAAATTCGTAGTTGAACGAAAACAGTTCCTCTTTGCATTGCTAAATTCGTAGAATATCATTACCAGGGCCCAAATTCTGATGGTCACCATCTTTTTCTTATTCAGTATGTATTGCGCTTATGTATCACCCCCCTAAACATTATCTCTGGTTCCAAAAATACTAAATTTATTAGGGGTTTCGGTCATTCTTTCATTCTGAAATTTAATGTTTTGTCATATTTTGGTCTCTTGTGCATGTTTACTTCCTTTGCTGGTCCCTTTTTTTCTTTCTTTATTAGTAAGAAATTATATGAATTAAAGTCATTTAGTTATTTAAAATGTTTCTAATCTGACGAAATAAATGGATATTTAATCAGTGGGTCAACAATGTACATATTGATAGGTGGCTTTTTACTTATTCTGTGCATGTCCTTGCTACAGCAAGCAATAATTCTATTTACAATGAACCTGGGAAGGCAGCTCAATTTTCAAGTTAAGAGGCAAGTGCTTTTTATTTTCATTGTCATATATTTAGTTATTTAGGAATGTTCGGAGAGGAAATTTTGTGTTCAGTGCACCTTTTGTAGTTTCATTCATCCATACCATAAAATATGGCCATCTAATCTTGTCATTTAACCTGAGTTTGGAGGTGTTTTCTCGATAACGTGAAGAGTTATTTCATAAAATGAGCAAAGCAAAGGTGTTATTGGAAAGTAAAGAAAACACGTGTGTCGCGATAAGCATATAGGGTCAGTGCAGTTCGTAAATAAGAAGTAATCCACGCAATCTTTACTGCAGGAAGTGTATCCAAGGGGAAAATCTTTACGAAGACTTTCACGAAGATCTAGTTTCTCAAACATTACATTTTAGAGCATTGCAAAATGCTAATTTGAAGAGTTTTCTTGAACTAAATTTCGGATGCCGCATCCCAAACAAGTCAACTCTTCGGAAGAACTACCTATCACAATGTCACGACATCAACATTAACAAGATTCGGGGAAAATAGTTGGGAAGATTTTCGTATCCAATGACGAAACAGTGAAGTCGTATGGTGGCTAACTAATCATTGGTGATCGAGTGTGCCACTGTAGCTTAAGTGGTAGCACGTCTGTCTCACGTCCAAGAGGTCCCGAGTTCGTATCTCAGTCAGGGTGAGTTATCTGGATAACTAACTATCCTGAAAGCAGTAGCTCTAAGTTCAATGGACTCTGAGCTCATTGGAGCATCCTCTCACCTATTTCATTTATCGTCCTATCTGACTATATGTTGGGGGATGTTAACTGCATTAAAATGGTTATCGACCGATCGGGTGTATGTTTCTGCTTACAAATCATGTTTTAGAAAGTATTAATTACTCCAAAACTTGTAGATTCTAAAAAGTCGGTTTTTGTTATGGCCTGAGGAAACCAGGAGTGGTGACGTTTGTTTTCTGTAACTGACGCAGCTCCATATATTGTGAAAGCAAGACTTTTACTCTAAAAGGGTGATTATTTGATTAGTACACACATGGGTGCCAGTGGAAAGCTTTCAAAACTAAATATCAGTTGCTTAACATTTGGAGTCACGCGTACATAGGAGAAATGTGGAAGTCCTTCCTAGAAGTTCTCTAACTCTAGTTAACATAATTGCATCTGTCTGGAAAAGTAGAAGGAGAATTTGGAAGAAGGGTATCTAAGAAAGTGGAAAGTGTTCTAAATAAAAACTCTGGAAACAAAGCTTTGTGTCGCGTCTCTCAAGTATTAACCGGTAAAATATTTAACACTTCCTGCATTGAAGAAGATGTTGCTCCTAGTGTTTTAGCGCATTTCAAGTATGCTCCAGTTGTATCGCGGTTGTACAAAGGAGTTTCTCACAGTACGAAAATGTGCTTTCCGACAACAGGAGCTACTTTACCTTCAACAACCTGTGCATGCTGCTGGTTACCTACTGTAATAATTCTAGACAATGCAAGACTTTTTTTATAAGTTCAGGTTCCCAGAACATACAAATTCACGAGTTTAAATTAAGTTTTACACACGTAAGAAATATTCTGTGTACTTTCATATCCTGAAATGAAAACAAAATTTTTGGTAAATTTTTACTTAAATTTATCCATCTGTCAGGTAATTTTATTCAAGATTTTTACATATTTTAGGTCATCAGAATCCAGGCCCTGGTCATTACCATTCTAATTTTGGGAATTATATCTACATAGCTTGGAAATATCTGCGATAGATGAGCACATTGGATTCCAGAAGCCCTTTGGAGTAAACGGCCTCTCTATACTTTCATAATTGTCTTTTCTTAATATTAAACTCGCTGATGTCTTCACGTTCTGACATCTTTTACGTGCGTAGGGTTTAATTAAAACTTACTAACCCTTCTGTAGCGTAGGCGGTAGCATGTCTGCCACACGTTCAAATTGTCCCGAGTTCGAATCTCGGTCAGGTTGAGTTACCTAGATACGGTTTTATCCGGAGCTTTCCCATATCCTGAAAGATAAATATCGAGTATCTTAAAGCTCTATGAAACCTGGGCTAATTTGAACATAATTTCTTTCATTGTCGACATGACTTAATGTTGGAGGACGCTAATTAAAAGAAGAAAAAAGGAATAAACTTACTGCGCTCTGCATTCGCTTATTTATCTATCTCTCCAACATTTATGTTTTCATATTATAAAAATTTCCCGTCAATAATTATGTTTAGATAGCAAATAACATGTATATCTTAAATTTTCTGGAAATGGCCAGTGATGTTCACTTTATTCAGAAGGAGTTTTGTATAATGTTGTACAACTGGTAAAGGGTTAGAGAAAAACGTACAAAGTAAAAAATGTAATTTCTTTAAAACACAAAATATATTTCAAGTAATTACTGTGGCATAAGCCATTTTCAGAATATTTTATTAAAGATACGAGTTGTACATTATTTTGCCATATTTAAGACTTGTCGATATTCGGTTGTTTCTCTTACGTGGAAAGAGTATTCAATTTTAAGGCCAGCATATAAAGTCCAGTGCTTATACATTTGACTATCTCTAGTGTCTTTATACCTACAATGGTATATGTAATTCTGTAATATCGATTCAAATCAAATGTATACAAAAATACAATTTCGAAACACAGCATGTAACTGTGAATGATATATGGTATAGAAAGACATGTGACTGTAACGAATCAGATTTTTTGTTTAAAAAATCTTCGGAATGTGTATCAAAGTATTTAATTGTGGAAAAAAATACATACCTATTTTCGTAACAACATCTGTTCGTAATGATAATATATGGGCGTTTCTTTTTTATTTTCAATTTACGTCCTCCAACGTTAAGTCATATCGGACGATGAATGAAATGGGTAAAATGATGCTCAAATGAGCCTGGAGTCCATAGTGCTTAGAGTTACCCGACATCCGTCTTTCATGATAAGCGAAAACCCCGGTAAAAACCTTATCCAGGTAACTCACCCTGACCGAGATTCGAACTCGGGACCTCTTGAGCGTGAGGCAGACATGCTATCACCACGCTACAAAAGCGGTCATATATGGGCGTGCTTGTGTGTGTGTGCGCGTGTGTGTGTGTGTGCGCGCGCGCGTGTGTGTGTGATCAGCATAAACGCGAAAATTTAAGGTCTAAGGAATACTATACTTAGAGTTTAATTGCAGCATCCTTCAAAGAATCAAAATTCAAAAGTATTTTCATTATGGCATCCAGCATACCTTAAGTAAGCATACCTTACTTGTGGTGCTATAAAAAGGGTGGGTAGTGCAGGGTAGAGCACTTTTATCCTCAGGGTAAAGCTATGAGTTCCATCAAAGGGTATCCGTGGATATATATGAGTAAGGATAGTTGTAATGACACTGGAATGCCCGTTTCAAACTTGTTTAATGACTGCTTCTTTTTATAACTACATCAAACTCGAAGTTGCCGACCAAGGGTTACCGATATATCAATGTTCAGAGTTACCGCATGTAGACTGCTTAGTACGCGATAACACTGAATTCATTACTCACGTATGAATCGACAGATATCTTTTATCATCGCTTCTAGTCTGCCTTCGCCCAAGACAGAAGCAGATGACTGACTTAATCGGCCGCCAGCCACGGACTGCCTGTCCTCACTGGGCACAGCTGCGTGTGCATGTGTGACTTTCACCTCCCGAAACCCTCTTTATTCACCCAAAACTCCCTTTTGTGACTATTTTGTACATTGTCATTATTAGTCTCGGTCATGCCATTATTAAGGCTCCGAAGAATACACTTTCAAACGGAGTCAAGTGCTACCACTTTAGAATTCTTGCTAAGAATACCCTCTTTCTCCCGTGTCTCTAGTTAAACGACTCAACCACCTGTCTGCACGTGTTGTAACAAAGATACACTATCCCTGCGAAACCCATTATTATTCTTCACTCATTGCATCCCTTAATTTCGGTATCACATGGAACACCACTTGACTCATATGGAACAGACTTTGAACACTTATGCTCTAGGTTCGATAGACACTTTATAGTCCTGTACGGTCTAGGGATAACATGCTAGCCTCAGGTTGCTGAGGTCACGGGTCCAAACCCGGAGGAGAGGGACTTTTTGGAGGTGGGGGGCGCAGATATCTTTAGCAAGGTTTTCTTCAGAAACGGAAGTAAAAACCTGGTAGTCCCGTGTTGTAGAGTTACGGCACATAAAGGAACCTCAAGTCTGATAAAAATACCTCTTAATAAAATTAAGCAGTCATTCATGCCCAGTGTAGAATTGGACGCTGAGAACCACAGAAGTTAAAGAGATTCTACAAATAAAAAAAACTAAATTTCAAAATCATTTTTAAGTTCTATTGTGTACAATAGCTTAAGTATGTACATTTGTGACCTGATTGCGTAAGCATTCTGTAGGTTGCTGTAAGGAGTTGAAAATAAAGTCTAAGGAACCTTTAAAAGTTTGGAGGTGCCATAAGTTCGAAAATAATGGATTGGAAGTATATGGATATTATGGAGGGCGTAAAATAGCCTATACTTTTTGTATATAGTGCTATGTTATACTTGAGGAAGTTTTGTCCAGATAGGCCAAAAGTATTGCTTTGTATGTTTGGGATTAGAAAATAGTGATTAAGATAGCCATTAGAGATGTGTTGAAAGTACGTGAAACCTTACTTTTGTAAAATGTTAAAATCTAAGTGAGTTAAGTTTTTTTTCAAAATCGAAAAAAGTTAATCTGAAATTAAATTCAGAAAAATCGAATAGAAATTTTGATATGAACGTAGTATGAAAATTCTTCCTTCAGTAACTCCGTTTTCATGTATATTAATCAGGTACATTTACTCCTGTGGACTACAAGTCTTTAGGATTCTGTCAGTTAGCAATGAAGTTTCAAAAAGTTTATGATACCAATATTTAACAAATCGGAATTGAAATTGTCCGGCGGTGATAATGAACCCTCTTAATATTTAGTTTCAAAATAATGAAATGTTTTATATCATATGGTCATCTAAAAGAAATAAGCTGCTTTAAGGCTTACCGTGTTCAAGCTGATTTTTCATAGTACGACCAGAAGCACCACTTTCTTATTGACAAACTTGGTCCTTCCGGTTTTCTTCTCATTTTTAAGATCTCTCTCGTTCGTTCGTTATTTTTCTGGTCCATACTCAGTTTCTCTAATTACATCGTTCTTATGCATTTCCGGAAGCTTCTTGATACTGTAGATGTTTTCTTTGGGGATCAGTTGATATTTGTCCATATTGTTCGGAAACATCCTGACTATGCAGACCATTAGTGAGAACCTTTATTTTTCGGTCTTAGTATGAGTGAGTACAATGGGAACAAGTATCAAACATTTACGAGATAATTGGCCCAGGCTTTGAAGATGCATTCAGTTAAAAGAAAATACTCGCAGTTTCTGAATGTATATACTAGTAAGGCTTAAGCTTACAAATGCGGTACTCTTTTGATTATAAAAATATGTATTTTGCTGTATTCTGGCCTCTCACTCGCCTTTGATTGTTGGCGCTGAGGACGTTACGCATTGCCAACAAAACAGTAGCGCCCTCCTCTAAGGGCACTCGTACCGTAGCCGACTAGAATTATTCCTCAATGTACATACATGTCTGGAAGCAAACTATCTGATTTGATTCCTAGTAGGACCACTTTCTCATTGTGGAATATATAGTACGGAAAACGCTCACCCTCGAAGGTGTCAGAGACTGTTTGAAGTGCTACCATGGCCATGTTCAACGGAGAGAACAAAGGGGCTTGGATTAATCTATTCCGCTGTCCCAGGAAGAACAGAATGCCCCAACTTGTGCTTGACGAAGTACGACTTCCCCCTCAAGTTTGGAAAGTGGAGATAAACCGTGAGGTAGGAGTTATAGCAATTAACATTTACTAGACATTACTGAGCTACTATATAGAGAAGCAATGGCCGAAATCATGGTCAATATATCTTCAAAGGTCAATTATTACTGTCCAGAAAACTTCTGGGGATAGGTTAGAGCCAGGTAGGCATAATGAGTATGTAATGAATTATATCGTATTTATGCCATTCTTTTTCCTGCTATTCACATAGATGTATTGGAGACGGTTAAAGAATATTTTAATTGGCTTTTTAGAAGCTGTGCTACAGATTGGTGAGGTTACAACAAGAAATTACATGGTTCTAATTTATCTATTTTGATGAACAAGTATCTTTTCAACAATTGCTATACTACAAAATTATTTATTTCTGAATGCTTAATAAAAGGTAATTTATTTCACGTCCAGAGATACATTTAAAAGGTATCGATGAATACAGAGGAGAAGTATATTCCTGGTATGCCAAAAATGCCAGCCTCATCTTAGCCGCAGATATATTTCACTAAATCCTTGGCATATTAGTATCAAATGTGCAGTAACATCAGGAGTCAATTGTGCATTCGGTTTAATGAACGTTCCAACAACGTAATAGTTACTCACATCCCTTATGTATTCATGCAACTAGAGTCGAAAAATCAATTGAGCTCAAGTAGAAAGTCATGAAAGAGCCACAAAAGTCTAGCTATCTATCTGCCACGAGAAAAAGGTGGCAAACAGTTAAAGTGCCTGAGACAGTCTTCAGATTTATTCAGCCGTTGTCGCCAATCATTTGTGTGCGCATGGCATCAGTTGTTTGACGCAAATTTATCACTAGTGCTTCTCGCAGAGGAGTAGTGAAAGATGAGTGGAAGGACTGTGTGTCAAAAGCTTCGAAGTCCCTACAATTAAACGAGACTTGTGTTGCACCTTTCCAGTGTTTACATTTGAAATTTCTTTTGAGTGCGTTTCATAAAGTGGCAATCTCAGCATGCATAGTGATAATTAACTTGTAATTAGACGGTTCTTTGTGCCTTAGAGTATCTCAGCTTTAATGGTAAACATTTTCCACTACGTCTCGCCAAAGAAAAGGATGTCTGGGAATTAAATTCCACTAGTTATCATTTAACTGTGAATAGAATGGTTCTATTGGCCACCATTCACTTCCAGATATTTCCACACGCACTTAGGCAGATTTTTAAACACGAGATCAACATACCTTTAATTTATGATGGCAGTTTCTTTTATGGTTAACTCTTTTAACTGTTCCACCCTTGTAGTGGGGTGTAACAAGTATCCGATACTTCTGATGACCTCCGAAGAAGAAAAGACTTGGGGATTAAATCTGGGGACCTTTAGAGCCACACGAAATTGTTATCAGCTTGAAAGAAAATCAGAGCATTAAGAGATGTCTGCGTTAGTGACGCACCGTATACTAGTAATTGTGTACCCTTTAGTTTAATTTATTCCTGTAAGCGATTGCACTTACCTTCTCCGGAAGAATCTCTAGAAATCAACTGGCAGAAGGAGTAGAGCTATCCCATTGGAACTGGCCATTAGAAGTTTTATTTTATCCAGTCGCTCAAAGAAGGTTGCCAGAATTTCTTGTCGGTAGCATTCGGCGTTTAAGTTTCCTATTAAGAAAGTAGACGCCATTGCATGCTGGGCAGACTTCACCTTTCTTCTTCTCCTCTTTAGGCTTGAAGTAATTTGAAGACACTTTGTGGGCGGCTATGACCCCCAAGATTCGAAAATGTTGAGTGTTCACATGATCAGTTTAAACGAGCACACTTCTAGCATGAAGAACATACCGTGTTGTTCTTCAGTTCAAAATATACCAAAAGGATCATATAAAAGTGACACAGTAATGAAAATCACTCTCTATCTCACTTTGAAAGGAGTATAAATGGGTTGATTTCCTTATTGGCTCATGACAGGACCCTGAGGATAGCTAAGTTTCTCTATTGTTCTAAGTTAGGATATTCGTGGCTGTTTAGTAAAACTCCTCTGCCTCTTTCCAAAGTTTATGTGTAAGTTTAAAACACGTATTTTCAATATTTGTTATGACAACTGATCCATTATTACGAAAATGGGCGATGAACTTGTCAATACCAAAATAACGGCATTGTATTGAAAGCTACAAACATCGTTGGGGCATTATAACAATTTAACACCAAATTAGAAATCTTGATCGATTTAAAATTTTGCCTCGGGACTTAATGAAATCCTGGGTAGGAGCAGCATTCAATATCCCAACGATAGACTCTCCCTCATATTCTTTCAGTTCGAAAGCTGCACTCAACTATGCAAATTTTGACATCGGTAGCCACTTCCATCTCGCATACAAAGCACGCACAAAATGTCGTATCAAAAACTGTTCTGCACCACCGTAATAGATCAGCCTGTTTAGGTAGAAGGAAACTCGCTAGTCTGATGTTCAGTTGCACACCTCGCCTTTAAGACAAGGGGCGGCTCAATGAACAAACGACGTCATTAACCGAAGAAAATATGAAGATCAGTTTCATTTAGTTGTTACAAAATTGCAAAGTGACGCTGCACTGTTTATGTGCCCAGCATTGTAAAGTGAAGAAACACGGCTGTGTTACGGCCATTACAGCTAGCTTTTATGTTGCAAAATAACGCAAGGTAGTTTAATTTGGTCGTTCCACTACTTTTTGTCGCTACCATTTAGAGATTATTTTTCTCTAATTTATTGTGTCAATATTCTTCAGTACTGCTTTGATTGCATTACTCAGTGCTATTTTGTTCATCATGCTATCGACAAAGAGACAGCTGGAATAAGTAGGAAGGGAAAACAAAGCCCATATGTATTACATCATCAGGAAAGCATGTTTCAGCCAAGAAGCTCCAATAAGATAGTATTTGCAAGTTAATATACCATTGTAAAACACTTAATAATGAGTACAACGAATCATTATTTACTAAGCTTCATAAGTTGAGTTCAAAACGACAAAGAATCTATCCGCATGCAGCTTGTAAATATTGCTAGAGGGCGTCAAAGTACATATAATGATTCTACCAGAGAAGGAGCCGGTTGGGAACTATCATATTCACGATTTCTAATGGCAATGGAAACCATTTACTTACAAATACACAGTGGAACGTTCAAATATGTTTTCACTCTGACTACTAACAGATTCCAGACTATGTAAATCTAAAAGGAAACAAGGCCTTCTATGCTCACGTTCTTCTCGGGCAACAAGCCTTCTAGTTTACACTGATGAAGTGGAATTAGTAAAGACAGTAATGGCAATTAGTGTAGATTTGCAGAGAATAGCCAAAATATGGTTAGAAACCATATCAACCTCTTCTCAGTTATTATAGCGGGAAGAAAACAATCAGAGAGTTCAGCTGCTGAACAAAATGTACATTGGCAATCAGTGGCACGTAAAGGCAATATACAGAAAGCAAAGTGTCATACTGGTTTTACAATAAGGAATGTCTTCATGAGGAATGCCTTTGGAAAACCAAAATCACACTTGTCATTAAAGTGATAAGACTTAAAGTTTCCAACAGCCTCTGAAAGCACTCTTAAGCTGAAGTTTGACAAAGAACTAAGCTTACACTAAGCACAGCGTTAACAAACGCTCTTTAAGTATTCATATCTTTAGGCAATGATTGTGCTTACAGACTCTCAAATGGTTTATTCCAGATAACTATTATGCTGCAATTTGTACACGCAAGATGGTGAAAATGGTGAACCGTATGTGTATCTTTAGCATGATGGGATTGATGGATGGGATGGAAGTAACATTCTTAAGCTTTTAAAAAGTAATTACCTCAGAACGCACCACTGAAATGAAATATGTAGTGTTTAATGCCCGCTTTTATTACATGAGGCATCGCAGGCGGTGACACTAATGATACATGAGATGTAGATGGAGTACCGGTGGAATGAGATGACGGGGGAAACAGTACATCCCGGAGAAAACCCGTCCCAGCGGTCGTGTTGTCCACCACGAATCTCACTTTGCGGTCGCCTGGGATCGAACCCGGGCTACCTTGTTGAGAGTCGAGTGGTCTATACACTTAGCCTCGCTTCAAAGGAGTACTTTAATTATAACTGGAAGTTATTTCCGGGCCGAGGTCTACTGGAGTTAGAATTTCCAGACATGCGTCCACAACTGTAGAGGACATCTTCAGTGGCGCGGTCGTAGTCTGCCCGGAAACTTCCGAGCAGAAGTGTTGACACACACACACACACACACACACACACACACACACACACACACACACACACACACACACACACACACACACACACATTGCATTTGCAGGTTGTTCACAGGCCTAAGGATTTTGCTGTGTGCTCACCCAGCTTTTGGGTTTTACCAGAGATTGAGGTTAGTTAGGTATTTACAGGATGGAATGGGAATTTCGAATGAAAGAACGTTATGAGGTGGCTAACACTCCTCTGAATTTTGACAGGATGCAAAACCATTTTTTCCACACCCTGGTACTTAAATTGTTTAAAGTTGTTTTGGGATTAATTTTGAAGCTAAAGGACTCTTGATAGATTCATATGGAGTTAAGCCTTTGCTAATGAACGAATTAACTCCAGTGTTACCCCGGGTGCCTGCAAGCATGTGGGATACCCGAAAAAGCCTGAGACTGCATCTTTTGGGATTGTAATCGCCTAGAGACTGCGAAGTGTTGATTGTTTTTAAAAAAAATGGGGATTTCTTAAGGAACCTTTAGGTGAAGGTGTCGGGGTCCCGCGGAATCAGTCCCGGTAATATCGGTTATGCAGTGCTGGCGCCTGAAGAGCACGAGTGGATAACGGGATAATTCTGAGGGTCAAACATGACCTAGAGGCCCTGGGTGGATCGCCAGGATTAGAAGTGGTTGCGAGGGAATGGAGAGGCTCTTAATTTTATTTATTTTCAGAAGTAAAAGGGTCCTCAGGTTTATGTGGTCTGCGCGCGCGATATTCTTGAACAAGAGGTGCGGGTAGGTGGTCAACACTTCTTGCTTTGATGGAATTACGAAGCATGGTTAACTCCGATTCGAAGTTTAGCTGGTGTTGTTTCAAGTAATCCATCTTAGTCGGGTTCTCGTCAAGGTGGCCTAGTTTGCGGATTAAAGTGCTGACATCGTGAGTCTCGCATGGTCGACTGTCATTTAGGTGGGTCTCCACACGATGTATCTTTCGTTGGAGAGAGACGACTGTGTCCTAGTTCTAAGTTGTTGACGGCCCGTTCTGCTGCAATTGAATACGTATTCTCTCGGAAATCTGTTGGCGTATCGTCAGGGTGGAGGCTAGCTGGTCGTGATGTGAAGTAAGGCTGTATGTCACTTGTCCTTGTGTAGGGACGAGTCTGCCTTGACGACAAATATAGCGGCGTTTGTCGTGTTATGATAGCGGTGATAGAATCCTCAATTGTGCCAGGCGAAGATTTAGGTCTAGGACTTCGTTGTGGAGGTCCTGGATGTGGTCCCTAGGAGGCCCGGGGTTTATAGCGGCGGTTGTGATAGCCAGGAGCCATGGTGAGTAGACGGGTGCTGACCCAGTGTACTTCCTCCCGGAGGCAATCAAGAGCTTATCGCTATACAGCGGCATCGCTGGTGAATGCTGTCCAAGGTGTTGATTGGTTGGAATCTTGGTGAGGGTAAGCGGGTCGCTGCGCCTGTCCTGTAAATGGTCGAGATCCTTACATGTGGCGCGGTATCAGCGGTGGCACCACAGGTTGTGTGCTGTGCATTCTGCCGTTGGTGTAGGGGCGCCACAGTAGCGGTAGCGAGTAGCGCTACCAGTTCAGTAGGTGACGCTGTGTCCATATGCGCAGCAGTGAAGGCAGGGAGTGTGTCACTGGGGCCCGCTGGCCTCGATTTTCAGGCCACAGCCTAAGAAGAGCAGGTTGGTCCTCAAAGCAGTGTCTCGTTTCCCTACATCGGCGAGTTGCAAACGCACAACGATGGTGGGGTCTCCTCTAGACGTGATTCTGGTGGCTCTGGTTAATGAAAACCACCTCTGCTCTACGGCAGAGAGTAATAAACTGGTGGGCAGTTTTTGGGTGGCCCCGACGATGACGGCGGTGTAAGGTCCCGTTTGAGTGTCGGGCGTTCGAGGAGAGATAGGTGTCGTTCGTAGTGGAGGTGCTCCGGCGGCGGTGACTATGGGTGAAGGCAGCTGGCTGAACAGATCTAATGGTGGGTCTGAGCTGGATGTAAAGTTACCACTGGCCGCGTGATCCTTGTGGCTGGCTGTGTTGGGATGGGTAGCCCAGTCGCCTGGTGGGCGACAGGTTCTATGGCTATGGTGAGCCTCCGTGAGGTTGCAGTACTTGCCCAGAACCTCCCGGTAAGCTCCGACAGGTGGCTTTCCCTCGACTGCCAGAATTGGCAGTGAGTTGGGAGATGGTACCCGGGAGCTGGTAGTTGAAGGCTGCGGTGGCGTCTGCTTGGCTGTCTGGCTTGGGTTCTTTCGTGCTCTGGCGTTCTTCTTTCCTATGATCGGGAAGGTGGTCTTTGTCCTCAAAGTCCTGCGTGCTGAGTTCGGAATGAGTCGATTCGTTGAGAGAAGAGAATTGCTGACTGTCTGAGCTGCTGCACTTATAAATGGAGTGACCTCTGCTTATTGGTCCGGATGGCGGACCGAAGGATGGATTTGGCAGGCTTCGTTCCAGATGCTACTCCCTTCTGATTAATTCGGTTTGATTTCCTCTGTTTTGAACTGTTTATTTTGTTCGATGCCACAATGCCAGTTGCTGTTGAGTTTCACATGATCTTCTTTCTTACTGAAATTATGGGGATGTTTATAAATTAGAATAGCCTCCGTTGTAGCAGGGCATGGTAATGTGTACTGGATGACAGAATGCTCGTGCCCTGGAACTTAAGGTGTTTGCCCTCCGCTTCAGTGGCGTGTTGGTCAAATGCAGACTTTATGTTGGGCCCAAGCGGCAGCTTCTTTTGTATTCGGCAAGTCTGGTGTTGATGCTGCGCTTTGTAGTTCCAATGTAAACCGAACTGCAGGAATTGGTAATATGGTATGCTTTGGCTGATGACAGAGGCTTCTGAGGATCTTTAGCAGAGTGTAGTAGATTGCTAAGTTATTTGGTGGGTTTGAAGGCAGTCTTCACACTGTTTCGCTGCACAGGTTGCTTTTCTGGACGTCATGGTTAGCAAGAAAGCGGATGGTAGACTTGGGTACAATCTCTTACGTAATCCCACTCATACGAACGATATTTGAATAAGGTTGCAAAAAACGACGAAAACGAGCTGTGATAATGACACTCTTAAATCGTACCTTACGCATTTGCGAGCTATAGATGTTAAGAACAGAACTCTGCTACATAAAATAAGTCTTTATGATTTAATGGATATTCAAAACCTGCATCAGAAAGAGCAGACAAAGCCAAATACAAAGGCACAGCTTTCCTGCCGTACTTCAAGAATGTCACCAAAATATACCGTATCCCGAATATACTACCGCGAACAGCAACTGGCACCCTGGCATCGAACATAAGAAACGGCACAAATCAGGAGAAATCAAAGCGAATTCAGAAGGGAGCAAAATCTGGAACGAAGCCCGTCGCTCCTCTCCTTCCGTCCACCATCCGGACCAATCAATGGAGATCACCCAAGGTATAAATACAGCAGCTGTGAGAGTCAAAACTCCAACCTCACCGATCCAGCACTTAAGGCCTGGCATTTAAACCCTAGGCCTAATCAAATGCGTTCGCTGTGTTGAACTTACCTTGTGTCCCAGAGAAGACCCACCGGACATCCTTTCTGAACGTGTTTGTAGGGAGCCGATTTTTTCGACATCCTACAGCGGACGCAGAAGGTCTTCCAATCGGTCGCCCAAAAGAAGTCCAAGACGTACTACTCCAGCGTCTTTACTCAAAAAAGTGGCTGGGCCGGACCGGCTGACACCTATCATGATCCGCCATCTTCCTTTCAATATCAGTATTGTTTCTAACCAGGATCTTTAATATGTGCCTCGCCTTAGGGTACTTTCCACCTGAATGAAAGGAGGCCTGGGTGATCTGCATTCTGAAGCCTAGGAATAATCCCGTACACCCTTCCAGCTAACGTTCTACCAGCTTATTTCTACTGTCTCGAAGGTACTCGAGAGATTGATTCTAACCCGAATTTCCCCTCTACTGGTGGCATTCCTGGTATACCTGCACATCAATTCGGATTTCGTTCTGGTCACTCGACAGTCCAACAAATGATGTGAGTGGTGGAGACTGCCACCCTGGGTTTCCAAGAACGAACCTTCACTGCTCTGGTGTCTTCGGAAGTCGAAGCCCTTCTCTACGATATGGCATGCCGGGCTCCTCTACAAACCTATCCATCTGGGGCTACCCACACAAATGCTCAACATCTTACACATCTTCTTCGGAGACTACACATTCAAGGTCAACGGGGAAGACGTTCACACTAAGACTGTGAGAGACGGAGTCCCCGAAGGCTTTGTACCATCCTCCACATTATTCAGTGTGTTTGTGGCAGATTTTCCTACTCAGCTGCGCGTCCAGTGGTCTAGTATGCTGACAACGTGCTGGGGTTCTGCAAGGTTAGAAACATTCGCACAGCCTTCAACCCTATTCAGAGACACCTCCACAATAGTGGTGCCGGCGTTGGCGGACGTCTGTTAATCCGGACAAAAGTCATGCCATTCTCTGCACAAAGCGCCACACCCTTGCTGAATGTGCAAATTTCCACTTAAGAGGCCGTAGGAACGAGTGCATTAATTCCATCAGGTACCTGTGCATCCAAATGGATAGAGGTCTTATCTTTCTTCAGCACATCCTGGAATTCTCGGCATGGGTTCAGGGGACAAATGCTTTCTTGTACTCAATCCTGGGCTAGGTATCGATACCTGTACGCTTAAGGATACACCTCCCTCGAGCGCTCGTAGTCCCTCTCATGCTATATGTCCGTGAGATCTGGGGCATGGCCGCAGACAGTTGGCTTGCATATCTTGAGCATGCACAGAGTAGAGGACACCGATCCATCTATTTTTGTAGTTCGTCTCTTTCCCGTGATGACATTTCACGAAGCCTCTCTTCACACTTACGTGGAGAACGAAATTAGGCGTTTTTAGGCGTCTAAATTAAGTTACCAACTCATAGAAACGCCCTGGTTCGGTCTCTAGGAGATTACAACCCTACAAGGCGTTGGCTCAAGCTTTTCCGGGTACACCGCATTGCTTGCAGCTACCCGAGATAACATTGGAGATAACATTCAGCAGCAATATCTGAACTCCATATACATCTACCAAGAGCTGTGTGACTTCAAAATTACTCCCAAAACAACTTTAAATGTTTTAAACACCAGGATGTGAAAAAATGGTTTTACATCCTGTTCGAAATTCAGAGGAGTGCTAAGCAACCTCATAACCATCTTTAATTCAAAATTTCTATACCATTCTGCATATACGTAACAACCCCAACCTGCAGTAAAATCCAAAAGCTGGGCGGGTACACAGCAAAATCCTTGGGGCTGTGAACAACCTGCCAGTGCAGTGTGTGTGTGTGTGTGTGTGTGTGTGTGTGTGTGTGTGTGTGTGTGTGTGTGTGTGTGTGTGTGTGTGTGTGTGTGTGTGTGTGTGTGTGTGTGTCAACATTTCAGAGGCTACGCGAACTTCTCCGAGTAGACTATCAACGCGCCATTGAAAATTTCCGCCGCAGTGGTGGACGAAACGTCTGGAAATGCTAACTCCAGTAGTCCACGGTATAACAGCCCGGAGGTAACTACCATTTATATTGATTCCGACCGTGAATGCCTATGCTTTCTCAGTACCTATTTTAATTCAACGTAGGGCAAGATTTGGAAAGGTAGGGTCAGAATTAAAAATTCAATGCCAAAGTCGAGATTTGAACCAGGGATGTTACAGTCTCCGTCCAGTTGATCTAATCATTGTGCTACCATGGCAAGTTGCCATCATTTTTCTCCCTGAATTTTTTGATCTGTCTCTACCTTTTCAAAGTAACATAATTTTCTCGCGTCTGAACTTAGCTTGACTGTGACAGAGATTTTGGCACGATCGGAAAGCGAGAGAAAAAAAGGAAAAGAAAAAGCGGCGTTTGTGACAATGGTTCCTTACATGAATAAGTTGATGACATCATCAAGGTCTTTAAATATTTTTATTCCAATTCAAATACAAAAAGATAATTGTTCCAATTTTGTTTTCCAGCAGCGAATTTATTAACAGAAAATCTTCATTGGGTAATGTGAACAGATATAATCGATCAGTGGTGTTTTTAAAATAATGTTATAGTGAACTGAGTCAGCCCACCTAAGTAAACATATCCAAATAAGGCGAAAAGCAATTTAGCTTTCCATCGGTGTTAGGAGTTCCGTTGCAAAGGACATATGTGCATCGATGAAGAAGAAGAAGAAGAAGAAGAAGAAGAAGAAGAAGAAGAAGAAGAAGAAGAAGAAGAAGAAGAAGAAGAAGAAGAAGAAGAAGAAGAAGAAGAAATTGATTGCAATAATTCCTTCTGTACCTGTTGTAAAGCACAAAAACCATTTATTTTGGACTGTGAGGGCACTAAATGCAATCTGAAAGTGCAGGAACTGATGAGGAATGATTCCTTCCTACAAATGTATTATTATTTTAGACCACATAAAAACGTGTAATACGTTCAGAATGTTAAGTGTTAATGAAAGTGAAATTTCATATTTTTCCGTGTTTGTTAAGGTTCAAATATTATATATTCGCTGCTAAACCATGTAAGTACAAAACTCCATCAGAAACAGAATTTTCTATAATACTGAACAACTTTCCGTTTGGCACTTACATAGTTCTCTATTCGAACTCGCCAGTTCATAACAATAAATAATATGCAGGGCCTAAGCGGCAAGTAGGAAAACATGTTCTGTTACTTAATTCTCGATTAGTCCTTTAACACCCTCTATAGAATTCCTGAAGTGCTCGAATCGAAATGGGGTTAATATTAGATAAATAAACAAACATAAAAACAAAGGAAAATATCATATATGCGGATTTTCACAAGGAAAAAGCATCTGTATATTTTGAACACAAATCCATGATGTACAGAAATGTAACTATGCATTTAGCCCTCTTACTTTGCCTATCATTAGTACTTAAAGTTATATAAATTGTATTGAAGTATACAACTTAAATTTCATTCTAAAATTAATACAAACTCTATTGAAAGTGAATTAAAATAAATATTATTTATTTAAATTGTTATTAGTCATTATGTTATCAGTAGAGAAATATGTAGAGATTTTTATGTGCCTTTTATAATGGTCATTTCATTTATTCTATAATTTGCTTTGGGATATTGTCTCTGGCACTCGTGAAGAAAGAAAATTGATGTTCCCTAACAAATTACTATGCAGAATACAAGACTGCCAATCGATAGCTTTAAATTTCCAATTCTGAACGTTCATTAGCATGACATTGCCGGCTACTATGCGAGGACAATAGGGCCCACATCAAGACAATAATGCAGCACTCGCAATATATTGATACCACACAAGTCACGGCTAGGTTCATGAATTTCCTATGTGTGACCTACAGCACATGTCACTAGAATATCTCAAATGATTCTTTCCATCAAGTTGTTCATTTATTAACTACGAATATGGCAGGATATCTTGTAACTATGATCTATTTGATAGGTTTACTAGAATTCAGTATTAATTTATTTTGTGATGCGTTGGTTGATATATGTAAAGCCAACGATCTTGACCTCGATCAAAATCTCATTTTATGAGCAACATTACTATGTATGGGAAAGTAGAGACATGAAAGTGAGTTCCTACTAGCAATCTACTTCCACATGAAATCTGTACCAAAATTATGCTTCTCGTATGAGAAACCTGATTTCTTTAATTTCAAACAAATTAGTGGAGAGTCATCTGCACATCATATTTTCTTAGTATTTATAAAGCTGTCAAAATAAAATGGAGTTATGTTACATAAATTTTGATACATCTGGAGCGACTTCTGTTCGATACATACCTTAATTAACCTAAAAAGTCATCCAGAGTTACAGCGTATAGTTTACTCCGTTCTGAAGAAAATTGTTCCTTCTATCATATTCTGCTTCCTCACATACTTGTCCTTAAGGTAGAGCTGCCAAATAAAATGCCTGTTATCCAAAGCGTGATTGCTAGTTAAGTTCTGATCGAACGTAATCAAGTATGGACCCTCAGTTTGAATTTATACCCTCCTTAAAATTCCATAATATATAGGATGCTAGATAAATTTAAACAAACCGGGCGTTTGTTAGACAAAGAGAAACATAACCAACAATTCTTAACGCGGAAAGTCTACACCATGTAGGAACTATAGTGGAGAGCATCATAAGAAAATAAATGAAAAAGTCTCTTATTATGCTTTTTGGTGACAATAATATAATTGACTGGTGTACTTATTCCCTAGATCTAAATGCATGTGAATTTTATGAGAAATGGGCAAAAATAACTTAAAGCAACAAATCCTCATATGCCCAAGATATTAACAACAAAATATCCGACCCGCGTTTTCCAATATTTTAGCTACAGATATATGTACAAGTGTTAAAAATGTATTCAATAGGTGGCTTTTACAGAGGCAGACGGGACATAATTTTGAACAGCTTTAAGGCCTTCATACAGTTTACAATCGTTAGCATTTGATGACAAATCATCCAGTATTCTTGGGAATATGTGCGGCTTTTACGCAGTTATAATACACTCTCCACCATAAAGTAATTGAGCACTGGTCTGAAATGTTTGTGTGGCTACTTTTGCCCCTTTAGAACCTCGTGGAACCACCTTTTTGCTACAACAGCAGCCACCCTGTCATACATGCTTTCTACTGGTTTGTGTAATACTTCCTCTGGGAGAGTCACCATTCCTCGTGCAACATATCACTCAACATATCAAAGGAAGCTGGGCGCATCACCCGAGACCACACTCGCCAGTCCAATTCGTACCAAAAGCGTTCAATGGGAATGAGGTCAGGACTCTGTACAGGCTGGTGCAATTGTTGTATATTATTGTCTGCATACTACCACTGCACAGCAGCCGCCTAATTATGGTACCTAGTATTGTCACCCTGGAAGTAACAAGGGTCCATTCCATAAAAACATCAAGGTGTAGGAAGCATTTCGTTATCTAGAACTGTACAGTGTGCCTCTGAGTTTAGTGTGCCACGAACAATCACCAGTGAGCTCACACCGTATTACGAGACACATTACCATACCATCACTCCACCACCAAATCTCCTGGTAGGCACTATACCCTCTAGCAAAAGACGTTCACCGGGTAGACCTACACGTCCATCAAACCGAAATAATGTGAATCTAGACTCGTCACTCCATTGAACCGATTTACAATGCCCCAGGGTCCAGTTGCCATGGTCCAAACACCACTTAAGTGCCTGAGCTTTATTCGTCTTCGTCATACGTGGCTTATGTGCTGCTGTTCTTTCGGAATATCCTAGTTGGTGGAACAGCTTCCTGAAGCCATCGGTTATCCCCTGTTCTTCATAATTTCGCGCTTTAGAGTTCTGCGATCCCTGTTGGTCAGAATTTTCTATTGCCCTGAACGTTTCCCATTATCAAAACGTCCATCGACCTTCCATGGATGAATATTACTATTCATTTGGGCCTGTTTATCTCAGCAGCTATTGCCCTGCCAGAGCGCCCACTGAGGTGGCAGCCCTCAATTATGCTCATATCAAAATCTGATAGCTTTGCACCAAGACTATTTCATTCAGAAATGCCTCTCTTATACACTGAACACTGTTCACTGTCTACCGCAACATATAGAGGCCGCAACAGTCAAATGACATGCTAAGTGAACAACAACCATGGGTGCCCAAATTCTGTTTGTTAGATAGTGTATATGTAATATCTCATGGGCATATGGAATCAAGCACAATGATTTGAAATATTCTGTCTATATTCTTCTTGATTTCAACCTAAAATTTCTCAATTTAAAACAAGTAGAATTGTAAATACATGCAGAGTCGAATGTGTTTGGAAAGGGGGTGTTAAGATAATGCATTGGTGAGCTGTAATGCCTAGCTAACTCTTTTCCAGAAGCTCCTTTGTATCGATTTAAGGCAAACGTTGAGTAACCATGCAAACCTGTAGTTCATACACATATATCATCCTGCTCGCTCATCTGGAAGACTGTCACACTTAGTGCTGAGCATCATGAATAGAGCTGCAACAGCAGGTTGTCTTCCTAAAGGCATCAGCAAAGTTGAAATTTATATTCACGGCTGAGTAATCATTGTTGTGCAAATGGTTCTAGGTTCTATTGAAATAAGATTTGAAGCTATAATAACTCAGTAGTGTGTGCATTAGCGAAATAAAATCTAATGTAACAATCATTACATTCTACGATATTATTGGACTAAAGGATATGAGTTTACTCAATTTATATTACCATATATACCTATCTATCTGCTTAGAAGAGCTTACGGATTGGACAGTTCATATTGCTGTATACACGATGTGATTGAAGACACGCAGAACGAATAGTCCCATAAGGGACTATACAAAGCCTATGACTAGCAGAGAAAATAGCGTCAGTAGTATGGGTAACTATACCACGAAGGGGAATGCCATCATGAAAAGGTAAATATAAAATGGCCCTGATAAAATTAATTGACTGCTTACGTTACAAGGTTAATGAAAATCAGATACATGCGTTTAAAGCACTTTATAAAATAGGGTGGGAATTCTAAAGCTTATTATTTAAGTTGACTTATTTTTTGTACTATTTACCATTTATTAGTAAAATTACCTATTATAGTGTGATATATGCACATATAATTTGGTATATGCACATAAAGAAAAGTGCAATGTCCTCCAAATTCACCTATTGAATATAATGGCAATTTTCTAACCCACCACCACCACCACCACCACCACCACCACCACCACCACCACCACCACCACCACCACCACCACCACCACCACCACCACCGCCACCACCACCGCCACCGCCACCGCCACCGCCACCGCCACCACCACCACACTACTTTCTATTTGTAGAGGATATTAATGATCCCAAATTCAGCACTGGAGTCATTAAGATGTAATTTTTGGGGGATGTTCCGTATTGCAGTTAATTACGATCCAATTTAACCGTTCTTAAAACTCAAATTGCGATTGAATATATCCAGAATTAAGGTAATTCATCTTATTTTTATCTACATAATTCTATTCTTATGTCATTGTTACTCTATTAATTTTAATGTTTTAATAAAGAAAATTTATTTCCAATGTAATTAATAGATGCAGAAATTGTAATTTTGGAAAATAAATAAAAACATATTATCTATATTCAAAAAGGCATATAAAATGCTTTTCAATCTTGTGGTTGTTTAAAACATGTAAATATAACTTTTGTAACAATTAAATCTCAGTGCTCAAATCATATCTTATCTTGAGTAACTATAAAAGTTAAGCATAGCAAAAACCATGTGCCAAATTTTTAGTCACATATCTGCTTTCTGTTGAAAATTTGAACAAGGTTTGAACAAGTTATGAAACACTGTTAATGCATGAAGGAACAATAAAAATGAAAGTCAAGTAAAATGCATGTGAAATAAAAGCTGGAACGTGTGTTCTTGGGAATTTAAATGATAGTTTTGAAATTTTAAAAGGACGTTTTTAGTATAAAAGTCATAGTTTCGTAATCTTGGACAAAATATATTTTAGGTTTTTTAAATTTTATAAAATTTCAAATAGGATTACTCCTAAATTAATTTCAATTATCTTCTCTTATACTACCTACATCTCTCTAGGAAAACATAATGTACCAACCATTTATTAATGTCCGGCAACTAAATGGTTTAAGTGCGCAGAGACCACAGTAAGAAGATGATAAGGAATACATAGAAACCTATACTCACAAATCACTGAGGTGACCAAGAGAGTGAAGCATATACACGTGTTCACTTTTTGGGGAAAATATCGTTGTGAAAGGAATGTACACCTTAACACATCCATTCAGATAGAAAATTCACTTGAAGTTTTAGCTCTGTATACCAGATTGAATGTGCAATGAAATTGAGATAACTTAGTCCAGAACATGTGCGTAATTCCTGCAATGTATCACTTGATGTTGACAATGCCACTTGTGGAATTCAACCGGAAATTAATCACGCTGTTGTGGAAGTGGAAGTGTAGATTGTAACTATTACGCGGTTGAAAAGATGCGTACTATTTGTTCAAGAGCGTGAAATTAGTAATCCAAGAAAGAAAAGGCCGAATATTGCGCTAAAATTTATGACAAAATATTTGGCAATGTTCAAAATGTCAAAGTCTTCCTTACCGATAAAGAGGAGGGGTAGAAGCCTTACAGAAACATCCATCTAAAAGAAGAATAAGTGTTTTCTTTATAAGAAAGGACAGAAACCTGAGTAATAGCCATTGCCATTATATTCTGATTATGTATGAAAAAATTATGCTATTTAAAGTTACCATACACAATAAATGGTTACACAACTCATTTAAACACTAACATAATTTGAATTTTATAGAAATTGTTTAATCAAAACGAATGTCTCATAGCACATTTTCAAAGTTACAGCATACATTAGAGAAATATCATAGGTAGATGGGCTTCCTATTTAATTTTCTCATGTACAAGTATCTTTCTTTTAAGTTAAAATTCGGCTATCACCATTAAAATCTTCTGGTCTAGACAAAGAAAAGCATTAAGGTGTAATCGCACTTCTACTTCAAAAATTAGGTTTTTTGGCACTCCTCAACAAATGGCATTAAAGGACATATCCGGTTTCTTAATTTCATAATTCAAATGTTACACAGAAATATGAGGTAATAATACTCTGTAACTTTCTACTCTGTTTGTGGTACACAAAGAAAACGCATAGTGAGTAAACGTAAACTTGCTTGACACCTTATAGCTGAGAGAGCTGGTATTGGTTTAAAAGTTCGCTCATCCAGATACTTGCTAGACCTACAAAACGGAAGTACTAATCATTACACATTTACTACGACATTTACGATACTCTTACACATCATTATTCATTTTCTTTCACGATGTTAAGCCACTCTAAGCCGTACTACGGAATTTTATACCTCATTTGCGAACAATGTCCCATCTCATAAGATCACAATAAATTATACTCAACAAGAAATACGTGGACACATGGGACGCAGAAAAAGTAATATAACCAAACCAGTTTAACTGCACCATAATGAAAAAGCAATAAAGTTATTGCCCACAGGTGGTTTTAAATACCAGTGCAAATAGCGAAACGGATGAAAGTACTCAAGTTCAGTGCCTGAGCGTGTGTGCGTCAGTTTTCTCCATTGTTTTGTGCAGGTCGGAGACGATGTACCCCAGAAAGAACGTGCACATCTAATGCAGTTGCAGAGATACTGCCGTCAGTCACCGTGAACGCAGGAGATTCGTCATGCACAACATGGATGTACCAAAAGAGAAGACGAGGAATAAAGATCACGCCTTGTGCATTGTATCGGCCTTCATTTAAGTGACTTTTGTACTCACGCTCTCTTGCTCTCTCTATCTCGCTCTCTCTCTCTCTCTGCTGCGTAGCCACTTTCAGTTTATTATAAACTGATTCAGGACTTGGTGGTCGTTTTTTGTTTCCTCGTACGTCCGGGTTGCCATGCCTCAAGGCTCTGTGGCGGGATTTCCCTGGACGTGCGCGCACGTTGTTTCATTTGTTTGCGACGTGTACTATCTCGCCAAAATACGGGAAAAGGTCATATGCGTGCGCATTTTTCTTGTACATATATGTATATGGCCGCACAAGAGCACATTTATGAAACTTTATAGTAATCCTTGTTTGCGATATTAGCTTTTCTTAATAAATTCCTCGTAAAATTTGTGTTCCAGATCCGCGCTTGTAATTGCAAACTAAATTTTCACCAGTCGTTGGGCTTTAGTACCTTTCTTCTGTGAATTTTCTTATATCATTTTGTCTACATATAAACCTATTAACACACAGTTGAGTCACATTAGACACGCAGAACAAAATAAACAGCAAATCAAGCATTCAAATTCAGGTTTCAGTGCCACATTGTTACATACCATTGAAATTAATTTTGCAATTTTTAAGTTAGCTATAGACTGAATATATTAAAATGTAGAATAAGGAACGACAGTGGAAAACTTTTGAATTATACCGCATAAATTAAGAAATAACATTTTCACCACTTATTTACAGTTCACGAAAAAGTTGCAAATTTCAACATTTGAACTGAAGTTACAGCTTATTTCTTGCCTCAGTGTTGTGCTTACAAAGTTGCTGTAATGCTTTTTTGTTCCTAATGTTTTAACTGTACCTCACTGAATTTGTAAAGATAGAAAATTCGAACTGTAGTTGGAGAAATGAAATACCGGTAGATATAAAAAAATTCATATATAACTTGGGTGTATGCAAATGGTCAAATTTTGAGTCTTGATACCTCTCCCTTACAGCCCAGTAGATGAAATCTAATCTTATAGTCAGGCAGTACAGAAACAGTTTAAGATATAAAAATGAATCACATGATAGAGGTGTCCTGAGGCCGGGTGATAGCAAGGCAGGAGGGGCAATGACCCTTAGGAGGGAGAGCTAAAGTGAGGGCAACACCCGAAGAGTGACCAGGTCCAGTAGACGAAGTGCAAGCATTCACAGACTCTCTAACCTTCCAGTTTGAACATCACTCAAACCCGCTCACTAAGCCGGAATTTACGAGGTCCTCTGAAGGATAACCCGCTCATTGAACACTCAGACCGACGATAGGCACAAACCTTCACAAAGCGCACTTCCACCGCCCGGCCGCAACACGCCGAATACCGTAACATTTTACCTCAACCCTGAAACTGAAGGAGATGATAATAATGAAGAAAATGGCACACGGCGAGTTGTTAGTGCTAGTTGAAAAATTGCAGTAATTGAGTGATACGAAGTTCTGGTAGCTAGGAGATGTTGCTCTGTAAGTGTAATGGCGTGTGTTCCTCAAAATTGGTTATGACAACAACTGATAAAAGTACTTCCGTCGAATTAAACGGATTTGGTGCCAAAGACAGTGCAAGTCGTTTAATATACAGGTGAAAATTAGTGGCAGAATTTACATTAAACTAAAACATTTTGGCAAAGTAAATGCCCTATTTTCACACTATGTAACTGCTGATATGTTTCCTGGGACATAAATAAAGAAGCTGAAAGCATTATGCACGGTGTATACCTTTACGTTGTTTACACAATTATTATGAAGTATTCAGATAACGCAGTATCGTTTTATGCACCTTCATTAAAATATTTGTTTGAACTAATATCTGTTTTTGCCAAAAATTTACCTAAGAATAAGTACATAGTATAGTGGGTTTTCCGCTATGCAAATTTAACTACGTATATAGCAATACGTTAAGTCGATTCTCCTACCAGTTAGTACATTAGGTTCCACTGCATTTTGAAAAGTGTTTATCTACCAGAAAGTAAACATGCTCTCAAGCATACCTGTGCTGTCCCATTTTAATTAACTTCTATATGGTGCCCCTTAATCACTTAAGCAATGAGAGGTTTGCCAAATGCAGAGATTAAGTTAGGTAACACTTGCTGACGAAGGTGCATCTCAGCGTGAACAAGCGTTTCGCTGTTGCACTTTCAACTGTCATTGACGCCAGTAAGTCTTTTGCAGTGTGCAGTGCACTCAAGAGAATAGACTAGAACTTCTTAACGAGAGAAAAAGGTTTCCAGTAGGTACACATAATTTACTGAAATGCGAAAAATAAATTTTGTATTATAACATAATTACGTTAGAAGTATTATTATTCAGATATAATCCATGGAATACATAGAAGACACAGCATTTCTCATTATTTCATTACGATTATTATTATTATTATTATTATTATTATTATTATTATTATTATTATTATTATTATTATTATTATTATTATTATTATTATTATTATTATTATTATTATTATTATTATTATTATTATTATTATTATTATTATTATTATTATTATTATTATTATTATTATTATTATTATTATTATTATTATTATTATTATTATTATTATTATTATTATTATTATTATTATTATTATTATTATTATTATTATTATTATTATTATTATTATTATTATTATTATTATTATTATTATTATTATTCAATATTAAGGTTTCTGCAGGTCACTAAAGCGCGCCTACTAGAAAATAAATTTCTACTTTTTGTTTTCATCTGTTTTAAATTGTGCAGAAACTTTACTGTATGACATTATTTAAACGTAGAGATATTTTGAAGCATAGGATGAAATACGTATATTTTACCAAGTAACTTGTTAAACAAAACTGGAAATCCTATTTAATAAATCAAATAAAAATTAAACCATTGAAATACAACAAGAATGTAAATGTTATTTGTATAGCTGTTATTAAATCACCCTTATTGTTTACTTAATGTGCTGTAACTTGGAATTTATTTATACATAAGAAATTGTGCATATACCAGATAGCTTGGAAAATAAATGCAAAAAAATCATCCTGTGTAACTAAGTTTAAAATTAATATAAATTTTATAAGATTTTTCCTCTGCAAACCTTATAGCCACTATTATTTTACTTTTAAAAGAAAACCCTGAAAAACAATCACTTTAAGAACAAATCAATTAAGGCAAATTTTGTAATTGACACTAGCCTTTTAATCACTAGGCAATACCAACCATATAACGTGTAAGTTTTTCATATTATTCTGAAAAACTAATAAAGTATACTTTGGAAAAGAAGGCACAGTAAACCTAAATCTGGTAACAAGCTTCCAAGAAATTATATAAATCATTTGAAGGCTTTCCAGTGCACACTTTTTATACTCATTCATATACTTACTTAAGATACAAGCAGTAAATACTATTTAAAAAAGGCGCATGTGTGAGATACGACCTTTATGTTCAGCAAAACCAGCTTACCACAAATTTTTTTAGAATCTGCATACGTTGAGATACTACTTTCATTTAAACAACTTCTAAAAGGCTTTGTTTTATCAAAGTATGTCAATTTCGTTTAGAAGATAGATACATTGAGTATGTAGCTATTTAATTATGTGAAAAGATATGTGGAATCTGAGATACGCCCTTTTGGTTTAGGAGTAACATATAGTGGCAAAGACAAATCACATGCTCGAGTTAAATGAAACAGACTTAGCAGCAACAAATTACGTAATACTTATAGTATAAAACACCCTGTGAATGACATTTTTGGTAAGTATGGTCGTTTCTGAGAAGTAAAGCTAACGATTTCCCACCGCTATTGTTTGGCGCAAACTTACACTACAACTTGGAGCTAAGAGATAGCCCAACTGTCGAGAAGTAAACGTAACAACTCTGGACAGAGCTGGCGACATCTGCTGAGGAGCAGGAGGAGGAGGAAGAAATAATGAACGTGCAAGTCTCGGGTGCTCCTTAACACGTCAGAACCTAAATATTTTGAATTGGGCTAGCGGCCTTTTTGAGATCTGTGTGTTCCGTAATGATGGGAAGGGTTTTCTTTCTCTTCCCCCTAAAGCATATAGGAAGGTAATCTGGTAACATTATCGAAGGAGATGACTCCGCGGTAACGTACGATACTCGCATTCATGAAGTCCCTGGTTCGATTCCCGTCAGATCGACCAGCCTGATAATGCAATTTCTCGTGGTACACCGAGTAGATAAAAGGATGCTGGGGTGGTTTCCCTTAAACCGCGAATTTGCTGCCCATATTCTGTCTTCGTTTCCTTTAATCTCTTACACGTTCTCTTTATCATAGCTGTAGGGTAGCATTAGGATTACTACGGAGGGGATTCGACACTACGACCAGCCTTTATCTATTGTACCTATGCCTCCAAGTGGGGCTCTCCGGGTGGAAGGATGAGGCGAGAGGAGACAGAGGCCGCCGTCCAAAGAATGCAGATGCAGATGGCGCAGATGGCAGGGTCCCTACAGTTGGAAGCTTCCCTGTAGGCCAGTACAACCAGCAGCTCATCCGACTGCAGTCCGGAAGCGGCTCCACTAGACCGGATCAGAGAACAGCAACCGACCTAAAGGAGGAGGAAGTGGTTCACTCGGAACATATTGTTGCTTATATAGGCTGGGCGAGACTTAGAAATTACTTTAATCATTGTTATTTAACATTCATTTTCTGTGCCTTAATTTTGAGCACAGCTGTGTGTTGATGATTAAACTTAAATTTTGCTGGCTGATAAAACATGTACTTTGGACTATTGAACCAGCATCCTGCTGACTCATGTCAACTGCACACAGATATCGGGAAACAGGAATCAACACGATCTCAATTACGTAAACATTGATTGCACTAGGTGACAGAATATTTTGGAGAAAGATAATACTGCTTAGCTAGAGTGGGAAATGCTGATTTAGCTGTTAGCTGCAATTTTAGCAGGACCTCTTATTTAAGATTGGTTAAGACAGTGGGGACTTTATGCTGGTAGATTTTTCAGGTAACATTCGACGGGATCTCCACGAGACATACGTGAATGGTTATTTTGCACAAGAGTTTATTTTAAAGTGCCCTGTACTGCTGTTACAACTCTTAGAACATATTTACTAACGTACGTTTGACTTTAAGTGTTTCTTCTACCCCCTTTCATGTAGCTCTGCCATCCTATACTTCCTAGTCATCAGTAGCTACGTCCCCAGTTGCTCTATAGGGATGTAAGTAAAACCCCTCTTTATCTGCCTTACAGCCCTATATGTAACAAAGGTTACATTTGGGGGATGTAACCTACCCAGCATTCGCCTAGCGGCACAGGAAAACCTACGAAAACCTATGAGTCAGGTAGGTCGGTCACGGGAATCAAGCCCGGGCCTTCCAAATGCTGGCCACAGACGAAGACGCCTGAGCTATAGGGTGAGCTGTAGGGTAAGCAATGGTAGTGGATGTATTGTGGTAACACGGTGTTATTTGGGCCCTCTGCCTTACTTTGTGGGGACTGTTGGAGCCCTCTTCATTTCTGGAACCTATCTCGATTGCCACGGAACTTCCGGTTGACGAGTGCCAAAGGCAGAGCTAAGCTACCTCAAGAATAGTCATTTTGGAACCATTAGGGATCCCGTTCTTGCCAGCGCACATCATTGTTCGGAACTGATTGCCTTGCGTATATCTCCTTCATTTCTTCCTTCTAAGGTTCACGTTGGAAACAAAAAGGGACGAAGTAAGCCCTGCCTTTATTAATGTTCTGCAATTAATAGAGACCTATTTGTAACTTCTAACTGTGGATTTCACTTGTTTACTATTACAGACATTTTGAATATTATGGGCTCTTGTGTTCAGTGTTTAAAGTTGTTGGTTTAGCAGCTGATTATGAGTACAGTTTGCTCGGGTAAGATGTCATTAAGTAAGGTAATTAGCGAGGCTGGTTGTTAGCCACTTCGAAAAACTTAGGTAGGTTAGGCGACGAGAGGGCAAAGTTATTATCCAAAGTTGCCAAATTAAGTATGGCAGGCTAGTTTGGAATTCTTGGAATATGTGTGAGAATTTATTAGAAATTTATAGAGAGATTTTGCGATGGAAAGCAGAAAATTTCAGTAATGTAGAAATCAAGTGGAAACATCGTATTAGAAGTTAGTAGTGGGTTTCTTAGCGTCATTAGCAAAAGTGAAGTTTGTTAGGGGAATTTGGGTAACGGAGTAGAACATTCTGGGCAGAATCATGGATACTTCTGTATCAGTCGCCGAAGAGGAAAATCGTAGCTGAATGAGGCGTCATTTCTTGCCTCAATGATAGGATCACGTATTATCGCATAGTATAAGATTCAATTATGTTAACTTGGGATATTTTAATATAGATTAAATCCCACTGGCCGGCAACATCTCGATTTAAGTGAATGTTTAAAAAGTTATTAAACGTTTCAAACTTAGATTCAGGTGTCATCCTTAATTTTGTTACATATTCAGGCATACCCTAAGATAGGACTCTGCTCGAGATTGAAGCAGGATCACAGCTTCAAAATTGGTGCAGCATCATCGTGAGGCAGAATAAAACAGCTTCAAATTGGAGCAACATTGTCGAGGAATGCAAACCGCTTCATTACTAACACTGCCTTGAGTTTGCATTGTTAATAAAGACCAATACTGCAGAACCTCAGTGAGTACAGAGCAACTAAAGTATGGTGATTTAAAATTAAACCAAACCAGAAAATACATTACATAATCCAGCAAGAGTAAGGTGCTTCATTTAGTTTTACACTACTTCACTTCATAAATTTATACAACAATCCAAAATCAGCAACATTTTAGAATTCGAAGAGATTTTAAAATTATTGCAAGCAGAATTGTGTTCTGATCTATATTTTCAAACTGGTTAATTAAAGAACAGTTGACGTTTTATAACTATAGGTACAATGAACTGCCCATGTTAATTCTGACAGCAAATTTCCTTTTCAAGGATCCAGTTGATACCCACATTACGTGTGAAATTGACTCTGACTCTAGCACAAGATTTGAAGTGGAAACTTAGGACGTCGATCCATAGAAGCTATTATGTGACATACTCCTAACGGAGTGCATCCCAGGAGGGTGGGGTGAGTTGAAGGTGTACCAGGTGTGGTTGGACTAGAGAAGAGATCACGGTCCTTAAGAACTGCAGATTGAAACTCCACGGTGGCGATTCGTACAACCGGCTGCCCTCCCCCCGTGCGAATTCACACATCCCATTGGACCCAGAGTCTCGGATACCTCATCCGATCCGGAGGATGAGGACGTAAAGTGAACAAATTCCCTAATATGCACGCTGAAACTGCTATCAACACTTACAATGCTATAATAGCCAACCAAGATAACAAAAGAGGCTAAATGGAGGGACAGGAAATTCGGGGAATATAATTTTACTTCCCGGTACTCTCTTAGGGACCCTAGGAAACCCCCGAAAAAACAAATGGATCATGAAGGTCAGCTGCGTGAATCGAACCCACGTTCTCCCGAATGAAGGCCACAACGCTACCGCCTGAGCCATTCCGCTCGGCTGATTTTGGAATTAACAGTATTTATAAGAATTATTAGCAAGCACGAAGATTAGAAACCTTTGGGAAGGTGCATCGTATAACTTTTTACTCTACAGTAGCTAAATTTTACACTAAATAAAGCTTTTCTGGATGGTATTTAAAGATGACTTCCTAATGAAAACTAACCATCAATTGTTTGTCAGATTATCTTCATGTACTGCCACTATGATTGCTATTGTACCCTCTGGGCCAATTGCAGACAAGCAATGTCGTAAAACCTCCATCTCACATGCCACTGTCGCATAATATGCAAGGGCAAAAACTTGCTGATATCTTTCCAGCTTATGATTAATAATTGATATGTATTTACTGATAGCTTGTCTTTAACACTAGCCATGTGTAGACGCTAAATTAGTAAAGGGAATTACTCCTGAAGAATCCAATGCCATGCCCGGTATCTGAATAACTGATAGCTTTCCGCCATAATGTTCCATGGCGATTTATTTGCACGCACCTGAAGACTTCTTGCTTAATTCGAGTGGTAGTAGCTAAGTTTCTAGGCGATCTTAAATGTTAGAGATTAAGCTATTATAATTATTCAAATAAATATATTTCTATTATTGCAATTGAGGTGTTGACATGGGAAAGATAGTAACTGCCAAAAACAATTATTTTTTCAGGGGAAGCAAAAATCACATTTATGAACTCGTTTAAACAATAGTAATATAGAAACTGGTTTAAATGGAAATCATATACACTCATGTCATGTTACATATAAAACTTTGGATATCTGGCACAGATTAGTCCATGACCTTCTCAACGAAAAGCCTAAAACTTTACATAATTCACACTTAAGCAGTTACGACCTTTCCCATGTCAATGCCTCAGTTCATTTATATGGTTACGTTTTCTTCCACACACCACTTTGGAAAATCAATTATGAGAAAATAATGCCAGGAGCATTTATATTTAAAGCTACGAAAATACCAACAAATGTGCAGAGATATATTTAGTTAGCCTAATTAAACATTTAAATTCCAAAATAGGTGAAACATTTAATATGAAACAGCATATCTTTTCTAATATTAGAAATATGGAAGTGACCTATGTGTCTGCGCATGTAAGGTCAGGAATTTGGTTGCAAATATTGAACCCAGGAGCTCCCGAAGGCGAATTAATATTTACTCCGGCATGTGCTAGCTCAATCGGCACGAAAAAGATTCGTTAAATTAATTCTACGGTCTATGTAACGCTAGGTAAACAAGTTGGTAGAACAAAAAGACAACTTATAAAGCGTAAATACCCTTTTATAATAATTTACTGGGAAATCAGGGGAAGACACTTCTAGACATAATGAAGGATAGCTTGGCTAGCTTCAAAGTAACATCAAATACGAGTAGACAGAAACAAAGTTCCCTTATTACCAAGCCATAGCATTTATTTGTGCTCTGACAACGATTTGATAATGAACTATACTGAAACTGTGGCGACACGCTGAGTATAGCCTGTACACAGAAGCTTTACATATGTTTCATGAACACATAGATTAACTAGAAGCAAAATTCACGCTCTAGCGAAAACACTGAGAGAGCAGTCCACATTTTCCTACCCGACACAAAGTTATGTACTTTGCAGTTAATTACTGGATCACTAATCCTGCTGAGAGAAATAGGGTTAGACAACGGTTTGAAACTGCGGTCAACCTTACTGCAGAGTGGATGTGGAAGTGGTTTGCCACCGCTCATGTCAGGATGATATTAGCAGACTACTGTTATCTGGGTCGGACACACGATAACGTTTCATCTGTTACAATAACTACAAATGACATTTCTTCCGTTCCTTGATAGCTATAGGCTGTACAATGGAGAAAAGATATATGTCATATGTCTCGATCCTACATAGATCTATTGTGGATAAGCCATCAGGAGAAAGGGTTGACGTGAAGAAATCATACGTGGCAACAGGCCGCAGGCAGAGGGGTCGCGAAGACGCGCAGAAGTACCTAAAAGTTCAAGACTCGAAGACCGCGTCCCACTGCTGTAGCTGCCTAAAGAGGGCGATGAAAACCCGTCGAACAAGTAGCCCTCTACTGTCCACAGGAAATACTCTTTCCTTTGAGCAAGCATACGCGCCATTTTTCCCGGCATTGACGTAGGCCAAGAAATCTCAAACACAGCTGAAAAATGAGAAGGAAACGGAATGAATGGCGAATTATCAAAAAGAGATAGTGGTAGATAAGAAATCATCATGATATTCACCTGCAGATCACGAAAACTACGAAAACTCCAAGATCAGAGTTGGAGGTCAACGAGAATGGAAACTGGTATCTCTCTCTCATATGCACTTTATACGTTATCGTGGAGCCATCTTAAGGTGAAATTTCGGAGCGTTTTTTCAAAACTTGATAGATGCACAAAATGCGTTTCTGAGAAAAACAATTGTCTCTATTTATTGGCAATACTAATTGGTTAGCACAGCACTATATTAATAATTCAATTCTCCTTACTGACACTGTCTCATGAATTGTGAAAAGAAGCAATTAGCAAAGCTTAACTAGCTCAAATTTGTGGTTTGAAAATGAACAGTTTTTTAAAACCCGATAGATGCTGATGGAACTTTTCTGCATAAGCGAGAAATTAACACATGAAGTTTTATTTTTGCTATTTAGTGTTTTGTTACTTTTTATTTATGTATTTATTATTTTGTATTTATTTCCACCTTTTCATAATACATCGTGTATTATACAACCAACATATTACTGTTTATAAGGATTGTTTTATTGGGTATAAACTTACAAACTAAATACTGCTACATTCACAATAACAATATAATATTTTGTTTTATTTATATTAACAAACCTATTGAATACATGTAAGGAAATTTCAAACAATATGAATATGCATACTTTAACCTTTACTAGCATCTTTTAGCACATCTTTAAGAGCTCTGTTGCATTTTCTGGAATATCAAACAATTTAGCTAGATTTTGAACATCCCTTTTCTTTTCTTTGCTCACTCTATTAATTTTGAGAACATTCTGAGATCGAAGCAGAAATTCGCTGCAGGACTTGCTGTGTGGTTTCATAACATCCACCTCCACAGGCAAAGCAGAATATGTATTTTGAATTTCTACACATATCTTATGGTCTTCCTTTGATTGCTTAATAATTTGCTGGGTATTCACTTTGAAAGGAAGATTTGACATCAGTATTTATTTTGCATTTTCCTTCCAGTCTCTGAACAACACATTCACAGAACCGTGATTTGGTAATATCTGATGGAACTCATCAGCACACCAAGATATTCGCTTTCTTTATTAATTCTTTTTCGATTCTGCCGAAAACTATATCAGGAGACATATAACTGTGCCCACGTGTTGGGTAGATATGTGAAATGCGGCAAAATGATTTACTCTTCTCCATGAAAACAGCAAGGATGAACATCATCACACTCTTCTTGTTCTGACTAGAGCAAGAGTCTGAAAATAAACGAATGGTAGAACAAGTGTTGCTGGATATCCTTTCTTCCTGTTTCAACAAGTGTTGCAATGAGGCAACCTATTTGCAGCCTTAAGCAGATTCAGTTTCCAACCATGTATACAAAGAAAGGTCTTTGTTCTAGGTTTTAGATGGAATCATTATGCATATATTATACAGTCATGCCTGCCTTGCGTAGAATCGCTAACAGATTGATTCTGCTGCATATCAAAACAAATAGCGATTGCCTCGGCGTTTTCCTCTTTCTATAGTTTTTTTTTTAATTTACGTCCGCCCCAACGTTAAGTTATATCGGACGGTTAATGAATTGGGTGAAATGATGCTCAAATGAGTCCAGGGTCCATGGAGCTTAGAGTTACCCGACATTCGTATTGAAGGATAAGGGAAAATCCCGGAGGAAAACCTTATCTAGGTAACTCACTCTGACCGAGATTAGAACTCGGGACCTCTTGAACGTGAGGCAGACATGCTACCATCTACGCTACCAAGGTGGGCATCTTTCTATAGCTGATAAAACCATTTGAACGCAGCTTGTGCAATCTGTACATAACTCTTAGTTCGTTTTTCTTCCACATCTGCCTCTGTCTTAATCTTCATCGGTCCCATTTTGCAGGTTGAACATGTGTCAGTGTATGCTATACGGAATGAAAGATTGAAGAATTTGTATTTATATTTTGACAATGAGCAGACTGGTAGATTTCTTAATCTTCTTTCGTTGCAAAAGTTTGTCCACATTTTTCTGATATTAAGTTCTAGAGGTAAATATCCTCTCGATTTTGCTCTTCCAAAATGGCTTTCTCTACATCTATACTCCTTAATGTCTTGCTTTGTAGCAGCAGAAATGCTCTTCTCTAATTTTCCTGTTCTGTAACCTCCTCTGGTTTCCTTTGGCGCATTCCCAGATAAGTGAAATTTTCTAGCCAGGAGATATAATCTAACTTTTGACACCCCTGTGATTCCTTGGAAGCTTGCAGCGCATACTGAAAATAATCGGCCATCATTAGTTCTCACACTGTATTTAATGCTAACAGTCCCCTACCATTTTGGAACTTCTTTCTTCACCATTCTGCGATTAGGAGATGTACTACTAATATATTTCATAAGAAATTTATCTTGATCTATTTTGCTGAGCACGGAATATGTTGGTGAAATTCATTTATATCATTATAAGTCAAATTAGTTACATCACAGTGCTTATATCCTTTACTTTTAGGATTTCGTGAAGTGCACTCAAGACCATTTGAACATGAAATAGCTGGAGTATGAGCTTTCCTTGACTTGCATTTTTATTTTATTTTCTTGTTTTTGCAATTCTTACCTCCTGCGAATTCTACGACTGTAGTTTCACAATTTGAGCTCTTGTCCATTGTGCATAGTACAGAACAGTGTCTCAACTAAGAATAAAAATGCCATGTAAGTATAACGAAGCTTACAAAAATGAATATGAAATCCAAGTACACAACCTGAGTTCGCAGTTATTGCCAGCGGTGCAACAGTGTACAAAGCTTGCAGAATTGATTGAGAATTCCAAGAATCGCAACAGTGCGATGGCAATCGATGCCAACATACGTTTTATAGAACTGAGGTTACTACACGCTGGATCATAAAGTCATATTGCATCTATCGACATTTGCTTTAACCGAGCAAGCGCATCTATCGTGTTTTAAAAAAAAGGCTAATAATCCTTATCGTTCTACACAGGACATGAATCGAATTTTGAAAAATCTGATTTCACAGGACTATGCAGAAGGTGAAAATTATGCCGATACTATATATAACTCAATTTCGTGAAATTTTGCATCTATCGAGTTTTGAAATAAACGCTCCTCTTATTTATCACTATAGTCCTTATGTTGCGATAAAGTTTAAAATATGCTTGCCATAAAGCATAACATGGTTGCAAGAAGCTCATAATTTTCAACAACAAAGATATATGCTTAACATCTGCAGTGTTTGCCGATTGGCTTATCGCTCAGTCTACCGTGAATATACCAGCAGTTTTGTTCTAGCACTTATTTTAGCATCTCTACTCTCACATAGTATTTGACCTCATATGAAATGGTTTTTACACAAATTGTCCAACTCTATAAAGTACTTATGCTCTGGTTTATTTCTAATTTGTGGTATACTTGCATCAATGAAGGAACTGCTTCGTATAATTTCAGCAGAATCATTAATAAACTCCAGTTAGCTTCACATTACCCAGATGTAACTGCGTAGCTTTGAACTAGAACCCAACGGATCGCACCGATATCTCCATTATCCAAAAAGTTGTGTCAAAATATTTGGAATAGAGAATAAAATAATTTGATATGAACATAGATCCGGAAATTGCTTATTTTCATGGTAAAGCTCCGTTTCTACAACTCTGTTTACACGATGAGATGTGTAATATGTAGCTGCCTAGTGGCCATAACCCCGCAACAGAACAGTGGTTTAATTGTACAGTAGCAACCATTCGTTTTACATCTGATTAAATTGGGTGGAGATGATGTATTTCACCGTTGTGAAATGTTCATATAATATTTTATATCTTCTATCTGCAAGAACTGTTTTCTGAAACTTTTAACATACCTTTTTGGTACACCTTGTAGGTTGAGTATGGTAAGAACATGCAAACGGGCGGATTCTTTGTGTGCAAAACAAAGAAAAGCTCACCTTATGTATAAGTGAAGCGTCTTGTACATATTTTAAAGAAATCCTTAAGAACAGGATATTTTTAGCTGAATTGGGAATTTGTCGTAGTATTTTTAAAAAGTTCAACCCTTTTAGAAGCCTCTGTGGTTTTTGCCGTCTTCGTCGAATTCTGTGTACAGTACTAACAGCTACCGTTAAGAACACTATAAATGCAGGTTAAAATATAAATAATTTCGTTCCAACAGTGTCAATATACAGTAAGTATACGGATGTGAAATAAATTACTACCTTTATTTTGTCGAAGATTGCTAAATATAAACAAAAACATCACCTGAGTGGACTGAAAATAGTTGCAAAGGCTATCAAAACATTGCATCAGGGAAGGAGCGAACGATTGCATATTTGGAAGTCCCGCATTCATGTCAGCAACAAGATTTTCAATATGTCCATGGTAAACTATTAAAAAGGTCATTAAACAAGTTTCTTTTAAGAACAAGGACTAACGCTTTATCTAGAATGTTCAACTCTCCACGTGTAGTGTACGTAGAATGTCGCAATCTCGTCGCATATCTTGCGATTTTGAAGGGCTCACTAATACGATGAATGATTTTCCAAGGCGGACCGAATGATAGGTTTGGACTGGCTTGCTAAATTCTGAGAACGACATGTAATCCTAGCTCTGAGGAAGACCGGAGGTTTCCACTTATTTTGTACAATGAACTAAATAAACTGGTGCTGCAGAATATCTTTATTGTTGAATAACACATTGGAGAGACATTTTGAGCTAAACTCTACAATTGATGTTGCAGAACATTTTTCTTACTGAGTAATGTAGTGCAGAGACTTGAATTAGTGACCGGACCTCGATGCTAATGAGCCTGATTGCCAAATGAACAATAGACTAAACAAATCTCTGTTTGGAAATTAATTATTCTTTCACACTGGCCGTGTGTAGGCTAAACTGTGGAAAAGTAGAGTCAGACTGAAAAATTCAATGCCATAGCCGGGATTTGAACCACGGATCTTCTGGTTTCCGTCCAGCCGCACTACCATTGTGCTACTATGGCCAACGTGCCGATATGACATTAAATTCTCCAACTGACTCGTATTTTCCCGGTAAACCACTTAGGAGTTCTCATAAACACATGAGACAACTACCTTAATGGCGACTTACATATTGTAAGTACTTTAAGGCCCGGGCTTCATATAGTAAACCATTATTAGGTCAATTAATGGAAATTAATTATTCTTTCACACTGGCCGTGTGTAGATTAAATCGTGGAAACTAGAGTCAGACTGAAAAATTCAATGCCATACCCGGGATTTGAACCACGGATCTTCTGGTTTCCGTCCAGCCGCACTACCATTGAGCTACTATGGCCAACGTACCGGCATGACATTATATTCTCCAACTGACTCCTACGAGTCAGGACGGAAACCAGAAGATCCGTGGTTCAAATCCCGGCTATGGCATTGAATTTTTCAGTCTGACTCTACGTTTCCACAAATCTCTGCTTGTTTAAAAATATTCTAAAACTGTACACGGTGTGCTCAAACATGTGTAGAGAGGTGAACTGGTCGCCATTCCGTTTTACTCAAATGTAAAGCTTATTCATTCTATACATGGCAATATTGGAAAGAAATTTTCCATAAGAAATTTTGATGGATTTCAAACGGATCATTGGTAACAATGACTGCCTTCGAATTAATCGATAACGATGCATTTTTGTTTTAACTTTGTCATTCCAACAACATTGTGCTCCCCAAACTTGTCTGTTTATTGTATCAGCCATAAATCTTAACATTCTGCGAAGAAAATTAATTCACAAAGTGTACTAATTGACTCATAGCCTACGGACACTGTATAAGGCAGTTATCCAAGGCCTGTAGTCGTGATAATGGATATATTAAAAAGGGATATATTAAATGCAAAATAGGAGAGACAAGTACGCAAATTGAAATTCTGTAGGATATTTTTAAAAATGTTTGATTGAAGGTTTTAGTACCTTCGATTGCTGAAAATGATTTCAGACATTCAGAAATTTACTTAGCAAGCGACGAAAATTTACAGGAAATTAATTTCTTATCATGTGTAAACACAATAGATTTGGCTGAATCCGCAAGATAATGTAATACAATCCCTGGAGCTGGATCTAAAGAAATGTAAGATGATCCTAATTTGGGTCATTTTACTCCAGATTCGAAAGAAATAGAACTGCAAGTAGGAAAGTGGAAGCCTTCAGCCTTCCAGCCTTCCAAGATGTGCCGTCCCCTCCTACAAAACAAAAAAAAAAAAAAAAAAATAGGTATGTATGAATACATATAGTAGTAACAAACCTAGAAACAAAGAAAATATAAATAAACCAAAATAATATATAAAGAGAAAAATAAGGAACAGAAATGTACCAACACCGAAAAATAAATAGAGAATAACATAAAAACGGTTCTATTGACATCCTTGGAACATATTCTAGAAATAGCTTCGGTCCTAGATACAAAATGGAATATTCTGCTTCGGGAATGAAGATACACAGAAGAGCATTGAGTAAGAAAAGTCGTCGTCCTGTAGTAATAAAGAAGAGAAAGAACAACAAGAAATTATTGGCTGGCCCTGTAGCTCAGTCGATGGAGCACCTGCCTGCGGTACTAGGGGACCCGGGTTCGAATCCCAACCATGGGAATGTGGATTTTTCTCCGACCGAGATAATTCTTTATCTTCCCCAGAGTCTGAAAGTATGAATGAGAGTGCGAATGTGTGCGTGATCTAATGATTAAAACCCAACGAATACGAGTTAACAAGTTCGAAATGTCTCCAAAGGAGAACAACCGCCTATATGACCATTGGAGTTAAAGGTAGGATATAAATGAAAAAAAAAAAAAAATTATGCGCTATTTCCTCACTCAGAAAAATTGGACTATTAGCTACACTGTCCAGGAAATCCAAAAGGATGTTCCCATGCAACTTGTGTTATTGCTTTACGTTTATTCGAGGAAGTGCAATTTTCTGAATTAAATATATTTATTATTAATGGCAATGTTTTATCTGTGAGTACGGAAGTAGAAAGCAATCCAGTTTGCGCTGAATATTGATCCGATTTCACCTGGCATACCATATAAAAAGGTGTTCACAATGACGATATTTCATCTCATTTGGAGGCATTGCTTAATTGAGAGTAACAAAGGGACACTTCAGCGGAATTGTTACAACATAAATATCGCTGTAAGTAATAGTATGTTCGTAGGATAATATGTTATAAAGTTAATAATATATTGAATTTAATCTTGTCCATCGTATTCGAGTAAATGAATGATAAATTATCTCGTACTTTAATTGATTAGCTGGATAGATGCTAGGTCAAACATAATCTCTAAATAAGGATATTTTTTCAATTGTCAGGAGGTATACGCAACATAATCCTAAATTATCACGGTGTATTTTAAGTTGAACGTTTGGTATAGAGTTGTATTACATGCGAAGCTAGAACCGTGCTGCAGTAGCACTAGCTAGCAACCACTAGGCAATATTACATACAGTGATATACCTCGGCATTTTCTTGAGAACACTCTCCTCTTACCTCAAGTACAGTTCAAGAATAACCCCGAGTTAAAGCTGACGCAACCTCTTGCAAGTGTTACTCTCTGACAGTCCATTGTTCCATAGAAAACACTGTTTTTGTGGTTCAAAAATCCATCAACTGGCGATGCTACTAAAGTGCTCGATAGTTATCCCTATTAACATTGACGAGAAGAAATAGTGGTACATACTGTCGAGGTATCAGTGTTTCTTCAGCTGTAAGGAATGATAGATAATAAATAATGCAGAGTTATTTCTAGAGATTAAAAATCCGGGCTGAAATTACTAAAACAATTTAAAAAAAATTCTCGAATACTATAGGTGTATCAATCAGGAATGAGATCACTATTCCCTTCCCAAATTCCATAAGCTTAAAGGTACTTGTAATATTGTTTCAATAGTTCATACGTGGTACTGTATTATGGTAAACTACTTTGTCTAAGATTTCAAGTTTTCATGTTATTAAACGGAAAATAGTACTTCTTAGTTTGGTCAATGATGCCCTGCAGTATCGTTTTCCACAAAGGCGCAAAAGCATATAGACTAGACTTGCGAACATTTTCTGTCGAAGTAGTGTCCTTCATACGGAGTGCTGTAATAACTTGGTTGTTGGAGCGAGGGGTAGTCAGACATCATTCTTTGCAGCACCATTCAAATGGGAAGAGTTTGTCTTTCCATCGAAACAGACGGAGTTATTAACTAGAGTAACTGTAAAATAGAAATGGACATAAGGCGGGGCTAGACGCGGCTGGTCTGTCGCTGACTAGCCAGAGAGGTGGGTGCAACGTTGTACAGTTCAACACACGCACCGGCTCACTTTACTGAACCCTACGGTAAACTTCTTTGCGCGTTCAAAGCATTATATTACAGAATCATTTTGTTTCTCTCATGTGAAAGAGCTATTTTTTCTGCCAAAACTCCATGTTTGTAATGCATCTGGTTTCGGAGATATGGAAAGAAACAGAGACGTGCTGATGCATTTTGTAACTCGCATTCAATAAAGTGGAGAACTTTTAAGAGTGCAAACTTACTTTTCAAAGTTAATAAATATATCGCTTAGCAAGCACAGCACTAGTATGCCTAGTAGTGACTGCGAGACAACTCCTAAGAGCTTACATAGACACGTTAGAAATATTATCTTCCTTAAGTTTTCGTTTTTCAAACAGGTGTAATTAAAGATGTTTACGAACGTGCAAATTTAGCTCAGTGTCGAGAATTAATGGCGTGAGATTCATTTTGTAATGAACATAAAGATGCCAAGCAGTTCACTAAATTAGAATTTCGCGTATTTAGGTCTTCTGGAAAACACTGAGCTATGCAAAGACCATGCTGCCGACTTAGATGATTTTCGAAGGTGCGTTTTACTATTTATGATTCATATGACAAGGGTGAATATCCAAATGCCAAAAGGCTGAACAATTTAATGAGGGCTCTGTATTTTCTATGTATAACATTTTGAAATCTCTTGGGTTAAATTATAAGAGAACCAATGCTGGTTGCAAATTTCTGCTTGAAAGAAGTAATGTTGTTCCTGCAAGATTAAAATTTCTGTCCAAAATGCACAACGTCAAAAGTTCAAGTGATCCCAGGTCCAACTTTTATTTGGAGGAAAGCTGAGTTAATCACAATCACTGTAGGAAAAATTACGTTTGAATAGTTTGTGTTTTCTGGCTTTCGTACTATTCTTTATATAGAGCGATAACAGAGCTCAGCTTACCAACTAGGTGGTTTTAGAGAGACAAAGACAGATGTATCTTCCATCTCTGTTGGCAGCTCACTGTGGACCTGGCAACGCTAAGAGAGCACAATCACTGTACTGGCTAAGCCCATGCTCATTTTTATTTTGTAGTTACTCTATGCGTTGCCACTTCGTTAATCCAATTCTTTTCATTTTTCTCTCTCACTCGCACACTCCTAGCGCAAGGGAACATAATTACTAATAGCGGGGCACACTTACTTTGCTTACATCACACGCTTTAACAATAAGTTTCCGACATATTTTTGAAATCCAGTTGAATTATTTGTCATACCTTTTGTCAAAATATAGGTTTGCCTTAAAAGTGATATTTCAAAACTGACTTCTCAATATTCTGACTGGCCGCTGTACTCACGTTTTAAGCCCATTGGACGAACACACGCTCTTCTATTGCTGTCTACAATGAGCAATTATTGACTTGAAATATTTAAACTCTGAAGGGTAAATGTAAGATCTGCTTGCACGTCATTTACATATCACGCCTGATGCTCTCGAAATGCTTACCAGGTTAAGTGAGCGGTGGGCTCTCATATTGAACAAGAAAGAGGAATCAGACATATCTCTTGACTTGTTCAAAGTAATCTAATTAGCACTCTCCTGCCTGTGGTAATTAGCATTGCAGTACTATATAGTTACTTCACTACAAAAATATGTACGTACATATAATTGTTGGGTCATGAAAGCCATTTCAGCTAAACATACACATGCACTGTTTACGGATGTGTTAGTTATTGTCTTGCACCTTTTTACCCAATAGTGTCGGAAATTAGAACACTTGGGCATAGTGTAACTGGTATTTATAAAAGACGGATTACTTGGCGTGTAGAATTTCCTACAAAATGGCAACACTGCAAGCCCTCTACTGGTGGACGGTTAAGGCGCTTAAGGACGGCCATCATCTCATTTGAAAACACATTAGTAACCCTTACATTAAATCATCTCTTCTAAAATTGCACTGCATGATTTTTTTGACCGGAATTCTGCTCAGCTTCAAAGAAAAACTTGTGGCTCCTGCACATTGTAATGTAGAGAGGGAAACTTTCATCCATATTTTAGAAAACTTTTCGTCTAAAATTGCTATTACTATTCAATATGGTATCTTCTGTGTGGTTAAACCACATGATTTCCTTCATTTCAGGTACACACACGTTCCTTTCTCCATAAATCAATTTTTTCTAAGATGGGTAAATGGCTAAATGAGACTGTGGATTTATAGTTGATAAATAGATTGATTATTTTTGAACACCATTGCTGATAAATTTGAATCAAAGCCTGGTATAGTCAAGAAAAACTATATTATCTTCCTTACGAATTAACGTAGATCAGAATTCTGTCAGAAATTGGCTTTTTCTAAAATTTTACTTCATAGACTCCTAATTTGAATAGATATTCCGAAGTTATTTTGCTTGTTTCCATTTCGAAATTCATTTAAACGTACAAATATCTTAGTAGTGAAATCATTCCGTGCTCTTTTTTAAACGGGCGCCAACTGAATATTTATTTGTACGCACTTATATTATTATTATTTATTTCACTACTATTATACATTTTGTAATTAACGCCAAAGTTAATGCTCCGAAAGCAATGTTAGTTAAAAGTGAGCACAAAAATGCGTTTAAAAAAGTTTAAATAACAGGTTTCCCAATGAGTCCTTCTACTTGACCTATCATCATCCAGAAATGCCATGTGACCGATTAATTAACCTGAACTCACACATCCTAATCTATAGACGAGATAACCACACTCCGCCATATAGCATATTCCCAACAGTGAAGCAGAGATATCTCAACGGCAGAGGTTATTTCGAGTGGCAAAATGACTGGCACTTTTCTGCAGCTATTTATATCTGGGAGCCAGAGAAAAATCAGTTGAGTTGTTAGCTACAGTTAAATTAAAAATCAATGCTACTTTCAAAGAGAAAGTAAACAGTATGTTAGTATGTAAAAATACAACTGAAAGTACTAATTTGAGAAATTCGGGTATACAAATTACTGAAAGCGAAAAGGTTAAAATTACGCTACCACTTAAATGTTAAAACTACGGAACAAAATACTACGTAAGGCGGACTCTAGAAGTTTTTTGGAATAAATCTGTTGGAACAAAACATTAACAATGTCTAAACCTGCTAACTTCGACATCAGAGCATGGACTGAGAAGAATCTAAGCCTAAAATATGATATATATATATATATATATTATTTCTGCTCTTATGTGCAATTCACTTACAAAGCATAAAGGATATAGGTTTGGACTTTTCAGAACTTTTAGAGAATAGCATTATTGAAAAACTGATATCTTTACATAGCGTTCATCTATGCGTTAATGTGCATGGAACAGCATCCAAAATCTCAGTGTCCTAAATTCAGATATTGAAATTAAATAATATTTCTAAAACTAGTCACTTTTATAGATCTGATCTGATAGCCTTTAAGTTCACTTTGAGCTACATTGTGTAAAATGTTCAAAGCTGTGGGTCTGCCAGATGGGAATTTTACTTTTATTTTTATGTTCACTTTTATGTAATTTTTTATTTGTATCACGATTTCTCGTACAATATTCACCTAAAATTTGCTTAAGACATCATGTAGCATTATAGCAATAAGTTAGGCCATCGTCTTCCCTCAACAAGCAAACTGTATGGGTTATAAAAGGTTTTGTTCAAAAACACAATAATTCTCACTCTTTCGGGGTCAAGTCTACTTCTTTTTCTGTCATATATGAGTCCCGCTGTACTAAATATTCTTTCAGAGAGAGCTGTTGCAGGTGGAATATACAAATATTTAGCAGCTAAATTTTTAATTTTTAAAACCTGGCAATGAATCTGACACGATTATTTTCGTACATAATGTTACTGTACAAGGTATCACATTCCTCACAATTGCTCGGGCTTTGCAGCAGGTTTGTAAACTGATCGATTTTTACGAGTATTTGGGAGTTAAAGTTCATCGAGTGCTTGCGTCTATTGTTATTGCCAACAGCAGAATGAACATGTTCGAGGAGACATTTGTCACCTTCTTATTGGTTAACATTTTTCTCTGATTAGGTACACGTTCTTTACAATGTTCTACTTGCGGCAATAATATCTTGTGATTATAAATTTAAAAAAGTGCAGAATCACCACCGAAGTATCGGAAGTGTACTCAGCGAATTTTCTGATGTATCGTTCGATGTGGAAACCATGCAAGTACAGAGAGTATCCAGACATCGGAGGAATAGAGGACCCTCCCTAATAATAATAATAATAATAATAATAATAATAATAATAATAATAATAATAATAATAATAATAATAATAATAATAATAATAATAATAATAATAATAATAATAATAATAATAATAATAATAATAATAATAATAATAATAATAATAATAATAATAATAATAATAATAATAATAATAATAATAATAATAATAATAATAATAATAATAATAATAATAATAATAATAATAATAATAATAATAATAATAATAATAATAATAATAATAATAATAATAATAATAATAATAATAATAATAATAATAATAATAATAATAATAATAATAATAATAATAATAATAATAATAATAATAATAATAATAATAATAATAATAATAATAATAATAATAATAATAATAATAATAATAATAATAATAATAATAATAATAATAATAATAATAATAATAATAATAATAATAATAATAATAATAATAATAATAATAATAATAATAATAATAATAATAATAATAATAATAATAATAATAATAATAATAATAATAATAATAATAATAATAATAATAATAATAATAATAATAATAATAATAATAATAATAATAATAATAATAATAATAATAATAATAATAATAATTTGATAATATAATTTTATTAAGCATAATGCTTTAATAAGGACTCATATATCCTAATAAGAGCAATTAACTAGGTAAAACAAATAACGGGAGGTATACTTATCATTAGTGCCCGGAAGTTCAGCCAAAAATTCGTGAAGTTAAGTTGTGCACGAGGAATAGCTCTTCCAGTGAGTCATCAACTCGTTCTGTTGGTGGAAAGTCGCAGAGACGGAATGATCTAAAGGTGCAGCAGAAACTAAAACGCGTTCTCAACAAAAATATAGGATATTCCAATCTGAGTAAAATTCGGAATAAATTACGAGGTTCTATTGAAAATTGTAATGCCCAAAAAGAAAACAGTAGCACCCCCTTTTGGTTCAAATTTGCCCCAGTCACATCATGAGATGTAGAAAAAAGCTTTTCCCAATACAGAGTATATCCAAGAGGAACAGAAGATCGTTTTCGTTTGAAATCTTTAAAATGTATATTGTTGTTCTCTGTAACAAGATATATGCACAGACATAATGTAGTATTGTCACAAGGAATTAGTTTTTCATTTACTGTGAGCATTGCAAATACTAATGATTATTTTGTTTATATTCACATATCTGGAAAAGATAAGTTTGTTTTGTATAATTTATGAATAAATGTGCAATATATTCTATGACACTGTCTCCGTCGTGTGACTACGTTTGATAGACTACCTGTGACATTGGTTGTATGAGTATGTGCGCGACTGCATGGCCCTAAGCTCCCTCCCTATGTTTACAAGACTTACGTAGCGCAAATACTAACGTTTTGTATTGCTTTTTGGCTTAACTTTCGGGCCCTACTTATCACTCAGCAACAATACATCCGTTTTCGATGGCAGTGATAATTTTGAAATTTGCCTCCATCCTGCCTCAGCAGAAACGTTTGAAGAAAAAGTAATATACTGTTGGATGAAGACCTAGGTCATGAACGTTGTCTTTCTCCTCCCTAGCTTACAAAGCAGGGGCATCGCCTCTAAAACAATTTCAGCGAAGGGGCCTGATTCCTACAAAATTCCAAGAAAGCCTTCGCATTAAAAAATAGTGTTGCATACACAAACTTCCCCTATTGACTCTTGTACAACTTATTCTTGCAAATTATTTTTCTATCTCCTTCATGTTAATCAATTTACATAAATAGTTTATTACAAATTACCTTGTAGGTACAATGAGATTAGGAGAACACAGTAGATTTAAGCGACAGTAAAATCTTAAGAGTTTGCCGCTAACTGATAACTTAGAAGTTTCATTCTCTTTGCAAGATCAGGAAAATAAAATGAAATATATAAATAGCGACTAAGAATATATCATAAATGTTTATTTTTATAATAAAAAGTATTTGGCATAAATCCCTTGTGTGACTCCACGACAGGCACATTTTTGTGTAGTAAGACTGCCTATTACGGTTTACTGGTCACGTAAAAGTAATTCAAAATTAAAGGCACTTCCGAACTTGTTTCTAGAAAATTATGCAATAAGAGTATCTCAAACGTATGACAGTTAAATCAAAGGTGTTTGAGCCATTTTTGAGAAACCCACTATGTTCAAACAATTTTCCATGTAGAAAGTACTTTAGATGGAAGAATCCTTTGGAAAAAAAATATATTTTTTGAGGAGGAGGGAGTACTGGAGATTCAAAATAAGAATTTTTGGTAGGAAAATCTAGGTATTGAAAGTTTTAGGTGGCATACAGCACTTCCTAAGCTTACTGAAACTTTGTAGTAGTGAAAATAGAAATTGGTTTAAATCTTTATTTCAAATGCGAAGTTCAGCTGTTAATAGTAGCATTGATGTCTCGGGTTAGATATTTTTAAACATACGACTTTAAACTAAGATCAATATACGGAATTTTTACTATGTTTTGGTACATTCGTGGTTTCATTCTCTATTACATAAATTAATTTTCTTGCTTAAATACCTGGTACCAGCTTTAGAAGTAGGCTATGATGCAAAATAGGATTAATTTAGTGGTATCATGAGAAATCCACTTACAGGAAACTCATGTTATCCATTTTTGAGCTCATTTCTACTTATTTTATATCTCACTTTCTCACCACTGCTCGTGTTGGAGTCGCTTGGGTCCCCTCAGAGCGAGGGAGCCGAAGCATATTGACCTGATGAGATCAGGGTTAGGGGGTTGGCCCAACGCCTGGGAGCAATTGGTGGAATGATGGTGGGGCAAACCGGAGGTCCCGGAGGAAACCCGCCCCAGCACCATGTTTTTCACCATAAACCCCACTTTGTGGTTGCCTGGGATCGAACCCGGGATGCCTAGGTGAGAGCCAAGCGGTCTAGCCACTCAGCCGTGGCACGGCCGAGATCATTTCTATTCTCACGCTTAAATAAGAGCAGGCTTTTGAAGTCATTTTTGTCATTTGTGTGATTATGAACTAAACCTCTTGGATTCGCCTAAACGCTGTTGCTGTCATTCATTGCCGTAAAGAAGCCATAACTTAGACCTACATTCACTGGCACACGAGTTTAATGAACTTGTGGCAGCTCTACTACATGCGGTCGTCACAGGCGATATATGAAATGAAATGATATTTAAGAAGGAAATGTCCTAGGTTTAAGCTTTAATATATCTCCCCAGCATCCGCCAGTTATGGTGACTGAAGAAGACGTGAAGAAATGCTCAAGCTAGGGAGAACGGTTCTAACGGGTTTTGAACCGTAGACTACGTTCACAAAGCCATGCCTTAACGACTTGTTTTAGTAAGTGTTCTATGACATACTATGTTTAAAGATATATTTATTACCTCACGTGTATACTGCAGTTTCTCACTTTAGTGAAGTATGAAAATATCAATTCTCAACAATACAGATGTACTTGAATGTAATAAGTTCCCCACCAATATGTGTACTGCAAAAGTATTAAACTTGCCAAATATTTGTTCAGGTTGGTAGTAGCATACAACTAATCCAATTTTATGAGACTAAAACAAAGTAAGGTTTACCTTTTTTTAACCAGGTTCCATACATTCAAAGATCGAAAGAGTTCCCATTACTGACGATATTTTTATAGTTCAGCTTATTAGCGCGTGTCCTAAGCAAATTGAATAGCTAATTTGCTTAAAAATTACATGGGATGTAGTAAAAATGCATAATATATCTGAAAAGTAATACATTTTGGTTCGGTGTTTATGTCACATATTCTCCCTATCATAATTCACATTAATCTTTTAATTAATACAGCTTTCAATAATAGCCAGATTATTAGGGCAACGTTTTGTGGAATGCGTTCTCTGTCTAACTAGGACTGTGCACTTTGACTCAATTGCAATCATTTAAGGCCAAATGCTTTAAAAGCGTTTATTCTTATTGTGGATGATTATGTATTGGTTATAGTGAAAGCCTGGTGCAGAAACGTAAGCCAGTGACGTCAGTACTCATCCAGATGAAAAAAAATGTGCAAAGCTTAAAATATGCGCTTCTGCCGAGAATAAATAACCTTTTAAAGGTAAAGCACATGAAACTGCTGCCAACATTTCTTTAACTTAACGTATATAAGGAAATATTATGCTTTTATAGGTCAAATAAATTATATTTGCACAATGAAATAAGTAAAATATTTATTTTTGAAGGTCTTGAAGTACGAATTTTTGCGTAAATTGTACCAAAGGCCATTATGTTAACCACCCAAAAATTAGAGTATTGTATGAAAATAACAGATTCCGAACATTAAACGTTATATTAACACCGTTGCTTCTCCTTTTTGCATGTAATACCATAACTCATTCACAATTTTCACAATAAAAGATCCAAACCTATCCTTTTATGCTAACATTTAATTAAACAGAGGAGTTTTTGGATGAGGTGATCATGTGCCTTCTACCCTGATTTCACCATTGGAACAGTACCCTTCAACGCTGAAATTCATAGAAGTGGTTTTCTAACTTAAGCTGAAAAACACACACACACACACACACACACGCGCGCGCGCACACAGCCACTCAGAGGTTTTCTCTCATTGTAATATTATGGGATTCCGAATGGACCTTAGAAATTACTTCGCACCATTTTATTATACACTTCGCATTAACTTCTTTGTTTTTATGCGCGTACCTATAGCTTTATCACTTACTATCTGGCTTATCCGAGTTCCACGGTGAGCCTACCAAACTCGAATTATGAATTAAACAATTTGAGTTACTCCTACTGTGTGGAGTGAGGGGGGACCTCGGTAAATCTTGCGCCTCACATTCGGCAGATGGGAGCTCGATCACTCCCGATTATGCACCCTGTCTACTGCTTTTCGTAGTTTCCTCTTGTCACTTAGGTGAATATTTCAGTGCTTACCTTTTTCACTATGACCTCCTGTGGTTTCGTCACTTTACCCCTTCATCTGGGGGGCGTTAGCTGCAATAGATCTAAGCCGAGGTCGCAGGGAGAAACGTGTGCCCCTCCGTAGTCTTTACCCCTTAACGTTTTTTTATGAAATAATTGTACAGATATATACGGCATGAGTCATAAAACACTGACGACGCTTAGTATATTGCGCACGGCAAGACACTTACAATTTTTAAGAAGCACGCCATGTCCAGAAAGGCACGGTTTGTATATTGTAGAACATCAAAGTTAGAAAGCTGGTGTCCTAAGTCAGCGGTCACCAAGTGGATCGATTTTGTGCTAGGGCAAATGACGTAGCACTGTGCACTGAATGCCGTGCGACTTCAGTTTGAGACAAGACGTGGAATTGGACAGCAGTGTTGTCTCGTCTCTTGCGGTTTGTTTTCGTATACATAATGTCGGTTGGAGAATGTAATGTGATACGTAGGACATCCACTCCTACATTTATGCCTTCATGGGAGGAGTGTTTCTTTTTTATAGAAAGTGATAGTGTCAGAGCTTTCAAAATGAAACTATCCTTATGCGAAAGCAGCTATCCTCAAAGAACTTGGTACAGTTCCCAAAGCTCCCAATAGTTCAGCAGTTTGTTCAGGTCATGGACTTACAAGAATATTTTCAAATTTAAGAGAGTTGAACCAAGAATTTCAGAAAAGGTTTCAAGACGTGGTGTAATTAGAGCCAATTTTCTAAATATTTGCTCAGCCTTACTCTACAGATGTTGATAATGTTTCATCTGAATTGCAACTTGAACTTATCGATTTGCAATGCAATCGTCAAATGAAAAATAAATTCCAAAATAGAATTAGTTTGAGTGATTTCTATTCACATTTTCCAAGAAATACATTTCCTCGACTACATAGAAATGCTGCTCGTGTTCTGCGTATGTTCGGATCCACACACGCACACACAGTTATATATAACAATTTTTTTTCGCTAATGAAATTAAACAAAAACCGCTGCAGAATTCAATTGTCGGATCAGAACTTAAAATGTCAAATTAGACTAGCTGCTGCACAAACATTGATACCTAATTTTGAAAAACTAGTGTGTCAAAAGAGTGAGTGAGTGAGTGAGTGAGTGAGTGAGTGAGTGAGTGTGTGGTGTTTTAGGGCCCGTCGACAACAAGGTCATTTGGGCCCGGTGTCAAAAGAGACAACAAAATCTAAAAAACTAGGATCCACTTCTCAGTAATATGTTTTTCTTATTGCTTTTCTTCGAGCTGTTATTTAATACTGCTGTATTGAAGTAGATTGTCGATTATTTTTATTTTGTTTAAACTATCAATTTACTGTTCATTTGCTTTTTATTAAAATAAAAGTACATAGTTGAATGATAATGAAAGAAACAATTAAAGCAATTTATATAACAATTATATCCTTCATGCTACAATTCAATTATTATTGTTGCACAGTCAATTGTGCATTTAAATTGCAAGATCGGCATTCCGATACTGCTGAGGGCTACGGAGTGCACAGTAGACTATTCCGGCGTGCAACGGGTAAACTTGCACGACCTACGGTGCACACTGTGCATTGAGATGTGGCCACTGTCCTAAGTCATGTTTGAGCGGACGAATATCCACGTGTGCAGATACTTCAAAGTCACCAATGCACTTTTAGCATCAACCTATGGCCTGCAATAATTGCTGACCAAATCATTGGTCTGTATCTACTCTCAAACAGACCAACAGGACCGATCTACCTCACATTTCTTAGAGATATTTTGCCACCCTCCTTATTGTGGACGTCCCACTACACATTCGGCAGGTAATGTGGCTGCAACACGACGGAACTCAAGCACACTTTGAGAGAAATGTACGGAATCACCTCAGCGCTACATAATCTCAATAGATGGACTGGTAAAGGAAACCACTTTCATGGCCAGCACGACCTGCAAATTTGACACCACTGGACTATTTTCTGTGGGGTAGTATGAAAACCATGGTATAGGCTACTCCTGTAACGTTAGAGGAGGACCTCATTTTACGAACATATGGAACTATTGCCATTCTGTTAGGTCAGCCACACTTATTGTGGCATGTACGTGAAGCTCAGCGCCGCATATGTAAGGTCTACATTGAGTAGGAGGTACACAGTTTGATCCCCATTTGTAATTATAAATTGCTTTGTGCTATTTACCGTCCGTTCGTTGTATTGACGACATGTAGAACGCACACTTTGATGGTCTACTGCGCCTAAACCGTGCATTTCCGGACATGGGTTGCAGCTTGGAAAATGACCCTTTTGCCGTCCTGCAGAACATAACGAGCGTTATCGGTGCTTTTTTGACTCACCTGTATAGTTAACACCCTCTTTATCTCTTTCCTTAGTTTGAGTATTCCTAATAACGGATAAAATACCTCGCGATATTCACGCAAAAGGATATGTGACATAGGCGAACAACTTCCTTCCTTATCCTCAATATCAACCCCTAAAAGTAATGTAGTCTGCGACCCTGTTGAAAATAGTATTCTCAATTGCTAATTACGAAATATTGGCTAAATTATTTCTAATGTTAATAATTTCTCTTTGTAGACAATCATTTCGCATACTCTGCTAACGCACTCGGTTACAACATAAATGTAAAGGAAATGAAACGAAGTTTTTTTATATAGGATTATTAAACCTTTTGTCATTTACTTCGCGGAGCGTTCCTTTTCATTTGCTATATATGTCTGTCTGGCTGGCTGGTTAGGTGCTGGCCCTCTGATACCTGACTCGCGGGTTCAAACCCGGTCCAGATCGAATATTTTAAGGAGTGCTTAAAAGCAACAGCCCCATGTCAGTAGATTTACTGCCATGTAAAGGATATTCTACGGCATGAAATTCCGGGACCCCGAAAATGCTGATGTGATCCTTATAATTGTCAGCGTTGTTAACGAAACAAAATATTTAAATATTTGTATGTCTCCTGTGTCATTTGCACTATATCTACAGCATTTATCTTACTTTATTTTATGTGGTGTAACAATTACGACAAACTGGGCAGAAAGTCAAAGCATGCATATTATAAGCTGAAAGGTTCTGTATTCATGTATCGCCTTTTGGCTTTTAGGAATGAAGAATTAAAATTAGGTGTTACACCTCATATCCGTCAAGAACAACAGAGGTTTCCAATGCTGGAAGTATTATGAGCATTTTTGAGTTACTTTTAAGAGAAGCGCACATATATAAGCATACACGTTTTATAATGTTAATATAGTTTACAGAATGAATGAAAGAAGAGGTACGTAAAATATAATTATTTATGAAGGTTTTAAGTCGTATGCAAAGATTATCGATTTCTTTTAACAAATGCGTAAGCATTTAGTGAACATTTCATGTTGTAGAGCAATCGTAGATTCATTGCACAAAATGAATTCTGAGTATACCTCAAGTAAAACCTAAAGTATTGTCGGCATTTTGCTGAGTATTTCATAATTTGCAACAGATTAGCAGCCACTGATAAAATCCTACAGTGGCGCTCTCAAGTGGTAAGAAATAGTACTACGTTCCGAAGTACTGTTACTATTTTCGCAACTCTAAGTGAAAAGGTCGGTTTTTCATTTTGATAAATATATATTTTATACATATATTTTCCTTTTTTTATTTAAGCAAATTTAATGATTCCGATTATTTTACTGTTTTTGTCTGTATTTTTACACATATGCATTATACATATAAACATCCATGCCCAAGACGGGAATCGAAACCGCGACGCTCTATGCGGCGGACGCAAGAGACGTACACACTAGCGACCACGGCTACGAGGGCCAGCGTTATTAAGCAGTAAGATTCGATGTAAGCACCTATATAATTCCCACTACCTGTAAACTACAGATTGGATATGACTGCAAAATAAGAGGTATTAAACGCGCATGGTATATTAATGTTTACAGAAGTCTACAAAAGCATTATGGTAGTTCAGCCCCATAGTTTATTCTGTAGAGCACCTGTAGGTCCCGGGTTCGATTCCCGGCGGTGGGGTGGAGATTTTTCTCCAACCAAGATAATTGCTCATCTTTCCCAGAGTCTGAAAGTATAACTGATAGTGCGAATGTGTGCGTGATCTAATGATTAAAAAAACCCAACGAATACAATTCGTCTTTGATATGTTCCAAAGGAGAACGGCGACCGATATGACCAGTGCAGTTAAAGGCGGGTTATAAATGGAACAAATATATAAAAAGAGCATCACAGTGGTTCTCTTATAATTATTTAATGTTTATATCGCCGCTAAATATACCCATAACTCAAGAAAGAAGCTAGTACCTATGTTACAGCGATTAATAAATGTGAATGTTTCCCCGATATTGTCAGTAATTTTGCAACATGTTGCAACGGAATTAACTTTGCTAATGCAGTTAAAGACGATCTTCAATTATGCAGCATAAAACATATCCGTCCTTCAACTTCACTTTAATAGGCGCGCAAGCTTCTTTCCTGGTTTTTCTTTTTACAAATGACACGTGCATTTCCTGGCATGGTAAATATAATTGACCCATCCACCTTGAGATACAAACTTGCAATCACATAACATCAAAGTTACCACCAACTTCTACTTTGCTTTCAACTTGAATAACACCTTGGAAAAAGTGCACGAGCCAAGTAGCGTGTAGAACAGAAATAAAAAATTAAGATACTCTTATAAAAAGAAAAACTTTTACTTCGGACACTTGCCGCTTTCTCAAATATTGGAGGGCCATTCCTTTTACCCCCGAAATCGTTGGTAATGATATTTATGTATCTTCATAGCTACGATTATGTCTTCAAACATTAATGAAGAATATCAGTTTATTTGTATATACATAGCTCTTCCCAAACTGACACAAAGTAACTCATATAATGAAAGAACAATGTGCAAGAAAAGTTTCTTATCGACGTTTCGCTTGTGAAATTCTTTCCACTCGAGTTCATTGTTTCGCCGTAAGGATTTTTTATAATGGCAGCTGCTAGAAGAGAGATTTGGCTTTCCTTCAAGATTGCGGTTAACATGATAAAAGAAAGTTCAATTACACTTATTAATTTCAGATATGTGTATGAATTGAAATGCAATATCCTTAACATCACCACTGCAAGAAATGTGATACTTGTGAACATATATACCAGTATTTGGCTAAAAGCCTCAGGCACAGTTGGCAACTGTTAAGCAAAATGTATTTAATTTGCGCTTAAAATACTGTGTTAATATTTGAAGTTTATTCCTCAATAGTTTCAACGTACGTGGCATTAAGTGTGTGTGTGTGTGTGTGTGTGTGTGTGTGTGTGTGTGTGTGTGTGTGTGTGTGCGTGCGTGCGTGTGTGTAGTGTAGTGTAGTGTTTAACGCCCACCTTTACTACATGCGGCACCGCAGGCGGTAACATTGATGATACATGAGATGAAGATGGAGTACCGGTGGAATGAGATGGCGGGGGAAACCAGTGATCCCGGAGAAAACCCGCTCCAGCGCCGAGTTTTCCAACAAAAACCTCACTTTGCGGTCGCCTGGGATCGAAACAGGTTCGCCTTGGTGAGAGTAGAGTGGTCTAACCACTTAGCCACGGTGCAGCCATAGCATTTGCTGCCACGACAAGTCTATTGTGAACGTCACGCAAATTTTTCAAAGACATTTTCAGTAGTAAAACTGATTCTACTCTTTACATAATAACTCTACCACTGATGCTCCATCCCCCGTCGGTAGCGTAGATGGTAGCATGTCTGCCTCACGTTCAAGAGGTCCTGAGTTCGAATCTCGGTCAGAGTGAGTTATCTGGATAAGGTTTTTTCCGGGGTTTTCCCTTATCCATAAAGACGAATGTCGGGTAACTCTAATCTCTATGGGCCCTGGGCACATTTGAGCATCATTTCACCCATTTCATTAATTGTCCGATATGACTTAACGTTGGAGGACGTAAAATTAAATTTAAAAAAACTGATGCTCCATACTCTTGGTCATTTTATTAACTACCGAAAAAGCTCATCAGTGTTACATCTGGTGGTGTCGGCGGCAACGCTTGGATCTCAAATCTTGTGCCTGTCCATTGACTCCGAAATGTTTATTAATGCGTAGTGAGGAAGAGCACCGTCTTGCTGACAAATGCTTCTTGTAAGAAACCATGGCACAGCATGAAACACATTAATGTCTAGACACATAATTGTATTCGCTGTAGCTTCAACAAAACTGAAGCAATTCCTCTATCATTCCTTGATTAAGCATCGCCAGACATTAATTTTGGGCCAATCATGTTCTTGTTCATATGCTAACGAGAAAATTCTCACTTCCCTGTATTCTGCTTTTGAACCTGCCGAACATTTTTACTATATGGAGTATTTCGTTAGCAAAACGCAAGTGGTTTGTGTATGAGTTGTCTGTCAATTTTGTCCAAAACGCTTGTTGCATAACCCAACCATTTGTCTTTATCGTCACGGTAGGACAGATTCATATCGTAACTGAATTTTGTATCCTATCAGATGCAGACTGTTTTGCACATTATGTACCATACTGCAAGGATGCTGGTGTTAGAAATCAGCTCTTTAGATTGATTATCTTTTGCTTCTTGTACAGCAGGTTCAAATGGGTTCACTGCTATCTACAGATCTTTTTACATAAAGGCTTACCAGTTTTCAGAAGCGTGCTCTCTCTTCGATTGTATTTCATATCCAAGGTTATATTCTTATACACAGGAATATGGCCGTCGTTTATTTGAAGGTAATATTCTCGAGGAAATTGTCCTTTTCCGTGTTTAAGAGACTTTGTAACTGCTAATGCAAAAACGCACAAATGATTACATGACGTTACGCATAGGTTTACAGAAGAATTAACAGTTTATTGTTCTTTCGCTTCTTAATCTCAATTCCTGTGAAAGCTATAGGTAGATACTAAATTTAGAAGTTGTGCTTTACTAACTCATGCATATCTAATTTTTCTTGTGGAATATATTTCAAAATGTGTGAACATAATTTACTACCACTTCGGCAAAATATACTTATGTTAGGTTATAATAGAACAGAAGTGCAGCTTAATTATTTTCTTGATATTCTTAGTATACTCCATGCACGGTTTTTTGCTGTGGAGAGTTTCTTAAAAAGTTGTAACACTAAAATAGGAGATATGTTCACTTTCGAAGCAAATTATACCGAATGGCTGGATTTTCCATCGCCCATGAAAATTCACAGGTTGGGAACTTGAAACAGGTTGAACCTTTAAAAGCAGAGTATGATGCGTTTTTATGAACACTTAGTTTAGTTATCGGCACTGCATAAATGCCTGACAAGTAAGGTATTATAAATAAGAATGGGAATGCTTTTTAAAAGTGGAAAGTAAAACACAATGTTTACTCGTGCCGAAAGCGGAAAAGCCTTTCCACATTTTTAAAAGTTGCAAATTTATTAATTAGAAGTTGAATACATAATTATGTCTTAAATGGACAAACAAAATAATTTTGAATTTAAGAGTTTAACATATGGATACAGTCAAACTGAAAAGTTCAATGCCATGGCCGGGATTTGAACCACGGGTCTCCCGGTTTCCGTCCGTTCGCTCTTACGCATTGAACTACCGTTGCTAACGTGCCGCCATGACATTAAATTCTCTGTTTGACTCGTATGTTTCCCGGTAAACCACTAGGGTCTCTCGCATTCGAGATACACCGTTTGTAAGTACTTGAGTCCCAGTCTTCATCGTTAAACTCTTATTATTAAGTTAATGGGTAAGAGCGACTGGACGGAAACCGGAAGATCCGTGTTTCAAATCCCAGCCATAGCATTGAATTTTTCAGTTTGACTCTATCTACCCAAACCTTAGCCTATACACGATTAATTTTCATCAATTAACTTAATACATGGTGGTAGATTTAAAAATATGGGGCTAATAAGTCATAGAATCTTAGGGTTGAAGCTTTTGGACCATACCAGCCGATCTGTGCATTTTGGCATGATTTTTAATACAGTATTACAATATTTTGAATAGATGTGTTAAACAGTATTAATGTTTATGAAAAGTAGATTTTAAACGTGATTAGGCATTTACTAAGTATATTCAAAATCATACCAAAAATATTTCTTGATTAAGAATGTCAGCGAAAACAAAGGAAAATGTCATGATTGTATACAATATGTAACTCTCCATTCTAATAGCTGATGTTAAGGTTTAAACTCCATTTGCTCAGAACCGACTGTTGGGACCGTCTACGGGGGAATATCCGTTGTCCTGGCCTGCTGGAGGAGGTTTCCATGTAAGTAAATTGTGGGGACCCTGCGCTCTGCATTGTAGTGGTTCCTTGGGATGGCCACCCTCTGTCTCCTCTCACCTCATCCTGCCTCCCGGGTATGCCCCATTTGGGGGCGTAAGGTATAATAGACCAAGCCTGGTCGCAGTACCTAATCTACTCCGAAAATAGCCCCCGTTTACATCTTTGTAATGAAAATCCGCTGCGCTTCTAAAAAAGTGGCAAAAATTACCTCTGACACTCATATTTCCTAAAACGGATTGAAACTGTGTGAAATGAGTACTTTCTCTACCAAGTGCGCAGTAGCTATGAAGGAATGTTATATTCCACCAGTAAATTCATACTCATATTGAAATAAGAATTCCTGTTTTGTGGCCCAATACATTTAAAGGCATCCGTGAAACCCCCCCTCTATCTCTTTCACTGTCTGTGTGTGTTTGTTTGTGTGTGTGTGTGTGTGTGTGTGTGTGAGAGAGAGAGAGAGAGAGAGAGAGAGAGAGAGAGAGAGAGAGAGAGAGAGAGAGAGAGAGAGAGCAGAATTACTGAAGTACGTGATTTTGGGTAAAGACTACATTTAGTATTTAAGCTCGCATTAACAAAATTTGCGATATGAGATTTTAAAGAATATAAAAGTGACCTTAATGCTAGCTTTTTAAAGAAATGTTTTTTTTTTCTGAATATATAGATTACACGATTTTGATTGCAAATTTAATATTTTTTATACTTGCGATATTTCCATGAATATAAAATGTGTTTTGAGTCTTCTGTGAAGAGTCTGTACAGTCTTCTTCATTCAGAAGAAGGTTTCAATAATTTACTCTAACTAATAAGCCTAAGAGGTACACAAACGTTTGATACACAGAAGTTGCATATCTGTATCAAACACAAAACTTACTAAAACTCCTGTTTTAAAGTTTTGGAAATATTTTGTAGCCTACATCTATCGGGAAGGACAGTGGTTCTTGATGGTGAAGGAACTATCAACATGGTTTGAAAGAATGCTTAATAAATACTCATAATGAAAAACAGAAACATTGCTTGAAGCTAAAAATAGTTAAAAATTATTTTGCGATGTCCAGGAGCTCAAAGACGTGATATAAGACAGCATACCTCAAAGGGATGTTACCTTTTACATAATTACTGGCCTAAGGTACCAATGAATTTCGAGGAAGTTCGAACATTGTGGTTATGTAGGTTATTGATATACGCGTTTATATATTGAGCATCCATTATTTAAAGTCTAAATGGTGTTTGAAATTCTACAAATATTCGCAATTTTCGGTCAAAGCTTATGAATTAGTTACTCACCAACGTTGTGGTGTACAGTAGTGTATTATGGAACACACTTTTAGTATTAATATTCCGCAGTTTAATTTTATATAAAGCATTTCAAAACACATGTGCTTAAAGCCTATTATTTCTCTCTAATTATACCAATAAAATCTTGATAGAAATATTTAGTTAGTTATACTTTTGATAAAGTTTCGAAAACTGCAGATTTATCTCCAGACAATCACAGGCTAACCAGGAGGGTGAAGCATTATTATCAGTAATATAATACCAATTCCCTGCCATTTTCATAATTTAAGATACAATTTCTGAGGCTACTGCTCATTATGTAATGATTAAATGAGTTTATTTATTTGACATTCATTATTAGTAATAACGTTTATGGAGAAACAGTCACAAAAGTACTACCCCGGATTTGAAATTTGGACCTTATTTATAGAATATATAAAGAAGTACTTTTGGCGAATTTGACTTCCGAATTGAAGAGGTTTTCTAGCTAAAAGATGGATAGTTTTCCATTTTACTGTCGGCATGTCCACGTGGTCTTTTTAGACAATGCTGCAGCCATTGAGAATAACCAGATAATGGTGAGATGGGCAGCGATTGTGTTGCTGGTCTTTTAAAGCTAGATCCTGCCATATATACATTTGAGGAACGGCTTATTAATTACCAGAGAACGGAATTGCCATCACGAGCGGTGCATAAACCTGCAGATGACATGTTCACGGTAAATTTACTATGAGAGACGTTATAATTAAAATTAATTATTTGGATGATTGTGTTCATTCGTGGCAATTCCCATTATGTTTGCAGTTAGTTAACACGGTTTTCCTACCTTCAAAGCTGCTAACTTAATACTCTGGATTTTAGCTTGCTTTCCTGTGCTCGACTGGAAGCTTGAAATAATTTTATTATAGCATACATAGAATATAATGATATTTTTTGCTCAAATATTACAATATTCTCTAATGTAGTTCTACATATTACATCATGTTGAAAAACTATGGCCTCGAACCACGCATTCGATTTGTCTGTTCCCGGCAGATTTAGCCGCTCACAGCGGTAAACATCTGTTGGAAATTTCACCAAAATTCTACGTGGTGTTTACACCAAAAACCTAAAAGTAATTCCTTCAACTTAGATCACTGTGATACCGAAATTAAAGGATTGCCATAAGTAAACAATGATGATGGATTTCAAAGGAATTTTGGTTCTTTGTTACAACGCGTGCAGGTGCAGTTGAGTCGAATAGCAGTTGGGGTGAATAGTTGTTTTAACAAAAGAAACGTAAGAAACAGTGTCCTTAGCAGAGTTCTAAAGGGTAGCACTTGACTTTGTTGAATGGGGCATTCTTCGGACCCTTCATAATGGCATGACAAAATAGTCACAAAGGGAATCTTTGATTGAATAAAGGGCTTCAAGAAAGTGAAAGTCACGCACACCCACGCGCAGCTGTGGACATTCAGTTCGTGGCTTGGAGCCGATTAGGGAAGTCCTCTTCTTCTGTCTTGGTCGAGAGCAGACCAGAAGCGATGAAAGAAGATATCTGTCGGTTCATGTATACGTGAAGAACAAAGTAAATTTTGTCGAGTAATGAGTATTTCACATATAGTAACTTTAAACAGTAATATTGGTAACCCTTGGTTGGCAACTTCAATTTCGATGTTCTGATAAAAAGAAGCAGTCATTAAACCAATTTGAAACGGGCATTCCAGTGTCATTAAAATTATCCTTGTCATACAGACTCACGCCTACCCTGGGAGAAACCTCATTGCTTTACCCTGAGCTAAACACTATTTGCTTCAAACTGTAGCGTCAACGTGGAACTATGCGCCACCCATTAAAAATAGTATCAACTGCTATAAGATAGTTTCGAAAGGGGTATGAACCACCAATAGACCAAATATCGTCTAGTGTCCAGGTAAAGTACTCCTTCAGCAACAAACACCCACACCATCCGTTCGGCATCGCCATATGACACGAAAGATGATAAAGAAACGGAAAAAACGACGAAATGACAGAAAAGGAATGGTGAAAGATGATAAACTCCCTCAGCATTCTTCTACGGCCAAAGAAAACCACGAAAAACCATGGCCAGAATGGGTGGTCGGCGGGAATCGAATTATGGACTTTACGAATGGGAGCTTATTACGTGACCGTGGAGCTATCACTCTCGGTAGTATGAAATATGTGTATATATACACACTCCCGCAGGTTTTTAAAACGATTCTCATTTGTACTACACAGAACTTGCAACAGGAGAAAGCTCAACGCAGTATATAGCTGAAATGCACTGTTTGGTGTTTAAGAAAGCCATCAGCTAGCTCCTACGAGGATATAAGTTCCTTAAAGTGCATCATTCGTGCACTAATATTATAAAGAGAAAGAAAAATGGGGGTTCTTAAGGACATCACTCATAACCTTCTCACCAACAAAAATTGCTCTTACTATAGGACATAGAGTACAAAATATTCCCTGAAATTACAAAACTCGGCGTTTAGGTTCATTTCATATTAACACCATTCAATTTTTAATCCCATCTGATTGATAATGTGCTTAATAGAACAATTTAGGGAACTTATTTCGAACATAGGTTTATAATGACTTCCAGTGCGCGGCGAGTCGCGGCCCCCAGACTAGAAGCCGGGGTCGCATGCAGCAGTACAACGTCGGAGCGGCATTTGTAAGGATCGCGTCGACATATTTGGATCATTCTCAGTGTCCGACCTAGGCAAAACGTACCTGATGGTGGTCATGGACTACTTCACCAAGTGGCCGGAGGTGTATGCCATGCCGAACCAGGAGGCAAAGACAATCACAGACTGCCTCGTGGGGCAAGTTTTCTGCTGATTTGTGGTGGCATTAGAGCCCCACAGCGACCAGGGCACAAATTTTGAATCCAACTTGATGAAGGAAGCACTAGAAAGTCTTGGGGTTAACAAGACCCACACAACACCCCTACACCCGCAGTCAGATGGCATGGTGGAGAGATACATCAAGAACTTAGAAGAGCACTTGAGGAAGGTCGTGCTCAGCCATCAGCGAGACTGGGACTACAAGGTGACGCTGTTCTTGCTGGCCTACCGCTCGTCAACACACGACACCTCTGGGATGACGCCAGCCAGCTTAATGTTCGGCCGAGAGTTACGCCTCCCTGTGATCTGGCTTTTGGAAGCCCTCCCGGACGCAAAACAGCCAGCTACCGATTATGTGGAGAACCTGGTGGACCCTCTCCACGACATGCATCAGATGGCACGCCAGAGCATCCAGAAGGCGAGCGACCGCTTGAAGACCCGATACGACAGGCAAGCCAACAGGCAAGGTTTCCAGCAAGGGGACCGGATCTGGTTGTATCGCCCTACTTGGACCAAGGGACGCAGCCTGAAACTTCAACAGCCGTGGCAAGGACCGTACCGGTTGGTGAAGAGGATTAACGAAGTGGTCTTCCGCATCCCGAAGTTGCCCCGAGGGAAGATGTTGGTGGTACACTTGGATCGCCTGGCCCACTACGATGGTGCTGTTCGGGACGACCAGCCTTGAGGAGGGAGCAGAGTCGCTGCGAAAAGTACAGAAAGTTCGGTGCCGAAAGCTAAGTGCGGCAGATAAAGATAACCTTCGGATAGTGTATCACTGAGACAAGACTTACCGACAAAGATAAGTGAGGTAATTGCGACATTCTGGTGATGACTTGAATGTTTTATAGAACTTTCGATGTCTTGTTTATTCCATAAATATCTAGGGATAGTTACAGAAATCTCTCGAATTTATTGATGAGGTATTTAAGAAGGTGACGACTCGCCAAGAGTGATTCGTGAACAGTATTAAACACAGTAAGGTGTAAACTGGAGGAGTCACAAACAGAGTGGCAGTAAACAGCTGTGAAGTGTTGTAATGAGAGCTGATGTAAACAACTGTAATCATAACGCTGTTGAAGATTATTGTGTAACTCTGCTGCTACGAAGTGTATTTCTACGCAAATAAAGAACATTTCGAAATTCGGCAAATTGGACTTTTAATTCTACGTACCCATAGAGTCACAATATTGTGTTATGTTGACGGGCCGCTAATTTGGTAGGCGGGTCCGCCACGTAGACGGTAAGCAGCCTTGGGGGAGAAACAAAATTTTAGCGAACTGTCTCTTATTGGCCTTCTTGTTGATTTGTGTCCCGATACTGAGACCACAAATACTCTGCTTTCAAGGAAAAGTTGTAATAAATCCACTGTATACGAGGGACGATCCAGGTTGATGAGCTTGTTCCGTAGACCCACGTGCAAGGTCGCAGATGAGGCTCCCCCAACGTCCTGCTAAACCACGGCAGTGTAAGACCTGTCCTGGTATACTAGAGCAGCAGCCGCATCCACATACAGGAACTGCTGGGGTGGAGGTTAAGAAGGAAGGAATGGCTTGAATGTCGTCCATAAAGAGTGGAGAAGCGCAGAAACTCTCAGAAACTTTCCAGAGGAGCTAATGGAGTGCTAGTTTGCAGGACGGACTAAAGTAGCACGTCACCCATGCTTCCATGCGTGGAAAGTGACGCAAAGCGAACACACATATTGAAAACTCTTGATAGAAAGATTACAGCACTGAAGGAAAGGTGGTTGAGTACGTCAGGGGTTAGCTAGTCAGGACCCACAGGCTTTCCGGGTTTCAGAGTCCCGGATGTGCCCTGGATTTCACTAGGTCTTGCAAGATCTGTTTCGTCGGGAGGTCGTAGAAAGTTTCAACGCACTTCCCGCCAAATGCAGTCGGAAAAATCATGGTCCTGTGTGATATTTCGTGGCCTCGCGTTCTTCTGCAGATATTCAATTAGCTCTTCTGCTTTGGCTCGATTATACTGTGGGAGGTTTCTTGGTGGAACCTGCAATCCGCCCAGACGTGGCGAAGAATTGGAGAGTCCAGAAGGTAGTACATTGGGACTTTTATTTAAATTAACATCCTCCAACGTTAAGTCATATCGGACAATGAATGAAATGGATGAAGTGATTCTCAAACCTAAGAGTTTAGAGTAACCTGATACTAATCTTTCAGCATAAGCAAAAATCCTGAACAAAAGGGTTATCCAGATAACTCTCTCTCTCTCTATCTGACCTAGATTCGACTTTGAGACCTTTCAGCGTGAGGCAGAGACGCTATCACATACGCTAAAGAGGCAGGCATACATCGGGTGTGAAGAGTATATATATATGAGGGCTATCCAGAAAGTAGATTACGTTTTGGAATAAAAAGTAAACAAAGTATAGGAAACAAATGTTATTATATACAGATGAAAGCCACACTCAAATGCTACTTTTCGACATAGTCACCATTCAAATTAAGGCATTTATCGTAGCGATGTACGAGCTTGGAAATTCCTTCGTCGAAAAATTCGGCCGCCTGCGCCTTCAACCACTTCGTTACCTCTTCTTGCAGCTGTGCGTCGTCATCAAAACGCTGCATAGCCAGCCACTTCTTCATTGCTGGGAATAGGTGGAAGTCGCTCGGTGCCAGGTCGGAACTGTACGGCGGATGAGGAAACAACTCCCACTTAAAAGATTCAAGAACTTCACGAGTGACATTTGCCGTGTGGGGCCGGGCGTTGTCGTGAATCAACAAGACCTTAGAGCTCAACATTCCTCTGCGCTTGTTTTGAATGGCTCTTCTGAGTTTTTGGAGAGTTTGGCAATACCTTTGAGAGTTTATTGTAGTGCCTCTTTCCAGGAAGTCCACCAAAATCACACCTTTTCTGTCCCAAAAAACAGTCGCCATCATCTTCCTTGCCGACATTGTTTGCATGCATTTCTTGGGTTTTTGGGGAGAACTTGTGTGCCCCCACTGCATTGATTGCAATTTCGTTTCACAGTTCACGTGTTTCACCCATGTTTCGTCACCAGTAACGATGCGATCGAGTAAACAGTCACCATCCTTATGGTAAACGTCCAAAAAGTTCAACGCTGCAGCCATTCGCTGATTTATGTGGTCCTCTGTTAAGATTTTTGGAATCCATCTTGCACAAAACTTGTGGTAACCAAGCTTTTCGCTGATGATTTCGTGCAACAAACTTCGCGAAATTTGTGGAAAACTCAAAGAAAGTTCCGTTATTGTGAACCTTCGATTTTCACGGACTTTAGCATCGACTTTTTCGACAAGTTCGGCAGTCACTATGCTGGGTCTCCCACTTCCATCTTCGTCGTGAACATTGGTTCGGCCATTTTTAAATCTGATGACCCACTGACGCACTCCACCTTAAGGGATAATGTTGTCCCCATACACTTCACAAAGCTGCCGATAGATTTCTATCGGTTTACAGTTTTTTGCAGTCAGAAACCTTATTACTGCACGCACCTCGCAGCTCGCGGGATTTTCAATTAACGCAGACATTTCAAATCGTCACAGTATCTGAACGGAGCACAGCACAAACCTCTCACTAGCACGGATAGATGCCGACTGAGCTGCGCAACGCTCTGACCCCAAGATGGCCGCGCTAGCCCCGCCCCTAGCGGAAACCGACGAAAACGTAACCTACTTTCTGGATAGCCCTCGTATATATATATATATATATATATATATATATATATATATATATATATATATATATATATATATATATATATATATATATATATCAGTTAGTTCCATAGAGGGCTACATAATGCTATTGTCTCTTGTATTTGTAGTGGAGGGAACTGGTGAGTCGGTGAGCCACACTCCTCATGACGATCGCCATGCAACCTCCTTGGCGGCCCTTAGTTCTGTCTTGAGGCAGTGGTAGCTCGGAAAATGGAGGGCTTATTGGGTCATAAACGTGTTTCAGATTTCACGATGAGGTGAAAGACGAGTGATTCTGCAAGCTGGCGGATCTTATTCTCCTGATCAGCCCAAGCCAGACGCATTCCAGAATGCGAAACTAAACAAGATACGAGACTTAGTTGGGTTAGCCATTCTGGGTAGACTGGATGATGGCATTTAGGAGTCCGAGACCCCTCTCGTTGCACTTATAATTCTAGGGCCCAAGTCAGGGAAGGAAGAAAACTCGGCCAACAGCTCGCAGTTGCGCTGGCCATCTTTGTGCGGCAGTTGAATGCAGTGCACTAAAATACAATTTGTTTGCTCTCACCTACAAACAGCATGTCCTCAGTAGTGTGCTGGAACAGAGGCCCCCACACTAAAGGACCTGGCTACCTTTATGGATATTCCGACGATCTGGAAGTACGCTGGTAGACTTATAGCTAGATAGCCGAAGGTAGTTGAGGGGCTGTTGCTCAAAGAGACGATTAGCCAACCACAGGGCGTGACGTACTGTTCAATCGGATTGAATATCTGGACAATCACAGAAAACATTGCACTGACTTATTAGTGTGAGGTTCTGGCCAGTCAGATTGGAGTTCTGGTCAATCAACTCTAAGGTTGAGGTGACAGCTCCTTCTGTAGTCCTGGAAGATCATACTGCAATCTGGCTGCTCGGAGCTGCTTATAGGAACCATCTGCTCTCGGCGGCTGCTCAACGAAATGAAATGAAACGAAATGTGTAGTGTTTAACGCCCTCTTTTACTACATACGGCACCGCAGGCGGTCTGCTCAACGAACAACCCGATGACCTCAGTGCCGCTATGTTTATACTGACAACACTCCCTTCTGAATGGTCCACACTGGGCATTGGTCTGTAGTTTTCTCTATCATAGGGAGATCCAGATGCTCGACCATGCGTCATGTATCAGCCTGTCCTTTTCTTCTGTCTGCCCATCTAGCTGTTGATCCTGCCCATCTTGCTTATCTAGACTCCTCCACCGCATTGATTTCATAGCCCATATCACATCTAATTTATCTGAATCACTTGCAATGTCATCTTTTGGTAGGTTTGCTTTATTTCAAAATATAATTTTGATTTCCTATGTCTGTTGAAGTCATAATTTCTTCCTTAAAACTCTTCATTTCACTTTCCAGTCCCTCCATTCCGAAATCCACTTTCGTTTCTATCTTCTCCATTCCGGAATTTACACCCTTCATTTCCGCTAATAGTTGTTTCCGTATTTTCTCCTTAAGTCCTACTCCTGACACCAGTAATTTGTGATTAGGAAGAATAGAAGACATTTGCAATCCTCGTATGCAGAAGCCGCACTCACTATAGTCTCCATTAATTCAATCATAGAACATGCTTCTTCGAGCACAGGAAACGCATGCTCTCAACACTCACTCCATGAGACTCAACTTCGCTAGACCTGACCTTACTCGCCAGACACTCAATCTAGAACACCGCATGACTGCCTCGTTTAGCCAGGGTGCTCGCTTATACAACCGTGAGGATTTTTCAGAATGTTTGAGATGTTGAAGCATCCAGGAAGTTTTATTCCCCTAACGACAGAGCTTATTGTCTTTACACTGGTCGTGGGCGCAACTGCTTTAAGTTTTTTTCTATCCGGGCCAACCTATCGATAACCTCGGCTATAGCCACTGCTTTACCATACCTGCACAGAACTTTGCTCTACCTGAATTCTTTCAATTTCCAACCCTTACATATACAAGGTCCCAGTGGGAGACGTGGAGGACAAATTGTTGTGCAGGTGGTTTGAATAGTTTTCTCCCTGAATTGGATTATGCTATCCACAGTGATATAGGATGTGCCTCGAGATGACGACCGGGAATTTTCCGTCTGGGAGACTTAGAAATTCTGCTGTACTACTGTCAGCAGGTCTGGCAGCTCCACTCTCTCGCATCATCCTCTCGTCCCTGAGGAGTAATATAATTAATTAGCCCAGCTTTGGACACGGATTGAAGTCTCTCAACGTTTCTGATCCCTATCATTTGGTTAAGGAACTTGCCTAATTATATTGCAGTCTGTATATCAGTGTCATTACATTTACATTGATCTACGTCGAGGTATATTTTTGTATGGAAAGTATTGTAATTTTTTAGATATTTAATCATTAGTGGTCGTTAAGCAAATGAATATGTTACATGAATCTTGGTTACAAAATATGTTGGTAAAGCGAGCTACTATTGTAATTGGCAGGTGCAATCATACGATTACCTGGGGCGACCTATTCACGTGGTAGTGTCATTTTTGCTGGCCGGGGATTGAATGCTTACTGTTCGTAACACAGAAGCGAGGACACGAGCTCGCGGCAGATATTTCACTTTTTCTACTTCAGTCGTTTTATTTACGGGGCACGCATCCGAAGAGTCTTTAACACGGCATCGCCTTATCTCTGGCCATTCACGTCACGATGCCGTGCGTCGCAGCTGAGTTAGTGTTCCCAGGCGAGCGCTTAGCACGCCATAGTCACGCCTTCACTACCGAGATTTGGACCACACTTCTGTAAATTGAACATCTATGCGTTCTATTGCACTGAATGCTGTGTTGAAAATTCGCAGTTGTAGATTGATACAAATCCAATCATTACTAACTGCCACTAATGAAATGAAATGTGTAGTGTTAACGCCCTAACTTACGTTAACGTTATGCATTTGCAGTGAATATATTTACATTAATATTAACACAAATGTTATTCAGAACATTTCAGAGAAAGAATCTATTTGGAAGGAACACGTTTGTTAAATATCCTCTAGGTATTGGCTAATATTATTTGCAATATTTTGGTAATCATATCACGTTGATTACACAACAATTCCTGTAAGCTGCATAAAATTTAACCCAAAAATCCTAAATATTACTTTCGACTCCTCTGTGAATGTACGTTTTTCCTTATGCTTAAATTAATATTTTAAGTTAAATTTAAAATTTTTCATCAAGATGTGCAAAATCTGTAATACATACCAATTTTATTTCATTGCATTTTTAAACCTGTACAACAAAGTTTTTAAATGCTTGCATAATATGGTTACGATAAGTTATTCCCAATTAAAGAAACAAGAAATTGAATCTAGCTCTTTATATATTTATGATTTCAGTGTGTCACTTTGAAAGTACCAGATGGATTATTAGACCCAAGATTTTTCTGGATTTTAGCTATGCGTTAAGTGATAAATGAGCGTTTAAATCGATCTGTGTACTGGCCTTAAGGAACATTTATATTTTTGGATAGAGGAAGGTTTGCTCTAAGGGCAAAGCCTTACTAAGTGTTGTCTAACCTAAAACGCAGACTCCTGCACTAAATTTAAACCGGTTTTCTTATTGATCATACAGTGTGGCCGTTTTATGGCGAGCCATAAAACCGTGGTATATAAATATTTACCATGAATATACGTTATGCGTTACTACTCACCTCAGGAACATTGTAAGGGTTAACCTTCTATGCAGAGAATTAACATCAAAATCAGCCAAAATGAAACCGTGGTTCTAAAAGATAGAGAAATGTTATACAATCAAACTTCTGTATTAAAAGTGCGTCTTCTATGGTTACATAAGACATTTAATTAATGCTTCATTTTCGTGATGCATAACCCTTGTGCATTCGTCATTGGATATACAGATTATTAAGCATATAAATGCAAATATTTTTACAAGTTATTCAGAACAATGTAAAGAAAAGTATTACATCAATGTTTTCTTAATTGCGGACTTGCAATTTCACTTATAAAGAGAAGAATGCTTTCTGATTTGTTAATACTATCAAGTAGGCGTGGCACACACAAGCCATACCTGTTTAGCTTACCCAAAGAAGCATATCATCAAGTGGGTAGGCCTCGGGATAACGATTGTTGTATCGGAACTGAGTTCGAATCTTTTCAGCAAGACTAATGACCTCACACCATCTGGGGCATCAGATCATGCACTGAGGTGTCAACATTTGTAAGCAAAGCGTACGGTCTATATTAACAGGAGTTGTTCACTTCACGGTGCAGTTACAACATTGCCGAAAATATTAGGTAGTAAAACATGATTGGTTTATGGGAAAACAGTTGAATAAAGAAAAAAACAACGAAGTGCATACTTATTGAGGTACCATTTATCAAAGTAGCTGTATATATAATATATCCCTAACATCCGGTATAGCAGTTTCTGCCATAGGATTAATAAAGCATAACCTTGCATTAAAAGCTTGAATTCATACTAATGGATTGCACTTTACAATGAAAACTTTGAAGTGCTAGATGTCGCCCAGCACAAAGCTGGATGAAAATTTAACGGTCGTTGAGTGCTAAGTTGCGTAATGGCTCAGTGGTACATTACGCTTAGTTTATCGTTGACTTTTTTTAATTTACGTCCTCCAAAGTTAAGTCATACCGGACGGTGAATGAATTGGATGAAATGATGCTAAAATGATTCCAGAGTCCATGGAACTTAGAATTCGTCTTGAAGGATAAGGGAAAACTCCGGAAAAAATCTTATCCAGATAACTCATCCTGACCGAGATTCGAACTCGGAACCTCTTGAAGGTGAGGCAGACATGCTCCCATCTACGCTACCGAGGCGGGCAGCTTATGGTTGAGAGCACATATTCAAATCTTACAATGTTGTTCACTTCCCCTATTGTTTCTTAACTAGTTTGTAATTTGGCTTTAATGATTGGGTATCTATGTCAGAAATAAGTTTTACGTCCTGATGTTTCTGAGTTAAGTGATAGAGAATTTAAAGTAATATTCATGGTGCTCTCCTGGGTGTATTTGAAAAATAATTTACAGAAAATTAATAAACATATTCTACAGTGCCAACCGGCACACTAAATAAAGATACATGAAGGAATGAACATGTAAGTTCTTTGATTTGGGAAATAAGGCATTAAAATTCAGTAAATCAAATTCTTCTCGAGTCGCACAGTAGGAGCCAAGTGGAACGGTTGTGTGAGTCTTCTTCTCTCCGCGTGTTTCCGAGTGCTACGTTCGTGTTACTTTAACCATATTTACATATATAGTGATATATATATATATATATATATATATATATATATATTGATTGTGATTGTGCTTCGTGTGTATAGTGGATTATTTACCACTACGTAACACTTATTCTACAATGGCTCATCAGTCGGAAGCTACCGGCCAACGTGTTCGAACAGCAATGCTTACTGTTTATCAAAATGATTCTACTTCTCAAGTTAACCGTAATTCAACAATGCCTACTGGTCATCACGGTCATTCTACACTCTCACCGCAACAATCTACGTTCTCTTCTCCACCAGTATTAATGAATAATTCTGGTTCGTCTACCGAGCTACAGTAAATAAATCTATTCTTCGACCTTCCCAGCTATCTGCAACTCAGGTATCTCACACAATTATTAATTCTGTTTCACATGATGATGACGACATGACATACTGTGTCCCAATGGATCAATCTAATGGGGCATCTAATGTGCGCCATTCACCCGCTCAGTCAGCCGGTCATACAAAACGGCTCTGTACTGCTCCACCTTCGGCATCGCCTAACATGCCACGTTATGCGTATACGATCCCTACATCTAACCGTTTCCAGCCTTTAGGTGATAACCCTGATCCTGATACTCCAGGCTCAACTTCCGTTGCTGCGAAAGAGGAAATTCCACCTACATGCCTACATAACGTTCACAATCAACAGCTACTGTTGCAAGATGTAAAAAAAGTGTGCAATCCGATTTTCGCACTGAGCTCAGGGGCTCTATTTTTTAAATTTATGCCACTGCTTCTTCTGATTTCCGATTTCTTACATCGTACTTCACCTCCATTAATCAAGAATATTATACCTACAGAAATCCGGCTGATAAACTATTTTCTGTAGTCATCCGCAATCTTCCTTACTCTCTCACCGATCAAGAAGTGTATGATGAGCTTTGTGCACTGCAATATCCTGTTCAGCGGGTCACACGTTTGCTTGGCAGAAACACAGAGCCCATACCTCTGTGTGCTTTCGAGTTAACAAATAACGATGAAGGTACAAACATTCTAAATCTTACTCGACTGTTATGTAGTGTCGTGAAGGTCGAACATCGCCGCCGTAATACTGATATACCACAGTTGCACGCTGACAAAACTTTGGACACACCAGAAACTACGGCAAGCTGGGACCTCGATGTGTGAGATGTTTGGGCGCACACCATTATTCTGAATGCACGAAACCTTCCACCACACCAGCCAAATGGGTTAACTGTGAACAAGAACACCCGGCTAATTATCGCGGTTGCTCTTACTATGTGGCGCTGAAGGAGCGCCTCTCTCGACGACCTCAGCAAACGAGCTTCTCACCAGCACCTACAACCTCCTCGTCACGTACAGTGCCTACAATAGAGCGACGTCCACAGCAGCAACCTCATCATCAGCATACACCAGTCTTTCACAAAACGAACGCTCGTGGTACGCAGCAGCGAACTTTTTCTCAAGTAACGTCTTCTCCTTCTCCTTCTCCTTCTCCGAATGGTCCCTCTGCTGCTCAGCCCATGGATTCTGCTCCCACGCCATCTCTGAATTCTCTCTCTGATCTGGTCTTACAGTTATTCTCCTATTGTCGCACTCTGCTCCTTAATCCTCTTCTTCTTTCCTCATTTCCCAATGGCAACGCGTAATCTGGCCAGTCTGAAAAAGCTAACCCTCCTTAAAAGGAATGCCAATGGTCCCCGGAAAAAATGCGCGTTATTTCGTCACTTTTCTTACCATGCATAACATAGATGTTTCCTGCGTCACTGAAACGCACTTCCTTCCTAAGGAGATCTTCTCAGTCCCTGGCTATAAAATCTATCGCCACGACCGTGTAGCTGAAACAGCTTCCGGAGGTGTTGCCATTATGATAAAACGCGATATTAGTCACAGTGCCATATTTCTACCAGCTGTACCTGCACTTGAAGTAGTAGGTCTTATACTCTCTAGTAGAGATAGTACTGGTCTTATTGTTATGAGTGCTTATAAACCTCCCAATCATAGGCTAAATAGGCGATATCTTTCGTTATTATTCCCTTTGGATTGTAACACTCTCCTTTTAGGAGACCTTAATGGAAACATGTTACCTGGGGGTGTAGGTCCACGAATCCCAATGTTCGCCTTCTCTTTAATATGTTAGATATTCATGGGCTTACTGTCTCAGCTCCATCGCATCCTACTTATTATCCTAATAATCGTCTTCACACTCACTTGATATTGTTCTTCATAGGAGTCATTCCCTTCCAACATACGTGTCTGCTTTAGCCGAGCTTGATTCTGACCACTGTCCTGTTGTGACTACTTTTCAACTCTCGCCTGCCTCGTTGTCTCCACTTCATAGACTCATCAGTGGTACTGTGAGCTGGGAAGCTTTTCAATCTTGGCTAGATGCTGCCTTAACTTCTTCTTATTCTCTGACGACTACTAAGGACATTGATACTGCAATAGAGCACTTCACCACTACAGTGTGCCACTGTGTTGGCTTTCTACGTCACTCCCTACATAGCGCAACTCTCCACGTTCTTTTTCAATATCTATTCTCCGTCTTATTCAGGAGAAAATTGCTATTCGTCGACGATGGCAACGGGAACGCGAACCCTGGTTACGTAGGTGACTTAACAATTGGATACGCCTTGTCAAGGTTCAGCTCGAAAGCCATCATCTACAAACCTATCAACATCTTCTGGCGACTATTTCTCCACGTGACCACACCCTGTGGGATGCCACCAGACGGATCCTTCGCGAACCAACAGTGATTCCTGCACTCTCCAATGGGGCCAATCTTGTTACGGACATCACAGCTAAGTGTGACATACTGGCTGCACATTACGAACAAACGTTTGCTCTTCCCATCACATTACCCTGCTCTGCAGCTGTAGAAAATGAACTGTGTGACCAACGCCAACGAACTACAGTTCCACACCGAATTTCTTTCAGTAGTCCTCGGGAACCGTTCCATCTGATTCGCCGTCTTCCTAACAAAAAATCGCCTGGACATGATCTCCTGCCCAACATAGTTTTGAAGAAGCTTACAAGGAAAGCGCTTGCCTACTTGTCTTCTGTTCTGAGTTTCTGTCTCCAAACCAGTTGTTTCCCTTCCACGTGGAAATTTTCCCATATCATTGTGTTCCACAAACCTCATAAGCTTAAACATCTGCCAGGAAGCCATCATCCTATCAGTATTCTACCTACACTACCAAAACCCTTTGAGAAAGTCATCCATCGCCATCTCGTGCAGTACCTCACCAATAATCACATTATTCCCTCGTGTTTCGCCCGAAACACTCTATTGCTCATCAACTGTTGAGGTTAACTCAACACATTGTCACTGGCTTCGAACATAGTTAACATACGCTAGCTATTTTCCTTGGATATAGCACAGGCATTTGATAAGGTATGGTATTCTGGCTTGCTATTTAAACTCTATCGTACTGGTCTCCCGTACTACTTAATCCACATTATTACCAGTTTTCTCACCAATCGTACTTTTGCGGTGCGCATTGGAGGCACTCTTTCAACTAAGCGTCCTATTACAGCAGGCGTTCCAGAAGGTTCAATACTGACACCAACGCTGTTTAGTATTTACACCTCCTATATTCCAGACATGGCTCCAACCCCAATTGCCCTATATGCTGAAGTAACAGTGTTATTTTACTCTCACTCCAATCTACATTCTGCTGTACGAACCTTACAGCTCTCTCTCTTGGTCCCTCAGTAATGGTTTCGAACTTGGTGCATCTCCCTCAATACAGAGCAAACTGAAGGCAAGATGTTTACTTTACGCCGCTATAATCCACTTCTGACCGATCATGCGCCGTGGCTCCCTTCACCTTTACCAGTCAAGTACCTCGGAGTGCTACTGGACACTCGGCTTACATGGAAGTCTTATATTGACCGCACCATTACCCTGGCATCCGCTCGTCTTTCACAACTCTCACCATTATTTCACAAACAGACTTCACTTGGTTTAGAATCTTGAGTGCTCCTGTACAAATCTCTGGTTCGACCTCTTATTACTTATGCCTGCAAGGTCCTGGGGGCTGCCAGTACTTGTCACCTGAGGCGTCTACAGGTAAACCAGAATCGATTCCTGCGAATCGCCACCAATGCTCCTTGGTTTGTCCGCAACCAGCAGCTGCATCACGAACTGGACTTCTTCCTCTCCACCATTTCATCCGACAGACTGCTCGATGCTTCTTCTACAATCTACGCCACGTCCCAGGAGCTGTGATGTATAACATCAGCGTCCGAAGTCGCAGGCCAACGTGACTGATGCGACCACTACCACAAGACCTGCTTTACAGTGATGACACTTCCACTTCTGAATGATCTGCTGTTCTAACTTGCTCTTCTATTCTTCTGTTCTACTGTGTAAATTCTCACTATTGAAGTATATATACCATTTTATTAGTTCAGTATCATATTTGTATTAGTGCAGTAATACATTTTAGTTCAGAGGAGGCACATGGTCCTACGTCTACAATGTTATTACATTATAATTATTTTGCATTTGTTCTCTCAGATCTGCAAAGCATGTATTATTGCTGACTGATCTAATAAATATATTAAAAAATTCTTCTCACAGAATGAGATTTGAGCTGCATATGATAAAAGGTCACCAATTTGTAAGGCGAGGAGCTACTATGTTGGGAAAGCACCTACGTATATTTTTGAAAGAGCAGAGATGGAGCTCTATACGGAAGAAAACCTTACGCTCTCTGGAGCCATACATTTATCATTTGGATCAAATGCAGATCTAAGAACCATCTAAGCAAATAGAACCCTTCATTTGTCTCACAGTACAAGCCAATAAAACAAGGGAAAAAAATAAAAAAATAAAAAAAAATTCTTACCCGGTACCCATTCCCGTCTTAAATAAATAAACAAAAAAATAAAAAAACATGAAAAAAATAAATAAAATAAAAAAATAAAAAAAAATAAAAAAAATAAAATAAAAAAACATGAAAAAAATAAAAAAATGGAGTTGTAAAGCCTTAATGTACTCGACACAGCACCTGCTTCTCCTAAACAGGTTAGTGGTAGTATTTATCAACGACAATGCACATTTTAGATAACAACATCACAGGTTCGAAAGAGAGTACCTGCTCTACATAAATAATTAATCTCTGTTTAGTTCCTTGAAGATAACCTGAAAGCACATCTGCATGCATGCACTAACAAACACATGTACGTATAAATAAAGAACATAAAGTCCTTTCCATAAAATGCTCTCCACACCAAGTACGAGTAAATAAAATATTGAATATCAACCTTACCTTTTAATTTATTAAAAACTTATGTAATGCTGTTGTAATGAACGATGTAGCATGAGATCAAACGTATTTAATCCTTTATATCCATATATCTCATTCGATAAGTCTGTTTTTTTTGAAAAGGTCATATACCTGCATGGTCAGACGGAAAATTGTTCTTATGCGGAGAATCAAATTGATTCCCACCACCTTGGAATATGTCATATTGGTGGACATTGGAACAAGAACGTAGAGTTTTTCAAATAGAAAACGAATGAGACTGCTTCCATAGATACTGCCGGATATTGTGTGCCCGGATATCGGATAAACCTGTCAAAGCACTGAAAATAATGTATGATACAATGGTTATATCATTACTGTGTGGAATTGAGATATGGAGTTGGGAGAAAGCAGATAAACTAATGCAAGGGATCCAAAGTTCCTAGAGTGGAGTTTTTAAAAGTCATAAAAGCTATATTTCAAAACACATGTAGCATCGGAAATAAAGCTTAAGACAAAAGACGATAGAAAATAGAAGCGAAATGCAGACAAGGCTAACGCTACATCTAAAGAATTAAATGGCAATAAACTCGATTAAAGAAACGTATATTTTAGATTTGGGTAGAAAGAAGAGCATGATCTAGACTAGAAGGACCATAAACTTTTTAAGTTTTTACGCCTAGCATTTCTGTTATACTGCGATTGTATCTTTCCTCAGATTCCACTGATGCAGCAATTAAATATCAACCGGTATGCAGAGCATCTATCAAATCTGTTACGAGAGTGGTACCTGTAACAAATCTATATGTTTGCAAAACGGGCCGATACAAATTAAAGGTCAGAAATGGTATAATTTAGATTGGGAGGCTGGAGTACATGGTAAATGACAAGAAAACTGTTTCATTTTATAGTGCGAATGAAGAATGAGTGTACATATTTTGGCGGAATGTACGTACTGGGAGAAACCAGCAGCTTTTTATTTCCAAATTAAGACTCTTATGTCAAGGTAGAATGATACTGGCATGTTTGAATCAACTTGTTGACTGGAGAGATTTGCAATATACGAACAAATTGCTGTCTAAGGTGCACGAAGCTAAATGAAATTTGTTCAGTTAATTAATAGAATGGTATAAGTAGCTTTTATTTACTGCTTGTTGCTTCAAATATTTAATTTTTATCTTAGAAGGCATTAATGGTAAATTTGTTGATGTCATTATATTAATAATCTTATATTAATAATTTGGTAACTTATTTCAATACATTCAGTACAATGGCTTGTGGGCTAATGAAAACCGTTTATAGAGCTTCAGAATGTTCCTTCTGTATTCTTGTTACTTGATTCACAACATTAAAGAAATTGGATATCATATTCTTCACCTCTGGAGTCAACTGAGTGCATATACTCTTTATAGAAGCTCTCATTGTCAAAATATTGTTCTCTGCAATACGTTGGAAAATATATAGAAGTCAACCTGTAAATAGGAAATGTCGTAACAAAGGGAATGCTCTGCATGTTGGATCCTAACGTGTTTCCAAATTATTATTTCAGTTTTGTCGCTGTGAGGTGTCTACATTTAGAGGACATCCTGATACTGACCAACTACGTCTTGTACACAAACATGCAGTCCGTCACTTGTAGTCGTGCATTGTCACACAGTATCAGGTATCTAAATGTCAATGGAAGTGATCTTGTATATAGATTCAGTTAGTTACATGACATAAAACGAAGAGGGACACCACGCGATTTGACCTACACAGGTCTATTGTCACTCACCACCCCACTGGAGGAAAGGATGAAGTTAAGGGACCACAGGAGCCACAGACATGTGACTACAGATATCCGGGAGTTAGTAGTTACGCGAAGGAAGTGTGCTATAAAGCAACGCACGTAGGCCACAGTGACCCCTTGTGCTTTGAATGTGAGGTACTTGGTTGGAAGAAACAAGACCAAATGAAGGTGGATGGTAGCAAGAACGGTGTCCTAACGATTCCAAAATGGCACCGGTACGAACGAGCCCCCAAGTAAGAGCCATCCGTACGCCTGCGAGAAATCTACAATCGTGCCACGATACACTAATCGTCTTAGTCTGAAGTATATGAAAGTTAAACCTATATAAGGAAAGTATGGGGGTAGGAAATAGGCAAGAAATTCAGAGTAGAAGAGGAACAACTCCAGCATTCGCCATGTGATCTGGAAAACGGGAAAGACATGAAATGTCAGAGTTCTGCAGCGAGAAAATTGCACCCGGAACGATCCAAATGTTTGCTTCACATGTTACCACGTAGTCAACTAGTTCGGTGCTCCAATGTGTTACAGTATAACAATATATCCATACTGTCCACACTTAATTGGAGCTTTGAGTTATCAAATAGAATTTCTCAACTAAGTTTGCACTCTACGTTACTACGTATAACACAAGATAAGGTAGATAAGCATTTTTAATGATTAAGTAGCTGAGATTGTTTATTATGAACTTCAACCCCACTTTTTAGAAGCCAACAATAACTTTTATATTCCATGTTAAAAAGCTATGTTTAAATATTTCAATTTAAGCTCAAAACACAAATATTTATTCTCGGTGTTTAATTTTTGAGGAGTTTGCATGATGCGCAATGTTCAGTCGCTGTATTTATTGGGTTTAATCAAAGTTGTGTTTGATGCACACAATAACTTTAAAAAAAAGTATTTTACTAAATACAGCTGGTCTTTCCCGGTCTTTCAAACCGGGCCGTGTATCAATATATAAAGTTCTCGTGAAACTAAAATATATAATGCTAATATTTTATATTTATAAGAGAAAAATTGTTCTATTTTTCGAAGTTTATTAAGTCTAATAGATAACTGCAATGCAAAGTATCACCTCTACAGTTCAAGGGCAACAAAAGATATAGATTTTAGCTATTTGTTAATTATCAATATAATTCACGACCATTAAATTAGTTAACTTTTTTAAATTATGGATTTTATCAGTTTTTGTATTAGTATAACTTAAGAGATTAAGAATGGTAAGTGGTAAAGAATGACATCAAAAACCATAAGTTATTTTCATATGCTATGTAAGGACTTGGTATGATTTAAAATATATGTTCCTAGAAATGTACTTTATTTATCATCTTATATTTTAAAAAAAGTAGATGTAAGGAATCTAAAAGAGATAGTAATCTAAGTAGTTATGTGCCTGTAAAAATTACTGAAAACTGATCGCATAAATGTTCTAAGATATATTAATTTAATTTAACCTTTAGATCCACAAGGTTTAAATTAATAGGTCTTCTGAATCTCAAAAATACAATATCTGCTGGGCCTTTTCTAAAGAGAAAGAATAAAACACAGCTTCATAAACACTTTGAAAATTAATACACTTATAGAGTGGCACGGGGATACACATTACGTCATTCATAATTTCCAACAGCGCAATGCATTTATGAAGATGGAAAGTTCTTAGTAACTGTTGAAGGGAGACTGATTAGTTTGATGGTTTAGATATTTATACCCTCCCCCATTTGGAAGAAGATTTGAAACGAATTAGTTAAGTAGAATAAGACGTTAAGGAGTAAGTGTTTGTATGATTTCGACCTGAAGATGACGATACGTTCCGAGATATTCAAGCTTACGATTATGGAAATCCCCATGACAAATTGCTTGTTGGTCAGCATGTTTCAACAGAGCAAGATAAACACTGTGCATATACATATGAATCTAATTGATTCTCTGTACTGTATGGAAACGCCCAAGCTGGAACTGAGGTCATTGTGCCTAATAACGGATTCGATGCTCCGCCGGCACTCATGTTTAAATAATGTCGAAGAATTTATTTTAAAATACCATGTGTATAATTAGTCAGATTTTTGAGTGAGTGTGTGAGTGAGAGAGTGAGAGAGAGTGAGAGAGATTGAGAGAGAAAGAGAGATCGTGCAGCTTTTCCACGCATAATAAGAGAAGTAGAAAACATTTCCTGAGAACTTCAAATAGCTGTCCATATACCTTTGCCTAAGCTGAAAGATTTTCTTTCCAAAATGTTAAATATTTTATTGCTGTACCTCAAAACTTATGGAGCTGTTTTAAGAGAAAACAAGATATCCAATTCCAATCTAAAACTAATCATGAAAGCATAGGTTTAACACTATTGATGCAACCGAAAACCATAAATTATAATCATAAATATATAGCAAAGAATACTGCTATTATTACATGATTTGTTGAATAAACTTAAAGATGAAAAATCCGCTAAATTACCAGATTATTTTTTATCAAATTCAATAAACCGTTATTAAAAACCCAACTTAGTCTAACAGTATTTGTTCAATAGTGTAGCATTATTTTAATAGATCGATAAATCAAATGCAGTTTCAAGAACAGGTTATTTTGATATAGAGAGCCTTTGCGCTATAAAAATTGCAGGAAAGTAAAAGCTAAAAGAAAAAAAGAAACTTGAAAATGTGATATTATACTTTGTAATTTAAGTTTCATTTGTGGTTGATTGTATGGAAATAAAGATCAAATAAAGTTTGCTAATGCGTGAAGTCATTATTCTGAAACTTGGTCATTTTCAACAAAAATTTCGTTTTTGTAAACGTTTAACTTGAACAACGTTTTCTCCTTCGTATAAAATGATTAAGCTTCTTCCAGGACTATTTTGAAACTGTGCCGAATAAATTTTACAATCGCAGGTGTGGTGTTTGTAGTGAGAAGCAGGTGAATTTATCTCAATTTCACAGAATATAATGTTGTGTGATATTTACGGAGATAACGTAAAAGGAACTATCTAAATGGCAGATAATTTACTTAAAAGACCATTGAGGAATTAAGAACAGAAATCGGGAATAGTATATGGGGCACAACTCCTTTCAGATTAGTATACGGGATACAAAAATACATGTTACAAACTCAGTGATAGCGTGAGTATACTGTATTTATAAAAACCCGCATTCATGAGCTCTTTGTTTACGCGCTAGAGCCTCCGAAATGGCAAGGGGTGGTTATAAATAAACAAACTGTAAGACTTGCAAGGAGTAGACGTCACGTTCATTAAGAGTTGTAGACCAACGCTGCATGCTGCATAAGCTGTTCACTGATACACAGCAGTCAATCATGTCTACAACCTACGATAGTGTTTGCAATATTACTCTCTTTGTTAGCTTTAAACATTTATGCCAATATTGTAAAGCGGGGATGGTTAATGAAGGCAATGACTTCCGCGTAGATGCTTCTGGTCAAGGTGAAAGTTCGAAGGAAAACAAGAAAGGCTTGCCGGCTCTAAAAACGTTACCATGTGTTACTCAGCCCACACCTTCAGGGCTAATCTGTAACGTTTTGTCAAAGCTTAAAATTGCTAAAGCCACTAATCAATTGTTATACCTAAGTAGAGTATTTGATAGTTTGTAATCACAAGAATGCCTGCTGCTGGTCTTTATAAGAGTCAGTGAGAATATTTACATGAGACATGCCTACTGTATGAGAGAAAACGGTCAACATTTTCAGCTTTTATTATAAGGTAAGGATTTCAGACCGCCTCTGTCGGCTTTAAGTTCACCGGCGGCTGCCGACCGTCTCGCGCAGTAGAGAGAGGCCGTGAGTGGGTTCGATTATAATTTAACTACATGGTATTATTATCAGAGAGCTGTCATTGTGATAATAATTTGAGGTTAAGATGCAAAAGCATTGGTATAGAACTAAACTCAAGCTGAGCTTCGCCAAATTATTAATGAAAAGAACCACATTTAATTATAGTTCATGGTGCAATACTAAAATCTCCAAACCCTACATGACCACTGTAAAATTAAAATGTATCATTAACATTTAAAGCCTTACAGAAAATTGACCAATAATTATAGATTAGATAAAGTCAGAGAAACTTTCATCAAAAAGAGAGAAAAACAACTGCACTGCTGGTTATTGTGTCTGTATTTACTAACAAAGATAAAAGCTCGTTTCACAGCACCATTACACATCTATTTAACAGCTGGGTGAGCATTCTTAATAAAAATATATTCCTATTCTTAGCAATGGATGTTAATTGAAAGAGAAAGAGGTCCACATACATTTCGCATTTTTTGTGTGATGTTTTCACAGCCCACTTACTCTGGACCTCTGTAAACAAAGTGACAATATCGTTCAATAGTCTGCATTGTGGTACACATGACAAAGTGGAAACAAACGAAACAAGAATTTTGGATTATTTACTCCAGTTGGCGAACAATCTGCAAGAAGTAAATGTCGTGATAACAATTAGTCCCAGAATGCCAAATAGAAGCCTACTTGTTAGAAGTGGTCCTTTAACCTTAATAAATGTTTATAACTACCTTCTGAAGAAACAAGTCTGGAGATACTTTTACGAACAAAGCAGCTTAGACCTGACAGACACCTCTCTGGAGGTCCTCGGAGACGCCCTACCAAGAGTTCCACATAATCACATAACCAGATAATGCAAGTACTTTGCCAAATATTAAGCTCATTATTCGCATCCAGAACACAACCTTTATTGTTTAATTCATTAAATTACAATCATTCCTGCTCTTCTAATTTTCAGATCTAACATGTTTGCATATCACACTATTCTCTGATTTCATAACTTACTGAGTTATACTTACCTGAAGCTGGAGCTAATATGTTTCTTGGTGATTGAGTTCACCGCAACACCTTATTTACTTAGTTATTCTACTTCTAATTTCTTTCCCTCAACACATAACTTGCATGACTTATGACTTCCTAATTACCCCTCTACCCACAATAACATACATTTATTTATATCCTCTATACCCTGTTCTTTAGCTCTACTGACGTTTTCAAAGTTAAAACATGCGTTGTGTGATAACTTTTATTAAATCATGTGTACATGTTATTTATATGTTTAAAATATAGAAACTGTTCAATATTGAGACACTTGCTAATTTTGCTTAAATTATTTAAACACAATTTAAGAAATAAACATTTTAAAAGGTTTTGAATATTGAACTTTTAAGCACGAGCCACGTTTTCGGCTCAGCCACCAATGTGCACGCGTGATTCGCTTGCACTGCAGTGACCTCCATATGCTCCGCTAGTTGACTAGCGGTGAATGGCCCGCTCATGGTTATGCTTTATCGGCTATGAACGCCAAGTGCCAGTTACGGCCTCCTGTTCATATTGCAAAGATTATAGTTTGTTTATTGTATATCTCAAAAGTTAAAGCTTCCTTAAAAAGCTGTGCTATGTTTGAATTACTTGTAGGTTTCTATGTTCGATAAATACACAAAAACAAAATCACGTAGATAGATGACCTGACAGTTTCAGGACGCATTAATTGATTCCCAAAAGAGAGCATGTCAGATGTCTACTTAAGATTAGTAATACGGGTTCGCTAAGCGCTAAACATGAAAATGGAAAGAGACAGTTCTAGTGGTGGAAAAATTGCACGCATTATTCCCACCATTTCGAAAAAAAAAACAGTTTCTAAGACTGTTGCATAGCAAATGAGTATTTCAGAAAGCTGAATATGGGTGATAATATATATATGGATTTGCAAACGGATATTGGGTTTACCCATACCATTCTCAAATGCGACAGCTGTGTTGGAGTTAGAAAATTTGGGTAGCAAGTGCATGATAGTAGAAAGGCTACTCAAATACTATTCCAGATTATCATTGGATGAACATGATACCTTGAGGCAATGTTTAACAATGCAGTAAAATCCCTGGGCTGGGACGAACTGGTCTCAAGGTATAAAAATAATTTACAGAAAATTCGAATGGGTAACACACTGAAAAAGAGTGAAATGTTAGCTAGAGGTTTCTGGAAAAAGTTAAGGAGTAGTGTGAAGGATATAGAGAAACAATAGTTATTTCAGAATCCTCAAGGTAGGCCAATTTAGTATTGCATTGCCAAATAAAGGAGGGTTGGGGTAGGAAGAAACATGTAGGTGTATTTAATACATTAGGGAAAGATGGTTGGGCCTAGACTAGTTTAACTGTACATAGGTTTAGAGGAGTCAGGAAGGGACTGAACTTTGATAAATGTCCTTTATGTGTAAGAGTAAATAAGGACTTGCATTGCATAATAGAGTGTGAAGAAATACATTTCTGGAGAGAGACGTTTATACCAATTAAATGTGGGAACATCAACGCAAAGATTCTCAAAGCAAGCATGATGAAGGTACAAAATAAGGGGATATAAAATACCAGGGAAATTCATGGGAAGTGCAACAGAATAATGTAATAGAAAAATAAATTGAAGCTTATGAGTTAAGCTGAAATTCACTACGTAGATATAACCCTAATGTTAAAAATATAGCGGATTGAGTGTTAAAATATCAGCTCAAAGTAGTATATAAGAATCTGTAAGATTAGATATGCAGTGTTATGGAAATACATGTATAGAAACATTATTCATACCGCTGTTGAACTTCTAAAACTGTAACCTTAACAGAGTGACTTGGCGATTGTGACGGCCTCGTGACGACAAGAAATACCAGGAATGTGTCAACGTAGAATAAAGCTACTTTTAACAGCACATATTAAAAAGGTTAGTACTTATTGTAGTGCATATTACTGTTAAACGATTTTAATTCGGGATTCTTAGAACAGAAAATCTCTTGGTGTGGTAGACAGAGTCCGAAGAACAGGCATATTTTATTTCACAATTCCTGCCATCGCAACTAAGGTTTTCATAGCAATAAAGCGTAACCAGCTCCCACCACGTGATTTATTCCACGTACAGAACATATTCTGAATCTTTCTGATTAGTTAACGTCTGATATGAACCGATTCCTCCAGGGTAGAAGCGGGGTAGCAACGAACTCTACTCCAGTCAATGAAGGACGCGACCGCATCCCTTCTGCTAGTCCGCTTGTATCAAATAGGAATCGATTCACATCTTAATTTAGCTGCTTCCGTTTACTGCTGTGACAACTAGCGATGTCAAAATATTTCTACGAAGTGCAGTTCATCAAAGAAACGTATGGAATATTTTAAATTTTAATGTTTAAGTTTGTAGATATGAAAGTCAAAAGGGCTCGTAAGTGTTTTAAGTCATTTTGATGCAAAATTTAGAAGTTGCACGCTCCAATTCTTTGCTCCCTTAGATTGGCTTGTATAAACACAGTATACTAATTTAATTATTAAAACTAATATCAGAGTCTAAGATTGCCAATAAATTTATTCATGTGATTGAATTCATCTTGTAAGCTCAAATCCTCTTTTGATATTCATCAGGATTATTTCATCGATATGACCAAATATTTTAAAAGTCTCTAAGTTAGCACAGAGTATGTATAATTGCATATGTATGAATGCTTTCCCTGTTCAGTCATCTCGATTCTGCGATAGACGTATGTCGATTACTGTTACTAATGCCAACTGAGTAAACATAAATATAGTTTTAACAATCGTACTGTGTGGTGCAGCAGAAATATACTTACATAACCAGATATTAAATTTTATTGTTAACAATTATCCCTCATTGGTATACACATTTATTAATTATGACTCAATTAAAATTGCAATTAACAAAATGGAAATAAGGGGTTTGTTTTGAAATAAAGGTCATGTTGCAATTACAAAGTGAGGATTTGGAAGTAGAATTGTGTAGATTAACTTCGTTAATCTGTATTTTTAGCGACACTGAGGAAACAAAATAAAAAGGCTAACATAATTATACAACAAATTAATAACGCCACATAACTTTTAAAGTACGTTTATGATTGGGTGAAGCTCAATCATATCCAATTTTCATAGTCGAAAGTGGAATGACTTAATATGAAGCAGCCAAAGAAGGGTCATAAAATGTTCTCAGATTACCTAGTAATTTCTGAACGCTTTGTACTCAGTTTTTAAATACAATTCTAACTCGCAGGGGCACCATTAGAATAAACGATTGAATTGTGAATGACTGCCTCTGGAAGAACAATATTTATTTTTCAAGTAACCTAATTGATCTTATGAAGCTTAAACAAGGTCTAAAACTGTCATTTTCTTTTGAGTCTCCTACAACCGCAAACAAGTGATAGAAGATATGCACTGCATAAAAATGGGTTCCAACATGGAAGATATATAATTATAGGATTTTTATAAAATCCTCGGAAGCAATAAATTCCTGTAGACAAGCCAAAGAATTTTAAAACGACATTATTTCATGTTGTGCTTACCAAATATGAGCGTGATAATCTGTGCAGTTGTTTATATTACATAGCTTCAAAAAAATTAATTCTTATTAAATTGAGCTTTCTGGTGACGTAATGTTTTGGATAAATGTTTTTTTTAGGGAAATTTTGCAACAGTATTTCATTACACCAGCAATTTTACGCCGTAAAGATTATTCTAATACTCAGAGGTTACAGGGAGAATAAAGCGTTAATTTGTAACGATGCAGCAAATTCATTCGATGCAAGAGTTAGTTGAACTGTGATACAGGTCTACCGCGTGTGTCTCATTAATTCCGATTTTCTTTGTACGCTGCACATAGACTGAGAGCGGTTATTAATGCTTATGAAGATGATGCCGTGGGCGAGCGATTAGTCTGCTGCACTCCCACCAAGGTGACCCCGGTTCGATTCCAGGGGCCGCGTATGGGATTTGTAGTGGTTGTACTACACACAGGCTTGTGTCTTCTCTAGCCTTTATTTCGCAAAATATTGCAACGCGTCTTTTAAACTTCATAGCTAGAATCTATTTAATTTTGATTAGAGCACATAATAATGATTTGCCTGAAACTAGAAGTGCAGCTCTGTGTAGCCTTTTCTCTCTTATAAGGCAAATCAGGTATCTGATCAAATGAACAGGTTTTAATCTAAGGAAGAATAACGAAAACGATAGTTCATTCAAGAATATTTACTTTACATAAGAAATCAGGTATCTTTTATAATTTACATTTTCAAAGTCCATAATTTACCATTTGTTTATTTATTTCAACATTCTATAAACGGATAAGTTATGCTGAACGAGGAATAAATACAACTACAGTTAGCATATAAATATACAGATATTTAAAAAAGGAAATATAATATTTCAAGTATATTTTATGGCATGTATGTCATTGCTACATATCCAATTTTCTGTTTTGTTTTTCATTTTCCGCAACTTCCATTTTATTTGATTTTCATGAAGTTAAAATTAAATCGAAAACAACTCTCATTAAATGTTGCATGAAAGCATATGCTACATATATTAACAAAATGCATTAGGAACCTTTTCTGATACCCTTTATTTTCAAAGTAGTAATGTTTATATTAATCAGTCAAATATATTGAACGATAAAATTCCAAAAACACTTAACTTCTTAGAGATTTCAGTACATAAAAATTCAATAATAACCTCTAGTTAAAACTATTACCGTGCTTAAACTCTAAAGTTCGATAAATGTATATTAAATATGTAAAGTTTTTAAAAATATTATTTTCAGTCCTGAAATTCAAAGTTTATTAAATTACACCATTGAAGGTGTAACTGCTCTTTAAGTTCTTCATAAATTGCTCTAATGGTTTGAATATCAATATTAGATGATCGAGATGCAAATAATATCTTGAATTTTCTGTGAAAAATAATAGTATGTTCATTTTGGAAAATTGATTATAATGCTGTACTGTTCCTACAATGTGAACACTTTCTTACGTTTCTCGTAAGCCCGTATATCACGCCAGTTTGACTAAACTGAAAGGACTTTCTTTCTCCGTGTCTTAGTTGTACTTTCGACAGGTGCATCCAGGTAATTAATGGACCAGTCGTTCTTTGGAGTACGAAGTTCCCCTGAAGGTATTTGACCATATGGGGAGCGCTGGAAACAACATCAGCACTTTGCTCATCGATAATGGTGCTCACTCGTTTACTGTTTGAGGCGTTATGTCATGTGAACTTCTTTTCTCGTTTACCTAAAGACTTTAGGGAGTCTAGGGAATAATCCTGGCTGAGCTGCAACTCCAATTCTTCATTCAGAAATAGAATCCGGAAACTAATCTCATTACTCAGAATTAAGTTGTAGAACATACTTTTGTCAGCAGTGTATAGAATTATTATGAAATCATAACAAACTGTGCTATTTTTATATAGATAATAGTTTATTTATGACATGTAATTTACAGAATGTAGATTAAGAATGCCCGCAGTTGTAAATTACGACAATAGACTCCTTGTGAGTTTAGAGGTGCAAGTGAATTTTAAAGTTCTAGATCTTCTAGATTCTTTTATTCTCTAAGTGTAACAAAAACTGGATGATATGGCTTTTAAAGGTGCCCATACACGCGATAAGATAGCCATCCCATTGATTTATGCTCGCCTTTTCCTTTCAAAATTGCCCTTCCAGTGTCATAATTTATGTAATATTGAATTTTGTGCAGTTGAGCCTGTAATTAACGTTTTGAAAAATATTGGAAATTTTCTTTTAGAAACACCGACATTTATCAATATCTATTTTTTATAACTTATATAAAGTTTTATATAAAATTCTTATAGTCAATGGATTCTTTCTTTCCTTGTAAAGATACTTTCCAGTAAAGATACTTGCTGTCATAAGATTTTTGAGTGATTCATCTGAAACAATATATTTAACTGCTTACCATGAAGTATTCCTATCGGTAAAGTTATTAATTATAATTACCAACTTTAAAAAGTAATGCAGATTATTAAATTATAATTTGTACATATACTATACATTTTATGTAAAGTTATGTTGCCTGAATTAATTCAACCATATGATATATATAAATTAAAATTTAGGAATTTCTCCTAATTTTAGATTCTATCGAGAACCTATATTTTCTGGTTATGTAGGTTAGCTGCTTTAAGAAACCCAATGTTGCAGCACAAACCTTGCACGAAAGGTTTCTCCTCCTGGTCTAATTTTCCCAGTTCATTTTTTTAACGGCTGGTACTAAAGTAAATAAGAACAGAGATTAACTGTTAAAGACCATAGGAAAATTTTTACACGCCCATTCGTTATTTGTGCTATAAATAACTTAACGATGACAGCCAAGTTCTCAGTTCCCCTCCTTTAAATCACGAACGTGGTCTAAGGAGACTGTATAAGCTTCGTTTGGATCACGAAGGCGGTTCCGTTTGCGCGCAATCGCAAGCTTATGGCCCTTTGTATGCACATGTCTTTTGTAAGGCGGATAAAATTATTTATCGGATGATCCAGGATTGCTTTCTCCACACATTAGGTTTATTACGACGGGAGTGGTTTCTGCAGTTCAAACTGTGAACATTCACATTCTGAATTAATGCATAACTAATGTCTTTTAAGTGTCCACAGTGACGTTTTAAATTTATATTGGAGTATTTACAAGGTAGTAGAATCTACACAATATAATTTGACATTTTGGCTCCCTATTCTTTAGTATACAAATTCCCTCACCTGTTCTTCAATGATTCGTTTTATTCATTTGCTTGCTTTCCGCGCTTTAAATTCGTTAATGACTTGTTATAGCAGCATGGGATAAAACAGTTACATTTACTCACACGCTAGTAACGATAGTAACAACATTGAAAATGGTCCTAAAATACAGCATCTGGAGTAAGAAATGAGATATCACGTGGTTTAGAAGAATCTGGAAGTCTTCAACTTACTTCGTGAGGCTAATACATTTCCGATGGAAAGGGGCCAGTTAAACAAACACAAGGAAGTTATTCGGGATGTGGGCCGTATGATGGTGGTCGTTTATAGGGGAACCAAGGTGCCACCACCGGAGAAGAGAGACATATCTGCGCATAATATTTATAGTAATTATGACCAATAAGCCGCATTATATGAAGTGGTGAAAACGATTTCCCTCATTAGGAACGCATTATCAGGATAAACATTACGACATTCCCGTGAATATCCACAGCTCCGCTAGTGTGATTTTGCAGCTTTCCTATGCATTTTGCTTTAGATATTTTATCGAATGCCAGTTTTTGTTATACACGTTATTTGTCAATTAAAATCTTATAAAAGTACAATTGTCCATGAACTCCAATCGCGCGATCAAGAGACCAGCGCCTGATTGTGCAACCATTCTTGGCAATAATGTTACTCTCATATTTTCAGAGAAAGCCTGATTAAAGTTCAATGAACACTTTAGTTTATAAGATAATCGATATTGAGGCAGAAGTGCGCCGGATTGAGCCCCCTGGGTAACAAATTGTTCCGATTGGGTTGAATTCGGTGGGGCAATGGGCCCCAAAAACCATTCGGTACGTCTTGGCGGTAATGCTCAGGTGGGATAACGAGACACCTCAACCTCCCCTAGTAACAGCCTGGAGGGATTGGATACGAAAGCTAGTTCGCTGTTGACCTTATTAAAGCTTTTAGGCAGCCATCCTCTCTGACGTTGACCACGTAAGTGACGTATTCACTTCCATCATCGGTAAGGGGCACGTTTAAGTGTCAAGATATTCTCTCAATCTCTCCCCAGAAAATACATTTGTTCGTTGATGACTGCCAATGAGAAGTACACAACTCGCTGCACTGCATATACACAAAGATAAGACTCTACGTAGATTTACTTCAGGTAGACACACTTTGATAGTGATCTGGAGTAGCTACTGACACAGTGGGCTTAATTAATGTCCAAGAATGTACGGTGATGGCTAAATTTTGGAGAGGTATTATTGATGATTCACTTCATTTTTGCTTGATGTTAGTTATTTTATTAATTATTTTTTATTTTATTTATTTATTAATTAGGGGAGGGCGCCGGGGTAGCGCGGTGGTTTCGTTCGCGGCTCCCGTTCTAAGGGTCCCAAGTTCGATTCCCGGCTCTGGGGTTGGCGATTTTAAGTCGGCCCTATCCACGCCTTCACCTCTGTCTAGCACACGTGAAGTATCCCCTATGCCCAACGTGGTTCGGAGTCCACGGTAAAAACTGTAGGTCCTCTCACCTCACCGCCATCTTCACTATCACCCTATCATCGGAGGTAATGGACACCGCCCTCTGGGTGCCTCCACCTGAGAAATGGGTCCGGTCATCACTTGGTGAGGTGAGGTTACCCCGAAGGCCAAGGTTGCCATGTGGGGAGTGTTAGTAACTAACTAACTAACTTAATTAGGGGATAATCCATTTCTGTGTATTAGTTACCTTTTTCCTTCACCTAACATGTTCTTACAAAAACATTCCTTAATTTACTCCCTGACTGCGTGGACGCAACCGAGCCGCCAAATGAATCAGATCTGTTATTATAGATTATCCGTTACTCTTGATTTCGTTGACACCTCAATGCGTGACCTGGTGACTTAAGTTTTAGTTAGGTCATTGGGCTTACAGAAAGTACTCGAACTCGTTTCCAATACATCTGTTATCGCGAGTGCAACCCACTCTGCCTTACGCCTCTTGGACGAAAATGAACACGAATTGCTCGTATGTGGCACGCCTATTTGGAAATACTAAACAATCTGAAAATACACTACTATTAAGTGAAATTGAAAATCCACAAATGAAACAAATAGTGGCGTAATATTGGTCATTACACTAACCTCAGTTAACTAACTCCACGATGTCTTTTACTGGCCAAACCAGACGCCTGCGTCGCTCACTCTTGCCCTACAAAGGTATTATGAGTGGGATGCTGTATTGGAGGGTGGAACGTAGTCTGCACCCTGACACTTCTGGCCGATATATGTTGTCTTCGCAATCAGGGGCCGCTATTTCTCAATAAGTATCTACTCAGATGGCCTCTTAGGAAACTAATGAGAATGAGTACACGCGGGATCACATCCCCCTGTATCGGGAGTAACACTGGGGACCCTCACTCGCGGCACTCGTAATCTCCGCTGTGTTAAAGATATTTATACTATTCTAATTTACCAATAGGAATATCTGCATATCTAACAGCTTGTGTAACTATGTTATTAAGATAAAGTTAAACTTACAAAAAGAATCTGAGAATACTCTTAACTCAGGCTATTAATTGCTGTTTCGTGTTACATAAGACACACATAGGGCTGGCCCCGTAGCTCAGTCAGTAGAGCACCTTCCTGCCGTGCTAGGGGTCCCGGTTCCGATTTCCGGCAGTAGGGGTGGGGATTTTTCTCCAACCAAGATAATTCCTCATCTTCCCGAGTCTGTAAGTATGAATGAGAGTGCGAATGTGTGCGTGATCTAATGGTTAAAAAAGCCAACGAATAGGAGTTAACACCTTCAATATTTTCCAAAGGAGAACGGCCGCCGATATGACCATTGCAGTTAAAGGCGGGGTATAAATGGAACAAAACAGAATGACACACATAGATTACTCGCACCCTCTACGTGGTAAAGGAAGGAGGGGTTTCTCCACGCATGTTCTCTAATCTGCCAAAGCAGTGACAAGAGATAACAGTTTACTTCGATTCTGAGCTTTACAAACTGAATTAGGTTTATTGGTATGAGGAGCAACAACGCAACCTGCAAGCTGACTAACACCGAAAACACTGAAGTCATGAGTAATTAAACTCCCAAAAAATGATAAGAAATTGGAAATAATCAAGACACACTTGCAGATTACCACTCGTGTCCTGTATTGATTTAGAGTAATATCAGAACCAAATGTTAGCTATCCTCCCAGCTCTCTTTAACCCACACCCACTGATAGTCCACTCGTTTAGTTTGAACCAGGGCAAAATAAAATCAAAGTCATCTTCCGTCTTCTTAAAATAAATGTTTCTGGCATAGAATGCTCTTATATTATCAATTGTTCCATTCAGTTTCAAGTTAACTAAGAATTTATCAAGTGTGCTTATATTTTATTTACTAATGATAATAAAATTTTCAAGATATGCTCTCTTAAACAAACATTAAAAGATTTATGGGCAGTAGTTAAAAAGTTGTATTTAATCCTCCAATTTAAATATTTTGAAGCACTCGCTTATTCCTTTCGGCCGTTTCCTGGGCTCCTGCCAGGTGATTCTTCCTAGACCTCGTGGTGTTCAAATACTTCACTGTTTCAGCTTTGAGTACAGTGAATGTCATTATGTATATAGTTCCTATACTTTGGACATTTTTAAGCACTCTCTCACCTTGCTGATGGGCATCTTCTAAGTTACTGCCAGAACCTTTATTTGTGAATGTGCGGCGCTGAAATACTTCACCACTTGATTTTTGAGAGACACTGTGCAACATTGTAATAAATCACGCTTCAATAATTCAAAATGTCGGTTGCCAATGAGATGAATGAGTACTTCGAAATATTTATACTACGTTTTTGAAGGAGTGCAGCTTTGAACTGAGGAGAGCAGATAAACAATAAATCATATATGAACATGTTTCCTATAACACAATGTTTTGTAGTATTTAATGTAGCAATTGGTGATTCCCAACTCTCTGAAATAAACCTTGTAGAAGGGGACCCAAGAATAAGAAAAGTAATAAATTCCACATTGACAATCATTAATTCAGCACACATGTATTGCCAGTATCACTCATCTATGTAATTCTTGCACAGCAGATCACAGCTTTAAAGTGTTCTGACATTTCACATATTTAAAATCAATAAAGATGCTACAGTGCGGCCCATTCTAAGTGTCCTATGATAAATTTGCTAGAACAATGGGACGAAGTGTATTATTCACATCCATTATATGTTTACTCTCGTAAAGTAATACACTAAGCATTGATAAATGAGGAGCAAAAGGGATTAAGCAAGTTAGTTGGTGTTCATGGAACACATATTTCTTATTGTGTGTCAGCTTAATTCAGTTGTATTACTGTTGAGTAAATCTGGGATTTATTTTATTGCCTCATTTATGAGGTGTCTTTAGCTAGTGTGGATATTAAGTAGTTGACCTTTGAAATAACTGTTTATTTTCGTTACTCACGCTGTTGAATTATCCATGTTTTGTTTTGTTTTAACCTTGATAACACATTCCTTTTACATTCATGTTTTATATGCTCAGTGGAAGAAAGGAATAATTTCATTTAAGAAACTACTTCCACCCTACAAAAATCCAATCCGAAAGCCCTAGTTTCAGAAACGGCAATTAGGCTACTAGAACGCAAACGTCATTTCTTTAGCGTAGAAATAAATGTGTAGTGTTTAACGCCCGCTTTTACTACATACGGCACCGCAGGCGTTTAGCGTAGATATACCTACAGTGAAGCATTGTATTCTAAGAGCACCAAAGACAGAAAGTACAAAAAATACAGAAAAGAAAAGAAATGCTTGTAAAATATATAACCTCGGAAGAAAAAGGGGAAGTTATTTCATTTCCGGAACAACCCTAATAGGTATTAAAGAGGTTATGTAAAACATGTTTAGCACACAAAAACATTCTCTCTCTGTGTCAGCAAAGCAATGAAGTTAAAGGTCATGTACCGATTATTACGTATCTAAGAAACAAAATCATGTTACATGGATTTAACCTCAGGGTAAAACAAAGTAGTTATCACTTGATGCAACTTGCGATAGTTTTTATTGCATTAATAACTGAAATATATTCTTCACAATGAATTTTTTTCATTCAAACAATTTATGTTTCTAGTATTTCCATTAATACAGTTCTAAATGAAAGCCAGGGGTTACTTAAAAACCAGTACTGAGTCTTTCTTGCTGTAGCAGATTATAAAGGTGAAATGAATCATTACACTTCAAAGGGATCTGGAAAAGGAATACGAGATGAGAGAATGACCACTTCATTCCCAAAAGTGGCACAAACAATTTCTTATGAAGTTAGATTGGCTTTAATTTTATTACTGTGTGCTGTGGATTTTGTAATGGTGGAATTATTGGTTCATATCTTTTCCAAGACGAAGATGGAGAAGCTCTAACTCTCAATAGTGAAAGATACCGGACTCTTATAAGCGATTATTTTTGGCCGCAATTGGATTGTATGAATCTGAGAAACATTTGGTTCCAGCAAGATGGTGCCACATGTCATACTGTTCTAAACAATCGAAGAAGGGTAGTTCAGAGGCTTCATCAATTCCCGTGGTGGTGATGTTAACTGGCCCCCGTGATCATGTGATTTAACACCGTTGGATTACCTCTTGTGGAGTTATGTTAAATCTCGAGATTATTCCAACAAGCCAGATACAGTAAATTATCTTATGAATAACATCACGCAAGCTATTCGTGAAGTTGGGCCGAATTTACGTTCTTTGTCATTGAAAATTTGGTTAACTGATGTTCTCTTGCACACGTAATGGCATTAATTATGTTCCAAAATAAAGAAAGAAAGAAACCTCTATCATTTATAGAAACTATTTTATTTCAGTTCAAAGACAAGACACTCTTGTTTAAAGAACTTTTGGATCCCCTTCATAACAAATGCCACCCCAGAAAAGAAAGAAAATATATTTTGATAATACTGGCTATACTTCTTCTCCCCCCGGCTACTCCTTCCTCTTTCTTCCTGCTCAGCAGCATAACAGGCGCGTAATGTGTGGCCTTTAACAAGAGAGAGAGAGAAGAATCAATCAAATAACCCCATTTGTAAACCAAAAATAATAAACAAGCTGTCATTGCTTCTTATTTATCTCCAATAATGGCATAATACAAAACGAAATTGTTTTAGTATTAAGGTTTAGCTTATAATATATTTCAGCCACATCAGTAAGGAGCTACAGGTTTTACTTCGTATTCCATTAAGTCACTCTTTAGAGGGGAATTAAAACTCCATATAGCCAATTCTCAAACTGTGATGACCACCTACATGACCTCCGGGAGCGAGAAAAAGAGGACAGATGGAACTAAGGTGGGCAGGTGGATACCTCAACCTTACCACCTACGCCAGTCTCCATTAATGTAGGCTATTCCTCTAAATCTCCTCTATCCACAGGCAAATATTGGTGAAATATTCTGTTCCAGACGCTAGGATAGATTTTCCTCAGAGCACCATGGAATTTGATAGAGAAGGGCAGGTCACACTTTGTATAATAAGGAATATATGAGAATATATCTATTATGGAGCATTTCTGAACGACAAGTGTAACACTGAAAAGTAAAATAAGTACTATAGGAATGAAAAGGAGCTATGAGAAATTCCTAAAGCCTAACATATAAGGCTTTGAGACCAGTTCCTGAGAAACTCTCCTATACATAATGAAAAACTTTTCTGTTATACCAATATACCGAAAGAATGATAAGGAATACATGGTCGATACCAATTCTTTCTTTGTTACATCCCGAAATAAGATAAGAAAAAAAGAACGAACATCAATGTATGGTAATAAAATGATTGAAAGTAGAACTGGGCATTTAAAAGCAGACATATTTGGGAAACAGCAATTACTGGAAGTTGGAGAGGCTTATGAAAGACATAAATGTAAAGATAGAAGTAGTTCCCTAGCATATTACATCTTTGAAAGCACGGAAAAAGAAGAGCAGTTGTAAATTAATTTAAGTCAGAAAGCTGTGGTTGTGACAGCCGTAATTCGGTTCTGTTAAATTGTGCTTTAAATAGCAGTTATAATGCATTTATATATATAACAGTCAACAAATTATAAAATAAGGAAGTGGAACATTGTTCCACCAAATGGTAAGCTTTGCCTGTATTATTCACACAGGAAATTAAATGAAGCCCCTTGTCTGACACTTGCGAAGGTCCCTGTCACTCAGTTGAGAATAGAAGTATAAACTGTTTCACAAAAGGTACAAGAAAATAAAGGAAGCTTCTAAAAGGCGAGAGAAGGATAACCAAGTGTTTAATATTCACCAGATTTAGGAAAATAACAGCAGTCAACCCTCATACAAGATAGATAGTAGTTCATACCATAAGTCAGGGGTGCCTAAAACGTTACTCATACTTGTATTATGACTGGTCATTTATTCAGTATGCGTAGTACTTGGAGCATAAAAGCGGCCGTTTCGTCTCTGTCAAACAACTGCTCCTTCTTCGGTAAGATTTACATCTCTATCCATAAACTAGATATAGAAAATAGAAAGTCAACCCATGGCATAACTACCAAAGTGGGCCAGAGCCTGCTGCCTTACGCCCACATTCGCAAGGTAGAAGTTGGCGATCATCCAACCGATAAGGGGTGGAGATGTGGTCGGCATCTCGGTCGCCCAAACCGGAAAGCTGTCTTACGCAAACAGGGGCACTTCCTAGCGTAGCTGCTCAATATGCTCACGATGCAGAGTGGCCTCCGGTCCTATAGCCGGGACTAAAAATCCGCACTGTCAGGGGTGGGATCGATCCCGGATGCATTCCGTGGCAGGGAACGAAAACATCACGCTTTAGCTCTCCAGGTCACGTCGCAGGACTAAAATACATATAAATTTATACATTTTCTTTGACAGCTAGGAAGGGAAAAGGTTAATCATAGTTCATATTCTATGTGGAAACTAAACGGCCATAACTCCCTTGATTTTATGAATTCGAGTATGATTCATGTAAACATTTATATCTACCTCTCTATGTACGGGTGCATTCGCTTCACCGCACGTTCGGAAATCATTTTACTGGTCTGTAAAGGTGAAGTAGGCATAGCGAGAAAGGGGCGTGTGTGTATTTTTGCATTTTTACGCATGTAGTGGTGTCGGTTTTATGTGCACAATTCTAGATTATTTACATAAAAGAAATGTCTTCAAATGGCAAATTGACTTCCCATATACTCACGACTTTATTCTTCACAATGCACCTCAGTTTCAGCTATATAACACCTGCGCTGGGCTTTTGTTTTAAAATTATTTACTTGAAAATTGGCTTACTTAACATAAGTTAAAAGATAAAGAAAAATGAGGAAAATCTCAAATATATAATTCGAAAGGTTTCTTAGATAATACAATTAAATGTTTTTAATTGGCGAACATGTGCAACCTTTAAAGCTGCATTATCCATTCACACTTTTTAGAAAACTATAATAGTAATCCTTACCTGAAGCTTCAGTAAAATAACAATAAGTTGAGGGATTTGATTGAATTAGACTTTATCACTTATAGTGAAATAGTTTATAATTTGTATGAAGTTGTTGGTATTCAAATTCCATATTTTCAGTACACATTATTCTTTTATATTGTTTTGTTTTGCTGAACCAATGAATGCAGCAATCATAAAATTCATATTTGATATTTTGCATAGACGTTTGGAGTTACGTATGCAGATTTAGACACAATTTGGAGTAAAACTGAATTGTAAGGAATAAATTTCACATACAACAATGTAAAACCGAGGGGAAATACCCACAAACATAACTGGTGGATCCAGTGGGATTAATAAGGATCACATGGATAACCTAAACATGTCACTTGATGTTTAAAAAATAAGAGATCGGGAAAAATATTTGGCCTAAATGATTGGCATATGTGTATGGAATATTTATATACTATAATTAAAAAAAGCATTTTCACCTAAATTCTAAGTCCCCTAATATGCGCAACTGCTTGATAGAACAAAAGCAGTACGCTCTAAACACACACACACACACACACACACACACAGACACACACACACACACACACACACACACACACACACACACACACACACACACACACACACACAGACGCACTTCATCCTGCTATGAACGTGTCCGCTGAGATACTTCGTAAAATGCACATGAAGCTGTTGAGGATGGCATATATGGAACAGTATAACTCAGAGGAAGATATCTTCGAGAGTTGTGACGCAATTCAGCTGGGAGCGAGGCCTAGTTCGTGTGACGTCAGGCAAGAGCCGTGTAGTACCAAGTTGCCTATATAAATGGCGCTGTGAATACAGAATCTGAGGGTTCAGTCAGGTGCAGCGCACACGATGACAGCAATATAGCTGCCACGTACCAAATGAAGCTGTTAAATTTAGAATGTGACGATTTATTGAAGGACAAATATACGCACAAGAAAGTCTTGCTGATTTTTACAAGAATGTCCTCCAAACCAGATTTTCGAGGTTGTATTCACTTGCCGCACGGACATTGTGTATGTTCCGCTCGACATATGTGTGCGAACAATTGTTTTCTTTTTCTGGTATGAAATTAGATAACTCCAAACCCCGAAGTACCTTCTGGGATCACAATCTAATATGCAGCCTTCGATTACAAATTTCCCAGACATTACGTGCTGACATTGATAAACTAGTTAAAGAAACCGAAACAGAAAGTGTCGGAACATGTCCACGTAATTTTGTTCTGAATGGGTCTCCTCTATTTTGCAGAGAAGATTACTTTGTTTCGTTTTATTTACTTTATAATATGCCTGACCTCAGATTAACTATGAGTTGAAATTGTATATATTTTGTCATAGTACAGAGCTAAAACGTAATTGTTTATAAACTGTGACCAATTGTGTAATTAAAGCACTGAGCATTAATATTACAACACCCAAGATGTAAGTTATACATATTATTCATACCTGATACTCTTTTTGTCTTTCTTATGTTGTCGGAACCCCAACACATCAAACTGTTTCCTTGCTCTTGGGCAGCAGAAATCAGCGCGGTGTCGTCACACGCTAACCTGCCTTTCGTTCGGGAGCATATTTGGTGGTTAGAGCTGGCGGAGCTTACGTCACATTGCCATTACCTATCTTCCCTTGTTATAACTCCTTTCAAATGAATGAAAATCACTATATTTCCAGTTTGAAATTCTGGTGTCATTGTAAAGCGAAGTACAAACGATGGTCTGAGGCTTCCCCTACATGGGTTCTAAAAATTGTTTATTTCAATTTATCTTCTTGCACGATATTTATAATTTAACTTGGTAAAATGAATTGTAGTGCATAAACACTTTTTTATTTTATAAGCTTATTAAATGACACATTTGGATACAAACACTTTTACACTCGTAACACCATGTTTTGCATTTATTCTGATGTTTCCAGAACATTGTATCTATCAATATTTCCTTTGTTCTACATGATTTAGCTGGATAAACTTACACACTTTCATTCTAATTGAGTAACAGGATTCTTATATAATAAGCCTTACAAAATACTTGGGATTAACATTTGTATGAAACGATAGTTCTTTCATATATAAAGCGCTCATGATGTAGTTTTCTTCAAATACTCAGATAGTTTCATTTATAATGTGATTAATTATAGTACATCTGAAAACAAAATTCTTCAGTACCTATGGACTATATATTATCACTAAATACTGAAGTTAGTAGTTCCGTATTATTTGGTAAATTAAGGCATTTTTTCATCTGATGAGAAAAACGTGTATCGAGAAAACGGTATCTCAAGTAGGAGCTATATTTAACATTTGGTTAACATTTCGAGGTAAAGGCTAAACCCAAGGGCAATACCTATATTTGAAGTATATTCTTTAGTAGAACGAAATAAAATATAAATAAACACAACTTCTCCTTCTCACAACTTCTGTCTGCGCAGATAGTGAAATGATCTTGGTTTACACTGAACTTAGTTACTCGACATTTTTCTTATGAAATCCAATGAACTAAAAAAGAAATAAAATGTATCTAGGTGAATCCGACCTTCCAGATTAAAATTTAGGCAAGTGCTCAACAACACGAATGTGATAATCCTGTGAGTAATTTGAGTGGAACTGATGATAAATCGTTGAAATCCTTGATGAAAACTGATGCAGTCAAAATTACACTTTAATACACATGTCTCTGTTAATGAATTTCTCATAATAAAAAATGCTATACCTAACAGGAAATGTGATTATTTCAGTTATGATTATACAGGCAGCATATTATTACAAGCTAAAGAATAAAGGGCCAGTAAAGTATTACTTCAGTTTAAATCGGACTGTGATCAAATTGTCCCAATTTGAGATTCCAAGAGACTTTTCCCAAGACATAAATATATTCCTAACTTTTACCTTTCCTTCTGTAATAGACCTGTGTTGCACTAATAAAACACTATAATAGGCAACGAGTTGACCTAGTTTCCTTTTGCTGTATTATGTGTTTACAAGTTATGAGGTGAATGGCGAAACCATATGTAAAACATTGTGAGTGCAGCAGCTAGTGAGACAGCCTTCTTTAATATCTTGTTATTTTCCTTTTACCTGTTCCTTCAGGGAAACAAACTGAAGTTGAAATAAGTATAACGCTCCACTGGAAAAATAAGAGGAAGAATAAGGTTGAACAATTTTATCAAGTGCTACCTCTAGAGAAGACCTTCAGTTTTAGCTGTTAGTGAAACGCAGTGAAGTGAGAAGTGATAACATTTCTTTTTGCACTCTTATTAGATCAAAATAAAAATTAAATAAAGTTTCGTTGGGTGTACTTCTCACATCTGAATAACTATAATGTATATGCATACAGTGCTTCCCTACAGAAACACTTCAGTTTATTGTAAATCAAATCGAGCAATGAAAGGATTGCAACCTCATTATTCATATTATTACTATCTTGTAAAATTTTACGCAAATAAACATTAATTGTTACATGTTAATATATGAAAATGTATTAAAAGAATTTCAGCACTTTTTCTTAGCCAAACGATGTAATAAAGCCTGATGGTATATTTTGTCTTAAGTAACAAGACTACCCATATGTGAAAATTAGTCAAAAATAGCAAAAAAATTACAAAAAAAATTTATTTTGCCTAATTAAATAGATTAATCCTTGTACTTCATACAATTACCTACTATTTTAATGCCATGCAGTCCTTTAAACTGTGGCACGTGATTATTTAAGTGGCCGACTGTAAGTGGGCGCGATGCTTTTTATCACCTATTCTGACGATTTTCTTTTTTTTTTTTTAATTTTCAGCGCTTTTCAAAAAATAAATTGCTCCACATGATATAGTCTTAAAACTAGAAGCATGAAAATTTTTGTGCTTTTATAAAAACAGTACCAAAGGAAATTGATGAAATGATTGTTTTATAATATCATCAGTGTTTGTACAAAGATCATATTTCACAAGCATATATTAAAGATTAAAAAAATGAGAATTGAATAATTTTTTATCCTAAACCAAGGATAAGATTAAAATTTCATCTTATAAAGTTTCTAATAATATATTTATGTGTTTAACTGCAAAGTAGTATTTTTCTCAAACTAAAATTGCATCGTGTGGAACAGTTTAATTAAATGGCAATAAAACACTATAGCTATATTAATATCACAAGAACTATTTTGCACAAAGGTCTGAAAATTTGGGTGTGGATTATATTTAATACTACAATAATTGTGTTCCAGTTTCAAGTCAATCCAAGCAAAACTGTATACTTTAGGTTTTTCACAGATGGGTATCCCTTTTCGTTTGTATATGGTGTAAGTTATTCCACACTTGTCAAGTATAATTACTTATCAGTAGAATTTGGAAGGATTTGTAAACTTCAAGATGTTTTCATGGTCGTCACGGTTATTATAATCATTGTAGTAACAATAAGTAGTATCATCGTATTCGTGTGAGTTGGATCTGGTACACCTAATCGCCTTCCTCGAAAAAATATTTATATAGCAAACAAGAAATTACAGGATCATTTTGGCAGTTTCGTAAGAGAAATTTATATGTCTTATCAGAAAAATCAGCCCTAAAATGTATTTTATAACTTTTCATGTTCCATTGTTCTATCCCATCTGTCATTACTGGATATGTACATTAATTTCCATAGAACGGAATAATATTCTTTAAGAGAATCTTATTTCAATAGCAAGGATAGCCCCCTTTTTTGTAATTTACGTCCTCCAACAGTTAGTCATATCGGACGATGAATGAAATGAGGGAAATGATGCTCAATGCGTCCGGGGTGGTGGTACCATGTCTGCCTCACGTTCAAGAGGTCCTGAGTTTGAATCATGGTCAGGGTGAGGTACACGGATAAGGCTTTTTCCGGGGTTTTCCCTTATCCTGAAAGACGAATGTCGGCTAACTCTAAGTTCCATGGACCCTGGACGCATTGAGCATCATTTCACCCATGTTATTCATCGTCCGGTATGACTTATTATCGGAGGACGTAAATTACAAACAAAATAAAGGATAGCTTCATTTAGCGTTCTTGTAAATATGTACATGCAAACAGTATAGTTCATCCTAATCATGGGCCAATAGAAGTAATTTTGAAAGATTGAATAATATAGACCATGCATCAACATTCGTCTTTCCACGAAAATGTTCTCGGAGAGAAACCCGACGGTAATCTCTGAGCGCTACCAAGAGTATAGAGATATTTTTGCTGCAAGTTATTTCATAGCAGACTACCGTTCTGGTCGAGTTGTTAATGCCACAGAATCTTCGTCCTAAAGCACGAGTTCAATTCCCTGTTGATACCAGCCAATTAGATTCGTACTTCGCAGCCGTTACCGGGCTCTCAGCCGATACTTCATAATAATTATTGATCATTCTCCTTTGAAAGGTTGGAATCATTTGCAAATAACTAAAGTTGGTATCACCTGATGTTTTATTTTAGTACAGAGGAACTAACGAAAGTTAAGAAAATTGTATATATATATATATATATATATATATATATATATATATATATATATATATATATGAAACATATTAGATATTTATGCAGATAACATGTATAACATGTAGATACATAAGAATGTTGGTGGCCTACAGTAACTCACGGAACAAATAATGAATAATTTAATTATTAATGAGAATTAAAACACGTATATAAAGTCCCTTAAATCGGTTTCTAAGTTTATATATTTATTTATGCTTCTTTTCTTTTTATTAAATATTATAAATACTAATCCTGTGTATTCTACCGCTTCCCTATGCTAATTAGCTGAGGTGGTATTTGTTTTAAAGCTTCCAAGTCGATAATTCACCGAAATACGTGTGAATCCAAAAAGGCATTTTTAGAAAATATCTTACTTTGCGTTTCTCTCTGCGTGTATGTGAACAGAATAACAAAACCAAGAAATAAATACATAAATAAATAAAATAGAAAAAAGGAATGAAATCAAAGTTTAGAATATACAAAACCGTATTTAAGTCCAAATCGTTAAATTATGTACTGGAAAGACTTACACGAAATCATCATCAGATAAATAATGGTACACGTGAAAGAAACTTAGGTAATTTCTTAAAACCATAAATGATTCTGATTAAAACCTCAAGAATTTGGTAGCCACGAAGAAAAGAAAAAGAACTTAATTTTGTTTCAACAGCTTGTGGAGTCATGTTCATTGTACACATAATAGGAAGCCTAAGAGGTGCACGAAGTGTTTCTACTTGAACAGTGATGAGCTTGTTGAAATTATATATAATTTGTATCTAGTAATTATTCACTAGTGTTGGTCATTTTTACGTTACTTCCCTGCTTTCTTTTCTAATTACTGGCATTAAGATTACTTCTTATTTTATAATATTAAATGACTCTTAGTCAAGAACTGTTGTTCCAAACTAAAATAAGTTTTAAAATTGTGATCATTATAATTTCATAACTTGCTCCATTTTTCCGCAAACTATTCCTATAAAAGCATTATTTGTTCTTTCCTTCCGAATAAATATTTACAGAAATTACCTCATTATATATTATATCTTACGTGAAAGAGAGAAACAGAAATCTGAAGCAATAGCTAAATCTTCAAAAAGCGAATAGCTGTATGCTGTTTTCGAAAATCCATTCTTGGTATAATTACTACAAATAAGTGAATGGCAGCTCACCGTTTCAAAAACCAAAGTATTTCATGACTGAAATCAACTTCAAGAAATATATTGCAAATGTTTAATGTCACAAATATTTATTTATTTTATTTTTGTTTTCACAAACATTGACATATTTTGTGTAGTAAAATCTGACTATATCTTACAGCTTACCACTTCCAAAAACTACACAGAATACTTGCCAAAATAACAAGATGTATATTATTGATGTACATATGTGACGAAAGATCTCCATAACCCTGTATTATAATAAAAATTGTTAGTGATATTTAAAAATAATCTAATGTTTCCATATACATAAATCACCCCAATAAACCCACACACACGCACATACAGCTGCCGCACACACGTCCATCGGCACTCACGGACTCCGCTTAACTTTCTTCAAATCGTTTTCATTCCGTGAAATCTGGGAATCTCTCTTTCAGGTGGCGTAAAATTAATTGATTAATTAATTAATAATAATAATAATAATAATAATAATAATAATAATAATAATAATAATAATAATAATAATAATAATAATAATAATAATAATAATAATAATAATAATAATAATAATAATAATAATAATAATAATAATCATAATAATAATCATAATAATAATAATAATAATAATAATAATAATAATAATAATAATAATAATAATAATAATAATAATAATAATAATAATAATAATAATAATAATAATAATAATAATAATAATAATAATAATAATAACAACAATAATAATAATAATAATAATAATAATAATAATAATAATAATAACAATAATAATAATAATAATAATAATAATAATAATAATAATAATAATAATAATAATAATAATAATAATAATAATAATAATAATAATAATAACAATAATAATAATAATAATAATAATAATAATAATAATAATAATAATAATAATAATAATAATAATAATAATAATAATAATAATAATAATAATAATAATAATAATAATAATAATAATAATAATAATAATAATAATAATAATAATAATAATAATAATAATAATAATAATAATAATAATAATAATAATAATAATAATAATAATAATAATAATAATAATAATAATAATAATAATAATAATAATAATAATAGTAATAATAATAATAATAATAATAATAATAATAATAATAATAAACGTTAATTATAATGCAGTAAGTAATAAATTAAGAGTATTAATATTATTAATGTGTTAACATTAAGACAATTAATATATTACTATCATTACTTTATTACTATTGTTGTTGTTGGTAGTGGTATTACCTAAGTATTACCCAAGTTTCTGCAGCTGTAAATTGGTTTGTTTTGTAGAAAAATGTAAATTGTATCATTCTTATGCTTGTAACTAAATCTTTTTTAAAGGAAATTGTACTTGTGTGATTTTTTTTCTGCTCCTCCTCCAATCTTGCTACTTATTGGTTAGTTTCTAAGACTGGATGAGTCATGAACGCTGTAACGCGCGTGCTGTACTTTCTTTCTTTGGTTTTTTATGTTTTTTTATTTTAATTAATGTCCTCCAATGTAAGTCAAATCGGAGGGTGAAAGAAATGGGCGAAATTATATTCAAGTGAGCTCAGGATCAAAAGTGTTTAGCTACGCGACATTTATCTTTAGTATACGGAGAAAGTATTATGTAGATAACTCACCCTGACAGAGATTCGAACTGGAGACCTCTTGAATGTGAGGCAGGCATGCTGCCCCCAGGCTTCAGAGTTGTGCTTCCCGAACTGTTAATTTGAGACATTGTTTCTTACAATGTAAACAAAAGTTGTGCTGTGAGTTTTACACCAGCTTTTTGTGCAAGTCTAGAAGACATTTTCATTTAACTGCTCTTAGAAACACGCTCAAAGTATTTTAAAGATAAAGTTCACGTCGGGATTGCTTTCATGTTCTTTTATTATTTGTTTCTTTGGAAACGCGGATCATTAAAATTGAGAAATTGCTGAGGTTGTGATTATGAAATAGCAGCTTCTTTGAACTGATTTGAATTTATTGATGCAAGGAAAGTTTATAGGAAACACCGAGTTTCAAAAAGACAAATTAGCTCTACTTTATTCGGAGAATTATTTTTACTGAATTCCACTTATTTTGTTCAAGAAAAAATTATCCTTGGTTTTTCCTTTAAAATTATTGGTGTGTGAAAAAGTCATCAAGCAACTTTTTATGACTTCGGCATAACTTTATACATCTGACGTGGCTCAATTGCTTAGGCCCTGGCTTACTGAACCCAAATTCTCGGGTTCAAACCCTTTTCCCAGACAGATTTTTCATTAATTGTGCTTAAAAGCGACAGTCTAGTTTCAGCAGATTTACTGTATGGAAAATAATTTTAAAATTAATGTCCTAATTCTGTTCTGAATTGGTGTATTCTAATTTAGTAAATTGTTTTTATAAGAAACTTCATCCCAGTTTTTCTCTTTGCGTGGTTCAGTGTTATAACGTAGATGAAATGAAAATTATATAAAAAATCAAGCTATTCATTCCTTTTCAACCGTGTCAAAAAAGTAGAACGTAAGGCACAAATATGACAGGAGGGTAGACAGAGAGATGCTACTTGGCAAAACGTCCAGATGTATTGAACTTCACAAACAGAGCGCTGCATTCCGTTTAACAGGAAAGGTTAAGCGATTAATTATTATTCGCAATACAAATACATAAAGCTTACTGCTTAAAGCTTATATACTGCAATATGTTTCAAAGAATGAAAATGAGGCTAAACGGGCTGATCTTCTGCAAGGTCCAACATGGACAAAATAATAAAAGGGAACCAACTAATGAGCCACTACATTTTTGTTATTAAATACCTTCTAAATCAATAGAAATTGCAATGGTAGTATAACTAACTTTCTAGTTGGTCAATCTGTGTAGCAGGAATTATTTTTAAAAAATGTTAGTTTACTCAAATGGCAGATGCGTAAAGTGTGACATTTAATCAGTAATGTCTTGTCTTGTCTTATTGATGTCTCAATGTCATTGTCACTATTATCATACAGAACCTAAACTCTGTGCGTCTTGTTTTAAAAAAAATCCATCTTCTGTCAATAATTGCAATCAATTCATTTAATCTTTTCAGTTGCAAACAAAAACAGAAGAAAGAAAACAGAAAAGAAACTATGACATTAGTGGAAATCTTTCCTTATTAGCCATTAATTTTATTAAATAATTAAATATTAATTACATAATTTATGGTAATACAAATTTCGGAAGTATGATCAACTTGTACAAAAGGGCCAGTTCCGTGATATAAACGACATGATTTAAATGCATAAGAATGTTAACTATACAAAATTTTGTGTACATAATTTTAGATGCTGTAAGTGCAATTACTAATGAAATATGTCATGTTTGTTTCATAATAATGAAAGTGAACCAAAATGGAAATAAATGTTTTGTTTCCCTCTTTTTTCTCCTTGCGACAATATTTAATAATCACGTCGTACTTCCCGATGAATGGCACTTCGCTGTAATGAGTGTCCATACGCTGACCCGCCGTGTACGGATTTTGCGATAATTTTGCGTAAACAACTCCGCAGTTCTATATTATTTCCGAGACGTCCCATGTTTTTCTTAAGCACAGTATTTATTATTGTGACATTCTTAAGGTTATTATACAGAAAAATCATGCATAATTCATTGATAGTACATGTGTATTTTAGATACAAGTTAAATATGGAGGAGGGAGAGAGGGACAGTGATAGGTAATAGAAATTATCTGATTAGATGATCAATTCTGATCTGGCTTCAGCCAGTTTAGCAAGGAAGTGGCCCATATTATGTCAATTCGAATTGTCAATTACTACAACCGAACATCTACTTCTAGCTGGCCTCAAGAATTTCTTTGCATATTTACATTTACGCTGGATTTCTCACTGTGCACACTTCGCCAACATTTGAACCCAACCTTCATTTCCACCACAAATTGAAAATTAGCATTCTAAGTAATTCTCGGTAGTCTCTAGCCTCCAGTCTCTAGTCTAAACCACGCTATTCCTGGTTTTTTATTTATTCCTAAGGCAAGTAATCATTGCCATATGCCCTCAATTCAGCTTTACTGCATTTGTTAAGCTTACAGAATGTCTAATTTTACTACTCAAATCCACTTCTTGTTGGCTGATGTCCATTTATTTCCTTTTGACTCCCCTGCATGTTTTTGTCGCTTCTTTCACCTGCCATATTTACCTACCTCGTACACATCCTCCTTAAACCTCTTTCCAGTTCAGCTGCCTAAATTTAGTTGAGGTTTTCTCGACGGTATTTGAAACATTTGGAGCGTAATGCGGAATGATCTCCTGCAACAACCTCGGCCAGTATTTCACTGCTTTTATTTTACACGTGCGGCGTCTTGCTAACATCCCAGAAAATTATACTTAAATATGAGATCTAAAGCAACAGTTTTATGACAAATTATCCCGTGTAAAATTTTCAATCATTTCAAGAACCCATTATTTTTCATTAATATAAAATAATATAAGTTCATCAATTGCTCCCTTTTGGAGAAATTTGTGAGTTAGGTTTTATCCTTTCTCAGTATCTTTAATCTGAACTGAATTTTGGTATTCTAGTACGTCTTGCGTGTGGGTTGTTAGATTTTAGATTCTATTACGGATTTGGTTTTAGTGATGGATAAGTATTCCCCAAGGTACGTTCTTAAATTTTTTGGTAGATCGAATAGATTGCTATCTGAAGATATTACCCTGACATTAACTAACGAATGACTTTAAATCTACTATTTTAACGTTATTGGATTCCAAGTATCTTTTGCTACTTCTACAAATACATCATTTGCACCACTTTTTAGCATAGCCGTACACAAATTTTGTAATTACATTCTTTGTCGATCTTGTTATATTATTAAGGCAGAATTCAATAAACATTTAAATTACTGGTAATCCCTCTTATCTTATTTTGTTATAATTTATAAATAATTTTAATTTTATATAGATTAGTTACCTACGTCAATGAAACATCTAAGTACACGTAAATTTTCATATAGGGTTTCGGTATGAATGTTAATTTGAAGAGGAGGAACGAAGTGGTAAACCTCTGAAAGAAACACATCTAGTTTATGAGACTGTTTATCCATCAAAATATACAGTAAACTTAGTTAAAACAGTCTAAAAGAGTCAAATTGAAGAATTAATTGCCATAGCCGGGATTTGAACCACAGATCTCCCGGTCTTCGTACAGTTGCTCTCAACCATTGAGCTACTATGGCCAACATGCCAGTATGACATTAAATTATCCAACTGACTCGTATTTTCCCAGTAAACCACTAGGGGTTTTCATATACAACGAGATATGTTTTGTGGCGACTTACTATGCTGTAAGTACTTAAGTAATACTAAGTCCCAGGCTTCATAGTTACCACAATTAGGTAAATTCATGGAAATTAATCGTTCTTCCAGAATAGCCGTGTGCAGACGATGATTTGGAAAGGTAGAGTCAGATTGAAAAATTCAATGCCATAGTCGGGATTTGAACCACAGATCTCCCGGTCTCCGTCAGGCTGCTCTTAACCATTGAGCTACTATGGCAAACACAGCAACGTGACATTCAAAATCACCACCTGCACACGGTTAGTGTGGAAGAACCATTAATGTCTATCAATTTACCCAATTTTGCCTAATTTCCTATATCTCCGAAAAGCTAACAAGATAGCAAAAGCCTACTTCAGGAAATGTAGATCACATTAAAATGTATCATTTATTTAAAACAGTTATAAAACGAGTCAATTCTGAAATATTCTTTGTTTGAACATAGCAGTAGTTAGAAATACATTTTATGATTTTGGTCACCCTTATTTTGTATCTCTGATGTAATAAAATATTCATACAATACAAAGTTCAGGATACAGGAAGTGTTTTTTTTTAAATTTGTCTTTCTTTCCAGTCATTGTGTTCCCTGCAACAACAAAATGTACATTGAAACCACTTCAGCCAGCGAAAGTCAGAGTGTTTCTATATGCAAAACTATACTTTACCCTAAAACCAACTAAACAGTTTCATAAATTCCAATCACTTCCACCCATGTGCAAGTCTTCAGTATGGTAGGCGCTCTACATTCTGAAAAAAAAATATGAAAATGCTTCTCGTTTAAAAGTTTTTTCAGCGATATGTGAAAATTTTTAATTAACATTTCAATCCGATACTTCGAAAAAATAATAAAAGAAAAATAAGGAAAAATATGCTTACACTAGGTGAATCAGCGACATATTTTAATATTAAGTCGTGCCACCAAATCAGCCACAGGTCTGACTTTTACTGGCATGTTTATATAATCGAAGTCTTGACAATCGGTTAAAAACTGATATATGGGATCCAAACTGCTCTTATCTTTAAATGCACCGTTAATCCATGCTCCTATCCCCAAAATATGCACGATTAGTTTACATAGAATTTATTACTTATAATTTCCGCCATAAATTATGGATTTCACCTTTAAAATACACAACAAAATTATCTAACTGGGGCTGAAACTTAACTAAGGGACAGCGGCATAAAAGATATTCAAAATAAATAAAACAGTTCGTTGGAATACCTATAAAATCTTACATGAGATTTAAGATCACCGAGTTTCAAATTTTAAATTGATTAGCAATATCATGGAAGCATTTGGTCCTGGTTATTGTTATGCATTATATATATTGTAATTTATCTCCTTCAAGTCATATCGGACGATGAATGAAATGGCTGAAATGATGCTCAAATGTGTCCGGAGTCCATGGAGCTTAGAGTTACCCGACATTCTTCTATCAGGATAGGGGAAACCCCCTGAAAAAACCCTTGACCGAGATTCAAACGTGAGGCAGACACGCTACCATCCACATGCCTGTGATGAAAATTCAATAATACAATAGCTTATTACATGCGAGTTGTGCGAAAATTCATATTGCTGTTTTCAGATGATTAATTAATTCCCAACACAGTAATTTTGTAAAGATTCTGTTCAGCCTAGAGTTCGTACTTTCAAATCAATGTAACAAATCATTAAGCAAAAAACAAAATATATAGGTTAAAGCTTCCTTCTTTAGACTAATATTAGTGTCAATTAATGGAAATTAATTTTTCTTTCACACTAACCGTGTGCAAGACACGACTTGGAAAGGTAGAGCAAACTGAAGAATTTAATGTTATAGCCGTGGTTTTAACCGTCGGGTTGCGCTTAACCATTGTGTACTTCCCAGCATAGTAAGCCGCCGTTAAGCTATGTATATGGGATCTTTTAATGGAAAAATGAGTGCCATTTGGAGAATTTAGTGAGTGCGGTATCTTGTTATGCTGACTCAATGATTCAGAGCAACCGGACGGAGAACGAGAGATACTTGTTTCAAATTCCTGCTATTGCATTGTATTTTTCAGTCTGGCTCTATGTTTACAAATCTTGATCTACACACGGTTTAGGTGAAAAATAACTAATCTGCAAATAAAATATGTTTAAAATAGCGTAAAATTCTATTTATTAACAAACGGAGGGGTTATTTAGCTTATGTCTTGCATGTGTGGAATCTCTTACAATAAACGCCTTTCATTATATTGATTTGAAATCAATACAGTTAGAGAATGTAACATATAGAAAGTATACAACATTCCAATTAGCTAGAGTAAAACACAATTAGTGTACACTTAAGTGGTGCCCATTAGTAAACTTAAGTATGAATTTAATCACCTTATATACCAAAATAAGGAATTTATGTGTCAAATTATTTATAAGTTACTCAAAATTTTACTTAGTCCTTAAAAATAATCAGAAATAAAGAATTTATGTGCTAAAATTCCTACGAATATATCTTAGAAATATTCCAATTTTGAAACTGCTTTTGCTTTAGATTTTACGAATATTATAAAAAGTAAATTTGAGTTCGGCAAATTCTCATTTTTTTTTAATATATCATTCCTTAAATACGTTGAAGATGTGTAATTATTTGTTTCAAAACTATGTGAGGCGGATGTTTAAACAAACAAACTTTTGGAAAAAGATGCATTTAAGCAACAGTTGCATTTAAAACTCAAACCGTATTGCTTCACTATAAAGCGCCATTAGAGTTTCCCGAATTATAAAATATGGTCATAATATATAAAGAGGCGTGCGGAAGAATATATTAAAAATGTAATAAAATATTACTCTTCCAGATTTATCTCCAAATTTTGCCGACCATTACCTTTACTCTGCGTACATTTGCATACACTGATGTACAACCTTATATAGGGATTTGGCAAGCAAGATTAGGTGCACCAACTTCTGCAGGAAACATATTAGAATAGCCTTTATTTTGTGAAAAATTAATTTTCTTGTGACGCTTATGCACTAGAATGGGATGTTTTAAATACTTTAAAGTGCGTCATAATTGTGTAGAGGTTAAAATAATCCTAATTTTGGTATAATCCATCTCAAAGTTTTGTAACTTGTGAACGATATGGGCTACTAAGGATCTGGTTTAACTTGAAACATGACCTACTTAGCGCTACCCCTCCCTGTGACAAGAGAGGGATGAAAAGTTTTGTAAACACATTACGACTGTTATCCGCATCTGCCTTGTCTGCATCAGACAGCGACAGGTGCTGCAACCAGTGTAGGGCTTGCTTATTTACAAACAGTGCTTTATATTGACAATGAAATATGGTAATAATGGAAATATGGTATCAAAACGATGTTGTACGGGATAATTAAGAGAAACAAAGGTAAGTTCAAGCTGTATACAATCTACTCCATAGCTGAATTAAATGGACATACCTTACCTCCGTGTCATTGCGATACGAACGCTATCGAGCTGATCTTGGCACAAATCAATGAAGGAGGTAGAAAAAATACGCTAGGGACAAGAAGGATTAATTGATATGTTATACAATTTCATTACGAATTTAGAAGAAAGTGACTCTCCAAAAAAATCTCTAATGGATGGTATATCTATACTACCGCCATCTACCAGTAGTCTTTAAAGCGCTGCGCTTGAAGGTATTAAAGGGATAGCTACAATATAAGCACGTGGAATCAATTGGAATGTTGTATGGAAGCAATACGAAGTGGGATTAACAGTCATGGGTTACCTACGCGGGCAATAATGTGTTCTCTCTCTGTCTCTGTCTCTGTCTCTCTCTCTCTCTCTCTCTCTCTCTCTCTCTCTCTCTCTCTCTCTCTCTCTCTCTCTCTCTCTCTCTCTCTCTCTCTCTCTCTCTCTCTCTCTCTCTCTCTCTCTCTCTCTCTCCAGTTCCCATGTTTCAAGATAAACCAGACAAACTGGACATAGAAGTGATGCGATATGAGATTAGGCAGTCATGGGTTACCTACATCAGCGTGGGCAAGTGCGCTGCTTCTCTACTTCCCGTATTTCAAGATAAACCAGATGAACTGTAGAGGCTGTCGCTTTTGCTATTAAATAAGAAGAGTTTAGCTTTAGTAATTATCTCTGATTCAGTATGTTTGGCACTTCTATGCTTTCAAAAATCTGTTATTTTTAGTGAATATCGCTTTGAATTCTGGGAGTGAATTAGCAATTTTCCCGAAAATCCGTTTATCATATTTCTATACGTCTTAACACGAATACTACATGAATGATTGAGGCCTAGAGGGAATGGGATATTTTCGATTCAAATCCATCTGAATTATTCTCCCTGGCCACTTATTTTTCCAGATTTTCCGCAATCTTCATAACCGGAAAATGCCGGGGAGATTCCTCACTCCTAGGCCTGGAACACTTCTTTTCCAAATTATGATATAATTTCATGCTTCATAAGTGTTCGTCATCTTTGGTATAATAAAACGGGCTTTGAGCTGTACTCATTTAAACAAGCAACTATGGCAACAATTGCATTTAGACTTTTTCATAGGTTTCATAAATACAACCTTGAAACCGCTAAAAGATTGAACTACAAAATAAAGTACTTAGTTGTTTATAAAGAATTGTTAAAGAATTTGAAGTGATACATATTTTATATTAATTACGAGTATCTGGCATGCTATAATTTGTATGAGTACTCACTCAGACTAGTAAATGTTCAAATTTTTCTCAGAAAATGTTATTCAACCTCCATCGTGGTCATCTTCAGCGGTCATCTTCAGCAACGTTTACGGAGAAAAATCTGAACATCTACTAGTCTAAGTGAGTACTCTTATACAAGCTACTCGTAATCAATATACTTAGTTGTTGTATTCTTATATACTGCTTTTATTATTGTTTTCAAGTCAAGAAAATAAATATCAAGTCGGTAAACAACGGCATTTTCAACACACATTTATCAAAGTACCGTCGACTTGATGTTTAACTGAAAAGAACAAACAGTTTATTAGCGTGCAAAAACTAAACAAACTGTTTTCTAGAGCAAATAATTCTCTATCAAATGACATGAAACATAATGCCAAAACACTTCATTTTCTACGAAAAGCTTTCATTTAAAGAATGAAGGGTCAACCCATTACTTCCTTTAGACACTCTATTATTAGTACACATTAGAGTCAAAAGCTGTTTGACATTTCTCTGTTTGAGTGGCATTTCCTGCAAGTAGCTGGGCCACTTCGTGTGATTTGTGAGAACACCACCCAAGCTGAGCTGAACACAGCATACACTTTCAGCCATATTCACCACGAACTGACTCCGGTAACCTTTTCTAATGCTTAATTCTTGGAGTTAAATTGCAACACGTATCTTCCTGCAACCAAACAAAAGATTTATCGCATGATTAATTATTTCCTTACTGCACCAGTCCCGTGCTGGTCGGTATTGCTTTCACAACCCTATCTGACGGCATAGCACACTTCGGATTTCCCTAGTGGAAAGGTCAGCTTCGATCACAGACGTCATCTTAAATATACAAGTGCTAGAGATCACCAGGCTGCAGCGTTTATATTAGTAATGACACGATAACACCAGTTCTCGGTCCTCGATACCAATACTAATATTTTAAGGACCGATAATCGATAGTTATAAAAAAGACTGCTAGCTTACTCGCTTAATTAAGCACTTATTTGTAGTTTTCTGTGGATAAAACGCATAACCTATGTATTTTGGTTTTGCTTATCGTTTTCAAATATTGGGACATCATATTCTGACAGAAACACCAAACTCGTACATTAATTTTTCAATAGTTTCTGTAAACTTTGATAAATGAATGAATGTGGCATATTTCTTTAAATTTATTTATTTTGACTTAACAACTATACGAAAATTTATTTCTGTATATTTTATATACTACTTGTTATTATTAATAATATTTACTTCAATACAGTTTCACACTCCAGTGATGTTTCATTGATTATCATTGTTTCACATAAGTAAATCAAAATGTTTATGGAAATTATTGTTACAGTACACCTGAAAGCTAAGCTTGTGACCCGAGTTTGACTTGCGTAGAGACAAACCAACAGATAGAAGGAAAGAAAAAGGGTTTCCAATCGCTATATTATCTCACGTGTTAAGTTCTAATTTGTACCGATTTTAGTCATCATAGTAGGTACATGTAATTGGCCTGAGTGAGTCAAAAGTTTTCATCAGTCACAGAAGTCTATGGAATGTTGCACTTATCCCCAGAAAACGCAGTCAAGAATTATCAACATTATAATCCAGCAACACTTGGGGACACGTGCTAGGCGTAACATGATGCATCGACCTTTTTAAATTATGTGCTTAATTTTAAATTATAAAAATAACCAGACTGTTTATCTAAAAAATATCACATATTTCCATAACCATAGAATATCGAGATCTGATGTTATCGAGATCCCATCCATAGTTTATACACACCTTCTGTACCGCTGTTTCAAAGAACCACATAACAATCTACTTCACATTAAGAACTTGGCAAATTACCTATTTCGACTTCACAAATCTTCCTTCCATCTTCTTAGGTCTTGAAAAATATATTTTAGTCTTTGTTTTATTATAATATGCTGCTTTACGTTATCTATTTGGCTCTATTCTTTTCAGATATTGCTTACACTTTTCTTGATATTTTTTGATTTTATCATTTAATGTATACATGCTTAATTCTGTTTTATACCTTCATGTCCGGTTCTTATACATATTTTGATTCCAAAATGCACTCAAATAGCATTTATGTTTTTGAAGTGATCTATTTTATTTATAAATTAAAGTGAGTAAATCTTACTCTTTTGTTAATTCATTCCCAGCCTTAGATGTACCTGTATTAATTATAGATTTGGAATTGCAATTTAAACTTTAATCTTTTAAGCAATTTTGAAGATAACCTTGAATTTCCACAATATGTGGTGTATCGGTCATCTTTATTGACTGGGTGAAAGGCTTTTTCAAATTAAATTGGCATTGTAACTCTATTTTCGTGTGGTGAATGTCAATTATCAGTCGTTGAGCGTACAACGCTAAATCCATTGTGATGATCCACATAATTAAGTGGTTGGTGAGCCGATTGGGTAAAAGCATATTTTATTTCCTTCGTATTGAATGGCTAGCTACTAATATTGTTTCTTATGTACATATTTAATTATATACCCATTGTTATATTCGGATATGAACCGAAAGGTTATTCTACGCAAATATTCACCGTCGCAGATATTCAATTATAAAATTATTTTATGTACTCTGAGTATTTTGCTTAAGATATAGACGAATGTTGCTTGAGTATATGCATAACTAGAATGTGACCGAAATCCATTAAAAGTCAATTTTCCTTATTTTATGCTTATAATGACCTTTGAACATGTATTTTTATTGGTCATTTATACATAACAGTGTTGTTATGTTACGTGACTTTAAGGGTCCTGAACACGTGTATAAGCACTACATTTATAATTTCAAAGCTAATTTTCTCGCTCTTTAATTTGTTAATTTCCCCCTAAAGTTTCAAGACTTGAAATGTTCTACATGATGCAAATTTTGTTCACTTTAATTCAAACCTTGAATGAAAATTCTAAAAATAAAAATGCAGAAATTTTGGAAGCGATTTTTCTTGAAGTTTACTTTTAAGAGCAAATGAATTATTACATTCGATTAATAATCTAAAATTACTCACATATTTGCTTTTAAAAAGTTATACAGTTTTTCTTCTGAGCTAAAAGAACAACCAACAATATAGTTGTTACATGTTATATTGTTTTATAGTGTTTCGTAATTAATATGACAGTTCAGAAAAGTATTAATTGCCTCCTTAAACAATTATCAACTTCAAAACTGTAAAAGATATGCCATTAAAATTTAATATGTACCCTCGGCATTCTTTCTGTATATATATATATATATATATATATATATATATATATATATAATCCATTATATTAATTCTAAGCAAATATATACATAATCGACATTGGGAATTTAACTTATGTGTTCTTATTAAGACAAGATATCTATGAAATTTGGTAAACAATGTGAGCAGTTTGGAGATTTTTTATTTATATTTTTATTATACTTATAATTTGTAATTCCGTGTTGCAAAATTCATTTTTATAATATAAATTTTAAGCCACAAAAAGCTATTTAATCGTTCCCATACCAAAGCAACAGGAAGAACCTTAACTGCCAGTTCATTTATCTAATTTAATTTTGTCAGCATTTTACACGGTTGAAAATACTCCTTGGATCACAATGCTTAGTTAACCAGCTTGAAATTTTCAGGAGAGTTGCTTTAAGATTTAGGGTTTCATCAAGCATTCAGCACTAATTAAAACTTGAAACATTTTAATTGAATTTAGTTTTATTCTATAGCCCAGATCGAAAAACCTGAAAAATTCCATTTATACATTTTTCTTTGATTAAAATTAATAAATGCCTGCACAACACTTCCTTGAGTTTGCATATGAAAGTTGGGAGTAATATGGAAAATGAAGGGTCCGAGGAGAATTTCATAGTACCATATCAAAAAGTAATTAACTGTTCCTTAAAAATCAATACCTTAATCACGGTTTCACACAGCTGATTAAAATATTATATGCAGTATATGATATATGTTCGCAGTTGTGGTAAAAGCAGTCAAACCAATAAGAAGAAAACTTTGGAAGACTTATTTTTTATTTCCAGAGTTAACTGTCTTCAGAATGAATTAGAAATGAAACTTTACCGGAGAAAATTATACTTAACTTTCACTATCATTCACCATTATTTTCTAATTGCAGAACTTTTAAACCAAATGCAAGTGAATTTTATACATTTCTAATTATAGGTAAGCCATGAGATAAACGAAAACGTACTAAACAAAAACGTAGATCTCTCCAGTGCATAGAATTTATTTTCAATAACGCTCATCCATTTCTGAGTTATTCGTTATTGTTGGTTTCAGTTGCCGATAGTTAAAAAGTGCTGCTTGTATTCAGATTTTTATTGCGATATTGAGAAAATAGTTTCGAATTTTAAGGCCATTAAAAGCAAATGGCCAGTTTTTAAACATTTATATTTGCCTTGTACCTATAACTAAATATGCAATAAACCTATTCATGTAAATGTTGATCTCAATTTGATTGAACTATATAGACGAATGTGGTTTTGCAAGGATAGCACGTAGACGCCATAGAAAAATAAAGCGTAGTGGATATATTATTCTTTAAAGCTTTTAATGCTATTTTAAATAAAGTTTAAACTAGAGTTTACTACGTGTCCAACTTAATAAAGGTAAGTTTGATATTTTAGCATCACTCCTTCACCACTGGCAATACGCTGTATTCTCCAGTGGTAGTCAAGAAATGATCTTTCGAAAGATGCATACAGAATTTATGTCCAATATGCATCGGGATTGGAGTAAAAAATAAATTGATTTAATTTATGCAGACGTTAATATTGTTAAACTATGACTCACTTGTATCGGCACTCCATTGCCAGCGCTTTCTTCTGTGTTCATAATTCCCCCCCCCCCCCGTAATTAGACAACCTCAAAACTTTTGGAACACTCCAAGTCTTTTAGAGCAATTCAATCCTCTTGGAATGACGATTTTTCAAGTTCCGTTTGATCCGGCGGGACAAACCAAAGCCAGGGTGAGCTAATTGAGCTATATATGGACTGTAGGGTGGTTCAGGTAGCATTGTCGTATTGTATTTGGCCAGTACCTCTCATACAATTAGCGATGTGTAAGTGGTGCAGTACAGAAATGGAGGATCCAGGGATCGGCGCTCCTGAATATAACATTTATCAGCGATCAGAGTTCAAAATATCTCGCACTTTGGTTATACTTCCATTGGTTCGGACTGAATCCAGAGGTTGGCATCTTCTCGCCATTTTTGCAGCCACACGACACGATATAGGCATACCTTCATACTTGTATGCCTCAAAAGTCATGTCAAAAGCTTCCACAGTAGATCTGATGCTTTAAAGATCTTCGGTACATCTTGAATCTCGAGTCGAATTTTAAACACAGTTTCAATTCAGGCACGTTTTACACACGCCAGTAGCTTGAATATAATTAAACCAGGTTACTTACCTTGTATGGCACCCTGATTATCGATCTGGCTTGAAAAAGTCACCTTCTACATCTACGCATTGATAGGGAAAAAACTGATACATGGTGGACAAACCCTGCATTCAAAGGAACAACCACTGAAAATCTATGTAGTTCTATTTGAGCTTCGTGCGTGTACACCATCAAGTTCTTTTCTCGTGTTTTGCTATACATATTTCAAAAATTCAATATCCAGAACCTCTAATGCTTTTTCACAGGTCATAAAAATACATTTCTGTTCGGATATGTAGCAAGCAAATGCAAGGTTGGAGTGCATGGATGAGTGAAAATGTCCCATGAAAATTTAAACCTTAATTTACCCTTGAATTTATTTCCTTATACTTTTTTCACTTCAAAATGTTCATCATGATGCATTGTTTAGTTAATTTTGTTTCAAATTTTAGTACATATATTTTAATATAAATGAAAAGACGCAAGGTACCTCTTTCTTCATTTTAAGCATACTTATGGATTTAGAAATATTATATTCTAATATATTATTAATTTTTAGGAATTTAAAGACAGTAAATACCAGTTTTGTTTTTCAAGAAATGTTTTAATGATGTCAAAATGAGTGCGTAATTGTAAAAAACCATATTTAAGAAATAACATGCAAAACTTAAGCTTTAAAATTGCCATCACATTGGACATTAATCATATGGACCCATTGTCATATTTAGGAAAGTGAGGTAGATACTACATGGGAGCAAGAAAATTGTTGATTTGAAAATGTTTATCTAAATTGTTTTTAATTTGTATAAGATATTCATTTTAGTACTGCGTACACTTAGCCTTTTCTGTATAAATTGAAATGGGAAATCGGTTATCTACATCAGTGTTAATATTAGAACAATAATTTTGTTTACTTTCTCAGTTTCCTTTGATCATACTGCAGATAACATTTCTCATCCTTTGCACCAGAATTTCAGATGGTTATGGTAGTTATGAGTTCACACGAATTTTAAGTGTGTCGGAAAACTTCTTGTAGATCATAAATACCTTGTGATATTATTATAGTTAATTAATTCTCGCAGATCACAGCTGTGCAAGAGTCAACATATTTGAGTTTAGAAAATATTCTGTTTTCCTTTTAAGAAAACTGTGATTTAAGTCTGTCTCAAAAAGGGCGTAAACATATATTAGAGAGACTTTATCTTAGAAAGAAAAAAATTGGAGAAATGCAATTAGAAAGACACTATCCAACCTTATTAGGAAACTCACAAGTAAGACGTCTTCTACTACGAAACCGAATAGTTATGTTTATCTTTTTTTATGTTTATATTTATCCCCTCCTTTCCTTATTTTCAGCATCAAAGTATTAAATTATATTCAAGAGAAAGGCAAATATTCTTATTTAGCCCACCCATCCACCAGACTACATTCAAATAAAAGTAGTTATATTAAAGGTTCAATTAAATATAATAATTTATAAATAGATTTATGCATATTTCCATACTGAAATTACTGTTTGAAATTTAAATGTTATGAAGACTTCATTGAAACCTATTGTCTAGATTAAGCATATGTATAATGGGTATAATTACTAAGATAATATTTAATCAAATAGGCGGTAATTTACATTTGGTATAGGGAAAAATAAAGAGCTTTAACTCACCTTTCCATCCCAAATAAATCACTTTATATTTAGTGCTCTTTCCTGAAAATATTTGGTTTTGGTCTCTCCTTTCCAGTTCTGGATATATTCGGTATTTATGTGATGCATACAGGTGGGCAGATAAGGCGACCCTAGGACAGAAGTTTTGAAAACGTAGGGCTTCTTGAGCTCCCAATTACGTCCCAGTTTTCTTCCGGTGTGCAGCTGCGCGTAGAGACGTATGCAGCCCGGTTTTGCCGCGCCCTAAAGTCCTTGGCCTTGGCCTACCTAACTATAGCCTAATGATGCATATTGCTCCCATTTTAATCACAATGGAACTTCTTAACATGCATACTTTGAATTAATCACAGGCGTTGCTATGCCTGCTTGTTTTTGTCCTTCTGAAGGCAACCTCCAGGCTTGGGACTTGAAGCGCTTCTGCAGATTTCCCAAAAAGTAGCAATGAGAAGCTATATAATGATTACGATAGTATAGAGCAGTGGCTCCCGAACTTCTCCAGCTGGCGCCTCTCTTTCGAACTTCTGCAGTTAACATGATGCTTTGCACAAATATTCATCAAAAGCACTTGCATAAATTCAGGAGCTCAACTGGAGAGATGCCTTTCGGAGAGCAGGTTGCAATAAATTGCAGTATAAAATATGTTTAAAGGTACGTTTATTTCAATTTAAAAGGAGATTAAAAGCCTTACCCAGAGAACGTTATATCCGCTAAATTTATTTCCATCGTCTAGAAAGTGCTTAAATTATCGCATTGTTACCAATGTTCACTGATCTTGTTTTATCCAATAAGTCTTCTTCTTTTTTTTTTACTAAGGAAAATAGGAACGACCTAAGAACACAGAAAGTGCCAAACTTAATACCAACTTCTACAGTAAAACTTCCACAAAAATATAGGCTAACGTCTAACTCTCTACTCCATTTAGGAGTTCTAATTCTTTTTTTTCTGAAAAAAGATGCAAAATTTGTTATTAAACATGCATTAACATTTCTAAAAGTATATTCTTATTATTAAAATTATAATATCTATGAAATTAAATATGAATTTCCATATGAATACAACACTCCATAAACGCTAAAGTTTTATTGTAACTTTTGTCAGCGTTCACCCCTGAGAAAATTAAGCTAGTAAAATAATAATAATAATAATAATAATAATAATAATAATAATAATAATAATAATAATAATAATAATAATAATAATAATAATAATAATAATAATAATAATAATAATAATAATAATAATAATAATAATAATAATAATAATAATAATAATAATAATAATAATAATAATAATAATAATAATAATAATAATAATAATAATAATAATAATAATAATAATAATAATAATAATAATAATAATAATAATAATAATAATAATAATAATAATAATAATAATAATAATAATAATAATAATAATAATAATAATAATAATAATAATAATAATAATAATAATAATAATAATAATAATAATAATAATAATAATAATAATAATAATAATAATAATAATAATAATAATAATAATAATAATAATAATAATAATAATAATAATAATAATAATAATAATAATAATAATAATAATAATAATAATAATAATAATAATAATAATAATAATAATAATAATAATAATAATAATAATAATAATAATAATAATAATAATAATAATAATAATAATAATGTTAAACATATTACTCCCATAATCAAAAGAAAAACGTATTTCCTCAGTTCTATTGAACATCGTCCTTATGAAATAAGCGGTAACATTAGCACCACCTTCTTTAGATTTACTTTCATAAATCATCTAAAGAAATTCATTACAAATTCTATTGTGATTTTAGTATCTACTGGCTGTTACTCTTTGGAAATACTCGCAAAAACAATTTCAAACGGATAACACCAGACTTGTCAGTCGAGACTGCTGAATCAGTTGATCTAATTCTGTTCTTCATATTATGGCAAATACTTAAGCTAAACAGACAATGATACTAAACTTAATTATAAAATTATCGTAAACATAAGGTAACATTGACTAAATTCAAGAAGTGCAGTAAGAATGTGGGCTTTATTATATTAAATAGATTACTTACATCTGCCCGTTAGATTTTAAAGTAAAAATAGATTTTAAAAAAGGTTTAAAAGTATGGCCAACTCTAATTCCATTTTATAGTGTTAAAAAATTTCCTCAAGCTGAATTGTTCTCAGTTGCTTATATCCGACAGTAATGTTAAAAAATTGAAGATTTCGTTTTCACAATTCACATAAATATTACGTCTTTAAGAATAACGATGTTCCAGCAAAGAAAAGCACAGTTAAACAAGTAAATAATTCAGACCTCCACTCAAAATAATGTATCCAATCTGAAATAAATATTGTGTTTCAAATGCATGGTTCCCTGTGAACCCTGTTCACTTTTAACAGCTATAAAATTTAAAATTATGTGATGAATCTCACAATTACACATAAAATTATTTGTGCATACCTTTTTGTGTATATTTTTGTCTGTATGATACTTCATTCACATCTTTATTGCATTATTTCAATAAATTGTAATAATATAAGTAAAGCCGATAAAGAAGTGCGATCGCTTTATGACCTGGCTACGAACATTGTTTTAATATATAATAACATTGTTTTAATATATAATGTAAGTTTAAGTACTTTATAAACTAAATTTTTTTATTATTATTATTATTATTATTATTATTATTATTATTATTATTATTATTATTATTATTATTATTATTATTATTATTATTATTATTATTATTATTATTATTATTATTATTATTATTATTATTATTATTATTATTATTATTATTATTATTATTATTATTATTATTATTATTATTATTATTATTATTATTATTATTATTATTATTATTATTATTATTATTATTATTATTATTATTATTATTATTATTATTATTATTATTATTATTATTATTATTATTATTATTATTATTATTATTATTATTATTATTATTATTATTATTATTATTATTATTATTATTATTATTATTATTATTATTATTATTATTATTATTATTATTATTATTATTATTATTATTATTATTATTATTATTATTATTATTATTATTATTATTATTATTATTATTATTATTATTATTATTATTATTATTATTATTATTATTATTATTATTATTATTATTATTATTATTATTATTATTATTATTATTATTATTATTATTATTATTATTATTATTATTATTATTATTATTATTATTAGTATTATTATTATTATTAGTATTATTATTATTATTATTATTATTATTATTATTATTATTATTATTATTATTATTATTATTATTATTATTATTATTATTATTATTATTATTATTATTATTATTATTATTATTATTATTATTATTATTATTATTATTATTATTATTATTATTATTATTATTATTATTATTATTATTATTATTATTATTATTATTATTATTATTATTATTATTATTATTATTATTATTATTATTATTATTATTATTATTATTATTATTATTATTATTATTATTATTATTATTATTATTATTATTATTATTATTATTATTATTATTATTATTATTATTATTATTATTATTATTATTATTATTATTATTATTATTATTATTATTATTATTATTATTATTATTATTATTATTATTATTATTATTATTATTATTATTATTATTATTATTATTATTATTATTATTATTATTATTATTATTATTATTATTATTATTATTATTATTATTATTATATTATTATTATTATTATTATATTATTATTATTATTATTATTATTATTATTATTATTATTATTATTATTATTATTATTATTATTATTATTATTATTATTATTATTATTATTATTATTATTATTATTATTATTATTATTATTATTATTATTATTATTATTATTATTATTATTATTATTATTATTATTATTATTATTATTATTATTATTATTATTATTATTATTATTATTATTATTATTATTATTATTATTATTATTATTATTATTATTATTATTATTATTATTATTATTATTATTATTATTATTATTATTATTATTATTATTATTATTATTATTATTATTATTATTATTATTATCATTATTATTATTATTATTATCATTATTATTATTATTATTATCATTATTATTATTATTATTATCATTATTATTATTATTATTATCATTATTATTATTATTATCATCATTATTATTATTATTATCATCATTATTATTATTATTATCATCATTATTATTATTATTATCATCATTATCATTATTATCATCATTATCATTATTATCATCATTATCATTATTATCATCATTATCATTATTATCATTATTATCATTATTATCATTATGATCATTATTATCATTATGATCATTATTATTATCATCATTATTATTATTATCATTATTATTATTATCATTATTATTATTATCATTATTATTATTATTATTATTATTATTATTATTATTATTATTATTATTATTATTATTATTATTATTATTATTATTATTATTATTATTATTATTATTATTATTATTATTATTATTATTATTATTATTATTATTATTATTATTATTATTATTATTATTATTATTATTATTATTATTATTATTATTATTATTATTATTATTATTATTATTATTATTATTATTATTATTATGATTATGATTATTATGATTATGATTATTATGATTATGATTATTATGATTATTATTATTATTATTATTATTATTATTATTATTATTATTATTATTATTATTATTATTATTATTATTATTATTATTATTATTATTATTATTATTATTATTATTATTATTATTATTATTATTATTATTATTATTATTATTATTATTATTATTATTTTTATTTTTATTATTATTATTATTATTATCTTTATTATCATTATCATTATTATTATCATTATTATCATTATCATTATTATCATTATCATTATTATCATTATCATTATTATCATTATCATTATTATCATTATCATTATTATCATTATCATTATTATCATTATCATTATTATCATTATCATTATTATCATCATTATCATTATCATCATCATCATTATCATCATCATCATTATTATCATCATCATTATTATCATCATCATTATTATCATCATTATTATTATCATCATTATTATTATTATTATTATTATTATTATTATTATTATTATTATTATTATTATTATTATTATTATTATTATTATTATTATTATTATTATTATTATTATTATTATTATTATTATTATTATTATTATTATTATTATTATTATTATTATTATTATTATTATTATCATTATCATTATTATTATTATTATTATTATTATTATTATTATTATTATTATTATTATTATTATTATTATTATTATTATTATTATTATTATTATTATTATTATTATTATTATTATTATTATTATTATTATTATTATTGTTATTATTATTGTTGTTGTTATTATTATTGTTGTTATTATTATTATTATTATTATTATTATTATTATTATTATTATTATTATTATTATTATTATTATTATTATTATTATTATTATTATTATTATTATTATTATTATTATTATTATTATTATTATTATTATTATTATTATTATTATTATTATTATTATTATTATTATTATTATTATTATTATTATTATTATTATTATTATTATTATTATTATTATTATTATTATTATTATTGTTATTATTATTGTTATTATTATTATTATTATTATTATTATTCATTTATACGTCACATAATGTTTTATACTCAATGATCCATGTGAACAGAAGCATTCCTTACTTATGCCAAAATATTTTTTGTTTATGTTTATCGATAAAAATGATAGCTCTACTGAATGTCGACCTGAATAATATTGATACGACTTATTCGTTTTCTGTAATGATAGCTTATTTGACCAACCTGCCGGCACACAAATTCAAAAGTTCAGAATAGCTTAGCAGGTTTACATTAAATTTAAACTAATAAGCAAGCGGTGGTATTCAAACACAAGCGAGCGTGAAATCTCACGAGAGTGAAAAAAGTTAGATCTCATAGTACACAACAAATGATTCCTTGAGTATCTCATTAACGGGAAACATAAGTGAAATTTAGAGGCATGCATCCCTTATGTTTTATCTCCAGTCTGGCCAACTGAACTACAAACCCCAAAAAGGATAGCAGAAAATTTAAAGGCAAAAGTAATGGAAATATATATTCCAAATTTTAAAAGGAACCTCTTTTGGACAACATATAAGTACTGCGTGAAAGCTACTCACAGTTGTCCAAGATATATATTTTTAATTAATTAGCATCCTCAAACGTTTAGTCACATCGAACAATACGTTCTGTGTATTTAAATTTTGTACCCTCTATACAATATCTATTAGACTTTCAAATTAAATTCTTTACTTTCGGGGATTTTAAATAATTTTAACAAATTATCTGCTCTCGTAAGCTTCAAATTTTATTCTGTGCAACTACGTGAATGTGTTACATTCATTGTCTTATACGGAAGATAATCTGAATTGTGGAGGTTTACCTGTTGATTGTTTTTCTTAAACATAAAACACATCCTGGAATAAAGAAGCGAAAATTTCTTTGGCTTCGAGCTATAGAAATTTTCCAAAGCTAAAACTATGGTAAATAGTCTCAAATGTTGCAGCAGAATGGTAGCTAACGTAGACCAAGTGGAAATGGTTTGATTGCCAAAAGGCACTTTGTGTATCATTATTCATTCTAAATTGTCATTTATCAAGGATAATAAAGCTACTTGGGGGAGTAACATTAGAAACCCCCTTTTCATTTTAATACTTTAAATTTACTTCTTAAAGAGAAAACTTTCGACTTATTCTTTTCGTAAACATAATAATGTAATACGATAATTAAATGTAGTACATTACTAGTTTGATAATCAAATTCGCTAGGAAGTTCTTATAAATAACTTATAAGTAATGACTGCAAAATGGCTTTGAAGGTTACGAATTTATTTACATCTGGCGTACGAGGAAAACGTAGTAATTAAAATTATGGATTTATTGTACTCACTAGCAAGATTAAATAGGTGTTTGAAACAAAATTTAGAATGTCTAAAAATCTTCTCCAAATATAAAAGTATAAAAAATAGTTTCGAAAGCTGCCTTATGAGAACAATCTTCCAAAACGTTTCAGGCACGTTCTCTAAGTTCAAACTAACTTTGAGGCCTAAATTAAAAACTGAGATGCTTTATTTTGTTTCCTTGTTTTCTCATTATCGTGTGTCTTATTTTTTCACCTTCTTAAACCTTAAAAAGCAGAATATGAATATTACTTCTGCATACTTTCGTACTGAACCTCTTATAGGACATAATTTTTCAGAGAAATAAATGATAACGACACATATTAAATGAAATGATAACATCAGCTTTATTAGTAAATAAGAATTGAAATAAATGCCGGAAATATATTTACAAAAACTAATGCACTGTTACAAACACTTAATCACCTGATAAAATCGTGTGACTCATACTCAGAGAATGTTGGTATAGAGAACGGGGGTGAAACTTCGAATTTTTTATGGAACCGATGCAACGGATAATATGTCATAAACTATTTCCATCCCATAATTCATTACTATACTCGCCGAAGTTTTCCAGTGATTCTTCAGCACTCTGCAAAACTTTGCTCCGAGGTATGAGGATACATTTCTTGTTTGCTGCTTGTGCGCGGCAACGCTAACTGAATCAACGAGCAAATTCCCTCATTTTTGTTCCTAAGCGCGAAATGACCTGCTATGCTTGTAGAATTGCCCATTGTTCGGTAGACCCAAAAAAGTATACTCCTTCATGGAAACATTTTTATTTGCTTTGTAATAAGGGCTAAGAGGGTACATTTATACACTTTTCCTTAGAACCTTAGAAGCCGCACTTCAATAATTAGCTATTTTATCTGATTTTGAGCAAAGCTTTTAGTTTTTATTCCTGATAATAAAAACATTATTCACGCTCCTTCAGTGCACAAAAAATAAATATGGTGCCATAAAACTAATTAGCTTAGAAGAACTTTATCATCCAGTTAAGTGGTTTCCTGTACAATTCTCGTAGTGTCTGAGGATTCTCACAGAATAAACAAGATCTCATACATAATTGTTTGAAAATTCACAACTTAGTACCAACAAAGCACCGGGCCTATAAGAGCTGAAAGCAAATTTAAAAAAGACAATTATTAGCTCACTCTCCCCATTTTAAGCATTTATTACAAATCCCGTCCTTGATAAGTAAAAAGCGAGGACTTTCCTTAAATTTTAATATTCAGGTTGTTTATTTATTAAAATATCTTTTATTGCAACATCATTTTCTATCCGATTTTAGTGCCATGCTATCTTAGTATTACGAACTGCAAGGATATTCACAGCTTAAAACGCATTAACAGGAAAACTAACAGTTTATCGTACACATATCCCTTTTTTGAAATACAGAAATGTAAAGCTAAGCTGACCACGGGTAACTAGCTGCTTCTTTTCCAACTATTATTTGTTTACCCATTTAAGAACGATATTAAAATGTCAAATAACGATTTTTTTGTTTCCAATGAGAACGTAAAATCAAAACAAGCTTATAATTTTCAGGCTAATAAATGTACGAGGGCTGTTCAATAAAGAATGGTCATAATTTTTTTACGGTCATAATTTTTTGCACTAAAGTTCAATCTTATTATATTCTGTTAGCTTAATGTAAAACAAACACGCCGTAGTAGTTTCATTGTTGGTACTCCTGGTTCCCGCCTGTGAGAACCAGACAAGTTCAGACATGTTCAGTATCGCCTACCGCTGAAATGGAGGTCACATGTAGTTAAAATTGATGTTAGAGGAAGATCCGGAGTTTCTTTCAAACGTAATCACTGCTGATGAAACTTGGCTACATCATTTTGATCCTGAGAGCAAACAGCAAAGCTCAGTGTGGAAATCTTCTTCATCACCAACCCCCCAAAAAGCAAAAGTGTTTTTTTCTGCTGGGAAAGTTATGGTCATCTCATTATTTGATATTCATGGAATGCTTTATCAGCATGTTGTACCTGCACACACATCAGTAGCTGGACAATACTACAGAGAAGTCCTGAAAACATTGCAACTCCATATCAGGCGCAAAAGGCCACATTTCCATGATATAAATAAACGCACATCTAAATACGAAAATTAACAAACGCATGTGATGCTTTAAAATGAATTTTACTTATTGGTTGCTGGAATTTGTGACACAAATAAACAAAACTGTGAATTAACAAAATTCAGCAATTAACACTTAATTAGTGCTTTTATGAAATCAATTTTCAAAAAAGGTCAGCAAAATATATATGACCCTTTATTTAATTACATTTTGTAACAATTACGAATACAATTAATAATCATAAGCATATAGTGCATAGGAAATTAATCATCACACAACAAATTTATTCTTTTTAACTCTACTTAGCAATGTTGTGTCTGAAAAATTCTATTCAAGGGCTCCTCTTCTAAAGTTATATCTTAAAATAGTTGCTGCTAAATTTTTATTGTACTACAAGAGCCATTAAGGGGGTTAAGAAGTTAGGTATGCACCAGAATGTTCTCAATAATTTGTTCATTTTTGAGCTCAACGATATGGATGTATGGATCCCACCTTGATGAACACACAATAGTTGGTGTATAGTATGTGGCCTGTTGGCGCCGGATGGAAAGTAAATAAAGACAACCATTTCAGCACGAGAAAATAAATTTGGGTTTTCTGTGTTGAAGAGGTATTTTGAATAGAGAATCGCTCTTACCAAAGTAAACTCATTATGCCTTTAAATTCAGTAACTGTTTAGCCTGGTCTGCATCAGCGAAGAAGTTGCTCAGCAGCTGCCGACGAAGATGGTCCTCTCAGATTCGTAGAGTTTTAAATCTACTCTAAAATAACGTACTTTATGAGTTGGCCTACTATTGATACTTAAGTGTTGGGAAGGACTCAGAACAGCAGAAAGTATTCTTTGCCTTAAAAATTCTAGAAGTAATAGATAAACTTCCAATTTTAATATAATTAAAGAACAAACTATATTACTGTATGTTTTCTGGGATTTTTTTCTACAGAAATCTAAATTTATTTGTTTTATAATATATTAAAAATATCTTCGACTTTTGAAGTTGACCTTGCGTTGCTTACAGATATGTTTTATAAATTTAGTAGGATTTTCCTATATAGTTATATAATGCCTGACAATGTCGCCGATATGTGGTTTAAATTGATGGAGTAACAAGTCTGTTAAGGGGTTAACAGGAACTATAAAAAGAATAAAAGAACTGATAGTTCCTGACTTAGCAATATTTCCCTTTGAAGAATCAAAAACCATATACAACCAAATTTTTAGGTTTTATACAAACAATTTATTATGCACCACATCTTAAATTTATTATTCGTATTATTTTTGATCATTGTTTTCTTTTCTTATTCTATTACTATTAATTAATTGATTTATGTATAGATCCAAATATATATATATATATATATATATATATATATATATATATATATATATATATATAATGTCCTTCTGCATTCTAAAATTAGTTTTGTATTGTTGGTTTAGCTGATAAACATTCTGTTCTTCTTTCGGTTAGAAAACTCCACAGCGAATTAATATTAGACGAGGAATTTACGTGTTCCTCCTATGTTCCTGTAGGTTTCAGCTGCACAATTTTCGGCTGATATACAGTATCGTGAATACATAGCTATACCAAAATAAGCCGCCACTGCTGCTTAAGCGGGGCTATTGGCAAACTCAAATGAGTTTTAAAAGTTCCGCCATATTCTGAAGTTTACTATATACCAGTTAGAGTACTTAGAATACGTTTCAGTAATAATGTCGTGATGAGATAGAAAGGAGAAGTATTCTTTTATTATTATTATTATTATTATTATTATTATTATTATTATTATTATTATTATTATTATTATTATTATTATTATTATTATTATTATTATTATTATTATTATTATTATTATTATTATTATTATTATTATTATTATTATTATTATTATTATTATTATTATTATTATTATTATTATTATTATTATTATTATTATTATTATTATTATTATTATTATTATTATTATTATTATTATTATTATTATTATTATTATTATTATTATTATTATTATTATTATTATTATTATTATTATTATTATTATTATTATTATTATTATTATTATTATTATTATTATTATTATTATTATTATTATTATTATTATTATTATTATTATTATTATTATTATTATTATTATTATTATTATTATTATTATTATTATTATTATTATTATTATTATTATTATTATTATTATTATTATTATTATTATTATTATTATTATTATTATTATTATTATTATTATTATTATTATTATTATTATTATTATTATTATTATTATTATTATTATTATTATTATTATTATTATTATTATTATTATTATTATTATTATTATTATTATTATTATTCTTATTATTATTATTATTCTTATTATTATTACTATTCTTATTATTATTACTATTCTTATTATTATTACTATTCTTATTATTATTACTATTCTTATTATTATTATTACTATTCTTATTATTATTACTATTCTTATTATTATTACTATTCTTATTATTATTACTACTATTATTATTACTATTACTATTACTATTACTATTACTATTACTATTACTATTACTATTACTATTACTATTACTATTATTATTATTATTATTATTATTATTATTATTATTATTATTATTATTATTATTATTATTATTATTATTATTATTATTATTATTATTATTATTATTATTATTATTATTATTATTATTATTATTATTATTATTATTATTATTATTATTATTATTATTATTATTATTATTATTATTATTATTATTATTATTATTATTATTATTATTATTATTATTATTATTATTATTATTATTATTATTATTATTATTATTATTATTATTATTATTATTATTATTATTATTATTATTATTATTATTATTATTATTATTATTATTATTATTATTATTATTATTATTATTATTATTATTATTATTATTATTATTATTATTATTATTATTATTATTATTATTATTATTATTATTATTATTATTATTATTATTATTATTATTATTATTATTATTATTATTATTATTATTATTATTATTATTATTAAAATTTACCAGCATGCTCTATTGCACTAGCAATGCTGCATGCATTGAATATTTACATTTAAACAGTTCACACTAAATATAAAAAGTTTAGTGAATACTCTGATTGTTCGTGTCTGTTATAGGTGCGGAGCGCGCTCATTGTTGTCCGCTGTTTCATAAGTTACGATCAGTCAATTCTATTCAAAGAAATTTCAGGACCCCATCAAAACGACTGAGTTCGAATAGAAAAGTCAAAACCAACCATTGACTGTGACATTCGAACTCACAGTATTGTCACCCAATTATCGGAAGGCAGGACCAAATGGAGCTGGGTAGGGGACAGGAGGCATTTAGATCACGCCTACCCATTTATCTTGTAGCGCTAACATAGGGGATGGTTAGGAAAGTGTCACTAGCCATTGTGCCGTCTCTTTCCCCTCCCCCTGATGTCTGGAACAATCGGGATGATGTTCTGAGCCGCGAAACTTCTAGACACAGCGATCTGCGTATATAAGGGATGCAGTGGACGAGTCAGTTCAGTTCTTGGCGAGCAGCCGTGAAAGGCGCAGTGCTAGCGAACGGACTGAAAGACTGTGAACGTGTATCAGAGGAGTTGTACGTAATTGCGAGTGTAGAGTGGACCTGTGACACACGAACTGGTGGATTGTAACTGTGTGCGCTACGTAATTCTATGTAATCGGCAAGTGTTCCTACTGTAATTTGGTGGAAATAAAGAACATTTTGAGTTTGTGCAACTGGATTTTTAATTTTACGAACCCATAAAGTCACCGTATTTAGCACTAATGACATATAGGTCATGTTGCAAAGGAAAGTCATATTGAATATTTTGCATATAGAACATATTATCTTCACTCTGTGGATTAGAAACATTGTCTATTTCGTTTTTCACAGTAATTTTCTCCATCTCTTCTGCCCACATCACTTCTCCCGCTGGTTTATAATTTTAGCGTTATTTTCGGAAATCTATCATAGTCCATCCTGTACACATATGACAACCATTTATTTCTGTAGTATTTTATTTCTTCATTTATAGATTTCACTTTCAGCTCTGTTATTGCTACATCATTATATATGTGGTCTACTTTTCTACATCCTTTACTTCTTCTCAAGAATTTCATTTCATATCACTGTATCTTATTTTCCATCTTCTTTATTACAGTCGAGGCTTCACTTACATATAAAAGCACTGGCTTTGCCATGTTTTATAAAATGTAATCCTTGTATCATTTCTTGTTTTATTTCTTAAAGAGTTGTGTAATGTTCCACGTATATTTTGAATTCTTGACAGCTTCGGGTTAATATCTCTTGCTTTATCTGAACCTATTTCTCAGCCAAAGTGTCTGAAAATTGAGACCTATTCTAAAGATTGATAGTCTAAAATAATTTTAGATCTTATTTGTTGCTTACCCAAAAAGGCCATTTCTTTCTTTTTGTTTTAGAAATATTAAAATCGTAGTTCTTACATATTAAGCTTAATTCATATATAGCACTGCGTAAATTATTTTCACCTTTCTGTATTAACACTGCATCGTGTGCATATAATAAAGCCTTCACCTCTTATTTATGATTTAATATAATTCATTTGTTAAAAATTTACTTACATTTTAGAAAAATGTCATTAACATATATTAAATAAATCGAGTGATAATGCACATCCCTGTGTGACATAGAAAAAAGAAATTTAGGTTACTGGTGTCTTTTCTTCAATATTCTATTAAATATGTTTTGTACCTTCCTTACAATTAAGTTTCTCTTTTTGTGATTTATTTATAATAATTCTGCATAATTTGTGACATGTTTAAATAAATCAGGTGCTGGAATGAAAGAAAAATTATACATTTTATCAGACTTTTATGTAATATTTTGCTTTTAGCTTCCAGCTACACTTTGTGGCTAGCTTGTGTGGGCTGCCAACCACTAATCATTGTTTTGCCAGAGTCTTACAAACAACAGAGAAAAAACTAATGTGGAGATGTTTGCAATTACGAGGCAGTTACAATGAAAAAGCTGACATAACTCAGCATTATCACATATATGCAATCCTAAGGAAATAAAGCCGCACTGAGATGTGGTTCTCTTCTTGCAAATACAGCATGTCCAGAGAGAAAGATGAAGACGAAGCACAAAGCAGTAAAAAATGTTTCGCAAAGACACGGCTTGCGTAGGCTGAGGAAATTAACACTAGCACAAGTCATAAATTTAATCTCGCTCCGTACACAAGATGCAATTATACGAGTACGGCTTATCTAATCACAAGAACAAGTTGCAACAAATTATAGGTGTAATTGTGGCAGTTGTAGCTGATGAGTTTGGGGTGTACTAGGGCTTTACGCTTAGTTTTATAGTTTACTACACCGGGCAGTTAATGCTTGCGTACATGCGATTATGACTTCCTTTCCTTTATGTCATGCAAAAAAGGCTTCGTCATTTTCAAGGCTCCTGTTCTCTGAGCCTGGGGCAAGGTGGACATAGCAAGATTAATATGCATTACAATCTTCGCTAAATGCACAGAGTGCGTTATTGAGAGGATGGCAAGGTCACTGCTACAACAAACATGTTCGCGTTACTTCAGTTGAGCGTCTATAACAGCTTGAAATTTTTAATAAAACCAGAAGAATCCGCAGCTCCTCTTGCACTACTATGCTATCTGTGATGATCTTTCCCTTTCCTGCGAAAGTATGCGTGTCGTCACACGAGGCATTCCTGTGACTTTTATACACGTCTTCATCTTCCTTAGTTTCATCACTTCCTCTATCCCTTATACATTTAGGCATCGGTTTGAGAAACAGAAACTCTGGATCAGATAGAGAACCCAAGATGGGTGATCATCCCGATGCCTGTTATGAGAGTGAGAAGTAGATGACAGAATGAGAGCTATACGAATGAAAGGAAATAGGATAATGGAGTAATTGGTGGAAATATAGCGGGGGAAACCGCATCTTGGAGAAAACCCGTTTGTTACGCCGTGTTATCCAACAAAAATCTCACATACGTGGCTTGGGATGGAACCCAGGCCGCCTTGGTGAGAGTCAAGCATCAAACCGCTAGGCCACGGCGCGGCCGACATCTATAGACTGGTAACAACACAAATGTGGATATTTTAAAATTGATCACCGCGTATTTGATTGCAAAAATTTTAAACTCTTTCCTTATATTTGTCTACACTTGTTATATAATAAGAGGACATTTATGCGTATGTGAATAACCTACTTATGCTGTTGTTGTGACGAGAATGTGATTGTAAGCAATGTATGTACTTTACAACAGTTAATCTAGCACTTTCTGTGCAAGATTACAGCTACAATGTCAATATATTAACAAGGATCGGGGCTATTAGAAAACATATAGTCTTGTGGTAGCACTAGCGGGATACTAAAGTGCACGATGCAATGTACATAGTAGATCGATTTATAACAGCATCGTGAGCTGCTATGTCGTACTGTCTCCCCTTATTTCACTAATGTTTTCTGGTCAGAGACCTACAGTAAAGGAATTTTACAATTCTTTCGCAGGTAAGAAGCATATGCTATAAAATATTATTAGGAACCTCGAAACTGCAAATGTGAAATTCATTTCACCCAATTTAATTCCCCTTCTTTAAATATGAATGATAGACATTTTTGGCATTTTGTAATAAACATGGCGGAGTTTAATCACATCCAGCCAAAAGGGGTAAATTGGGTTGCGTAGCTTATTCATATTACCAAATTGCTTTCTGATTTCACTCATCTTTAATTTTGCTGTGATAAAACTTGGTAGATTGACTTTTAAAATCCTTCAAAACCAACATTTCAAAAAAATTTGCAATATTTTCCAAGGTTTCCAAGTTTGCCATATCTAAAGAAAATGTTCTACACATATCATAAGGTCCATTGTAAGTTATAGAACATCATGTACTTCTCATCAACTATTCCTACACTATTTTCAATCCCTTGCGAATCCCTGTAGAATTATACAATTAGACTTATAAAAAAATATAGTTTCCTTACAATTTCCTAAAGCTAATCAACCCATTTGAATAATTAAATACGTTATTTTTAAAGCTACCCTTATGATGAGAGAATAATAGAAGAGAAAAGCTGTGAAGGTGCCGGTGTAGTCCAAGAAGCGGCCGTGATGGACAAGAGGTATGGAGCTTGCAGAAATAATCCGTGTGATGAAGTCGGACGCCGTTAGGCCATTTGTGATAGATATTTTTGTGTGTGTCTTATAGCGAGTGTTGAAATAAATTAGTGATCTTTTTCATTTTTTTAAAAAGAAGTTGAGATGTTTAAATTAAAAATATTATTTCTTTTTTTTTTTTTTTTTTTTTTTTTTTTTTTTTAGTTTGGTGGAAAGTGATTTCTTTTAATTTGTTTTGAAACAACTATAGTGCTAATGAAATTGATGGAAGAAAGAAGTAATTATTAGATTTAAATTAAATAATCAACTTATTAATTTAAAATAATATTTATATAAGAATTTAAAAAATAAGTGATGAAAACAATTAACAAAAATTAATTTATTAAACCAGCATAAAATTATATACATTAATAAACTTAAAGAATAGGGAAATATGATATTTATAGTATAGTAAATTAGTCCAAATTTATATTTAAAATAAATATTGGCATAATTTACTAAACTTAAGTTTAAAATGTAATGCTAAAACGTGTTTGCAAATTATTTTTATATCGAGTTCTAATATGGCAGCTGGATACCGGCTGTAAGTGCTGGATGCCTGTACTTTAAAGATATGAATTGATTGGTTTAGTTCTTTAGCATTATCTTTGATGTATTCGTTTTAGTTAATTAATTTTCCTTATATTTTTAATTGTAGTAGTAGCACTATCTGAAAAAGTTGATGTATATTGTTGTACCTGCTTTTTAAATTTTATAAATAAACAGATTGATGTAAATATATATTTCGGTTTACGACACTAAGATTTAACTTAATTTAGTATAACGTACATTTAAGGCTGTCCTAATTTTTGTATGGAGCAATATATTTACCCTACAGTCCCAATGGCTCCGCAATAATGTATGAGATTTTATTCTGTAGTTTCGGGGTCGATTCCCGCCAACCGCCACTCTGACCTTGGATTTTCATGGTTTTCCCGAATATGTTCATCCTATAGCTTCCTGTGGTTTCTTCACATCATCCCTTCCTCCTGAGCATGTCAGCTACACTAGATACCTGTAGGTTGCAGTGGGCGTGGTCTCCCCCAAGCTGTATAGCCTTTAATCTATCTCTTTTGTCATATATTTATATAAAGGTTGTTTAATGGAAGAACTGATATATTAAAACCTTTACCAGTTAGGAACTCAAACCAATAAATCTAAAAGTTTTTGAAGTGCATAAAATATAACAAGTTCTGCAGAACAAAACTGCTTTTTAGAAATATACATGATATGAATACTTATTTCTGTAGTAATAAACAGATACGAAATCAGAAGTAGGAAGAGAGAAAGAAAGAGGTGAAGGGGAGAAGGGAATAACGAACAGAAGCAGAAGTAGAAACAATGTTTTGCTGCAGCGACTAAAGGTGTAACAAGTTAAACACCTTCCAGAAGAAACGTGGTGTTGAAATTTAATTACAGAATAAAGCAGGTTACAGCCAATAGCACGATAGACAGCTGTTCCTCCGGTGAAGGTCTGGCAAATATCCAAAGGATGAAAATCAAATCACGCGCTGCGAAGAATTTTCCATCACGAGTTTTATATCACAGATAGAAAAAGCCCAATGTACCTCTGAGATAAAAGCAAAATAAGCAAGTATATCGGAAACCTTTTTCCAGAGCAATGAAAATAACAATTATGTCCAGCATACAGCTCTAAATATATCCAGCACTTTCATTTCTTTTTGAGGCATTTAGTTTATTCCCCTTTTTCTAACTAACGTATATTTTAAGCTCTTGTATCTAAATTCTTGCAGAATACGGGATCAATCGACGTTGTACTTTTAAATAAAATAAAGTTTAGTTAATTAGCGTAATTGGGTAAGTTTCTTCTATGCAGTATTTAATTAGCGAAGTTCCATATTTTCCCCATAAAATGCTTCAAATTTATCGCAAAACTTTATCTGAATTATTTATCACTATTTTTATGGTTCCTAAAAGCTATTACTATACCAAAGTTTAAAACGTTCATTCTATTTCATTGAATTTTTTTTGAGTGAATCAACATAACTTTCGTATAAAACAATAAGTGGCATACTATTTGGCACAAATAAAGTCGCATCTTATTCTGGAAGAAAATACTAAAACAGTGCTGAGAATAAATATAGAGCTTCATTTTCATATCCGGAATGTAATCTGTTGCTATGTGCTCGTTGGTTAAAGAAGTTTTAAGAAAATAACGCTAAATAAGCATCAGCATGCCCCGTTAGTGTGATATTTCCTGGTCGATGGGCGAATACTTGGAGTGGTTTGTCATCGACTGTGTGTTCTTCCCCGTTATTTCACTTTTTTCGTTTTTTTCTCTTTCATATGTGCTGTTAGATCTCGTGGCGTTTGGCGGTGCCGGACAGGTGGCGCGGATATTAGCTCAAAGCAAAGAGCTTTCCAAGTGGTTATTGTAGGGCTGTTTGGTCGACGGGTAGGTCATCGGATCGCCTTCTCTAGGCAGTTCCAGCACTGGGATGGATGTTCGAATCTGGAACTCTTAGGTACTTCAGCGCCAGTCTTTCTGCTGCCTGTACCCTCCTTTGGTTCCATCACTTCATACCTTCATCCAGAGAGGTGATGGCCATAATAGATCTATATAGGCCGCAGTGTGTGAGGTGCCTCTCTGTGTGTAATTTATACCTTACTAACATTTACCTCACCGCCATTTGCCATTTATGAGGCCTGAGGACAATCTGGAAAATGTCAGTCACTTAGAGCTGCTGCTGGATTAGAATCGTGGTCATTAGTCCGTGCTTTAACGAGCTCGACTACCTATGTAAAGATTCATTCAGTTAGTATAAGGAGAGTGAGACGTTGGAAGGTTTTCAGGTCACACTTAACTTCCGGTATTTAGCTCTGATATAGTGCAGTTAGTGGGAACCCTCCTGCGTCTTGATGGGCCCATTGTTTTCACGGCCGCTCCACACCAGATCCATGTGTGGAGACTCGGGCATGGGGGATACCTAACATTTCCAGATATAATATACTGACATCGGCGGTACTCCCCTCTACCATAGTCCACTCATCTACCCCTGCAGAGGTCTCTCTGAGGATTCGTTCCACACCGAACGCCAGGGCAGACATTTCATGAAACTCCAGTAAAAATAACTCCACTACAATGCTGCTCCCTCAGCGTCTGATCTATCGTCTCTGAAACATGATAAATAAATGAGATGACACCAGTATGTAATCCACACCAGTATTCTTTTACCAGCAAAGAAAACCGCAGAAAGTGGGTGTGTTCGATTCAGTGGGAATCCAAGCTTGAACCTCCCGAATGCGAGGCTCATGTTATCTCGAGGCTCAAATGGTTGGCCGCTTTAGGTCAATATAGCCTCCACTGAGTCTCTCTACACAGTATTTGCTTTGCAAGGGCACCTTCCCACTACACTTACTGTTCAGTTGTGAAATACGCTTGGATATTAAAATTAAAAAAAGTTACTGCTATTATCAGGTCTAACAACCGCTGAATTGAAGTTAATTGTGCCAATATTGCTCTACTTTCGCGTTGCAGATGGAGTGGAAGACAAGGTATTCTGACCTTGACACCGTTAATATGAATAAGCAGGTAATCTGTATAATGGACAATTCATGCAAATTTTGCAGTTACTGCGTTCGTTTCATGGCGAAAATAGTGTTAGCAGTATCATATTATGTTTTGACAATGTTTCTAAAAACCTATATTTTTATCAGAATTTCCATTTTAACTTACCTTAATTCTTCTCTGTTTAAATCAATTTTGAAATGAATAAAAAATATTCTTAAAGCTGTTTTATATAACATTCCATCTCTGCAACTGCAACAGATTTCCTAAAAGTCGAGAAGTTTGACAGGCTATTCGTAAATTATAATACTTCATGTTGTTTCGATTTCAGCCAAATTCGAAAAGAATGTAAGATATGAAACCTAAAGTCCTAGAATTAGTTTCCTTCATAAATATTTAGGTCAACATATTTTTGAAAAACGACGGAAAAACTGCTTACATAACATAATAATTTAAAAAGGCGTAAACATTTTATCGTTTACTCAAAAGGTATCCAAAATATAATTAATATATAACTAATTGCACTTTCGCAAACAGCGGGATTTGCAAAAGCTGATATTTTAAAATAGTGTTTCAAAGTAATCCACAGTAAAAAAGGGCGTGGATGTCATCTATTCAGTAGTTTTAATAGCTGATACTGGTTTGCATATAGTGTCTCATAATTCATGTAAATAAAGTAGTTTTGATTCATGAATTCAAGATTAATTATATTTACGTCTGTCTTATTTTTATTCAACTTTGATGTGTTAGGATTTTGCTGCTACGTCATAACTTCAGATATATGGCACATGTGTTTTTAAATTAATTTTGTGTGAAGTGAAATTTCATTCGAGTAATTCTTAATTATTCTAATTCTTAAGGAGGATTCCTTGATAGAATGCTTTGAAAGCTTAAACCACTTTAAAAGCAGATTAAAGACCATCCTGCCAAATTTATAACGTATTATCACAGAGTATTTAAAATATGAGGCTGTATCTTTTATTGAATGTGGCTGCATATTTCTAAGTTCACTGAACTTCTTTGATCTAAAAGTTTGTTTATTAAGGAAGGTAAACTATTTCGTTAATTATAAAAACTTTTGATTTAAAATTATAAGCAACTATGTTTACTAAATGACCATTTATTATCACCAAAATTGGTCCATAACGTCACTTCATCTATTTTTATTATATAAAAATTTAATTTTATGTGTTTCATAGTTTCTAAGAAAATGGATGATTTACAGCAGAAAATGCTATTCGCATAAGAAACACTTCCAAGCAAAATGGAGAAAGGTAACTTGCATATATTTACAAATAAAGATTCGAGTATTTGCTGTCATATTTAACAGCAGTGCTAATTTCTAGAACAAAACTTCCCTTAGCGGTTTGGATAAAATTTACTCCTCTACTTTCAAGCGTGTAGGAGTTAAAACCTTTTATGTTTGAAATGTGCAGAATTAACATTACAAAATCTCAAATTGCAGTGTTATCTTTAAAAGTATATTTAATATATAAAGTTTCCATGCAGTAATAAAAAATGCACAAAATTAAGGAGAAAATTCCAATTAAGAAGACTGCAAACAAATTAAGAATATAATGTTTTGACAACTTTCACAGTTTAGTCTCCACGTAAGATTTTTGATTCTCAAAAAATATATATTGAGGAATGTTTGCTGGAACAGGACAAAATCCGGATTCAGCGTAGGAATCATTCATTTTTTGACTCATGAGTATCTAAACCAATAGGAAACCAACAAGATGATGAAGAAAAGTTTGCCAGCTGATTTCGGTTTTGCTGTAGTATAGCCACCATGGGGTCTCCAGAGAATAATGGTCAGTTTAACCAGTTCTAATCAATTAAATTGCAATAAAGCACAATAAACGCAGAAAGAAGAAATCGAGCTTTCCCTTTGTTGTCGACCTGACACTCCATTTTACTGACCTGAAGTATATAAGTATATAAGTATATAAGTCCACAAAAATTCAACACATCATTTTGGAGAGTAGATATTGTCAATCAAATAGCACAAAACATTATGTTAACTTTCTTGTATAAAATGCAAAATATTCACTTAAAAAGCGGGAGAACTGTGCAAACCCGTTACAATAACAAACGCACCTGAAAGTATAAAACCCCTCCCATTAGCAAATCTCTTGCCTGTACTATATGGTTTATGACACTTGATCCTTGTTGTAACCGGTAAGATGATATACATTAATACCGGTAACTGCATCTTTATGTAGTGTTTTGACCACGGCGTCTGATGTAATCTCAAAAGACCTGTGGAAGGACAACGTGCAATGATACGCTCGGTAATTTCTGGTTTCCTGTTACACCTGCTGCAATTGTCTATTATCATCGATGTATCTGGCTAAGTGTAATTGCTTGTACCAGTGAGCTGATCTTGTAAAGCAAACCCACATCCTTCTTCACTTCCGTCCCATGCTGCAAACTTCTTTATCACACATGTATTGTTGACTCATTATTGTTGTTGATGGCGGTGATAATGGTGCATTTTCTCTCACCCTGGCTGCTTTTTGCGGTATGAAATACATGTTACACTGATTTGACTTATCGATTATTCGATCTTTCGGTGTTAACTTTTCTATCAGTATTCTTATACATCGCCTTTGTTTATAACCATTCAGCGAGTAATGTTTCTTTTGGTAATTGGCATGAACATCTATATCACAAATGATAGATTACGTTTAGTAACTAGAAGAACCAGTAGTCCCGCTCTTCTCTCTCCCTCTCTTGCAATGCATGTCTTGTGATATTTTGAAAAACAATAATAACATTTTGATAACGAATCTCCATGACATTGTCGTTGCCAATTCCGTACTTCCCCAATGCCTAGTGAATGATACAAGAGGCACATAATATACTACAGGCACCAATTGATATTTCTTTAGCAAGTTCACCCAACGCCCGAGCTATATGCAATTTAACGTTCACCAGATACATACGCCAGAATGTTTGGAGCTTTCGAGATGTGGGTATTCTAATGTTGGCATGAGGAAGTCCTTCAGTAATATATCTCTTTCGATAGCATACATTACTTGTAAGAAGATTTGAGGAATATATTAGCGGCAAAAATTAAAATTCATTAAATTATAACCTTCATAACGTTAGGAAATGACATAAAGATATGCTAAACTTACTTTATTAATCACTTAAACAGTTAAAAGAGAGATAATTTACACTTAATTTCACTTTTGTAAATGCTCGGAGCATACCCAACTGGTCCGTATTTTTACCGTATCGATGACGTTTACTTAAGGCTCTCTTCTATCACCTCGCACTGCCTTGTAACTTTACAATTCTTATAGGCTAACTCGACAGACTAACTGACTTCTCACTAATAGGCTAAATCGACAGACTGACTTGTCACTAATAGGCTAACTCGACAGACTACCTGACTTCTCACTAACTGACTGGCACCTCCAACTGTTCCACCTCCCGACAGAGCTCATTTATAAAGTCCCCGAGTCATGGTAGAATAGTTCTAGGAGCATCTGGAAGTACATTGTTCTAGATTTGAAATTGAAAGGTCTCAAAGGCTGCTGAAGAAAGATACAACGTATTTGCCAGCGATTATGGTGGCAGCGGTGGTGGCAGCAGCTCTAATTCCCCTCTCCTAACTGCCAGGCCGACTTTGTGACAGTAATAATACTATCCTTATTTTCGGTAAATTGGGCTCTCCACATATGACCCCATCTTACAGCACGCCTAGCAAGCGACGGGGTACTTGGCATAAAAAGTCAAACTAGTCTAGAAAGCTATGCTAATATAAATTTCATATCTTTTCGGAATGCGTAATTACTCAGCACTGTAGTATGCAAGTGGCTGTATTATGCATATACTGTTTTGAGTTACATTACCATACTAAGAATACTCATTTAGCAATAACTGTTTTAAAGTCATAAATATTTATTATTTGTAGCCGTATCACATTTTATCCCTGTTTCATATAAGGGATATGATATTAACTCTGGTGTATTACAGCTATTCGGTTCATTTGCTTCGGTAAAACAATAAATACGAGTTGGTATTTATTTTATATAGGTCGCTGAACTGCGCGGTAACTAAGACATATAGATAATCCTTGTTTTCTTTCTCTTCTTGCTCTTATGCCAGTGGACGGTAGTTGCTACGTTTGATGCGTTAGAAAAAGTTGTGAGCACAGAACAGGCACATAAGCCGAACCGGTTCAATGGTGTATTATTTACGATAGTGCCGCATTAAATGTGGGCCGTAACAGGGTTTATTGAAGTACCTTTATTGATTATGGCGGAGGCACAAGAACGTACTGGAGAAAAGCTATCAACTCCCACATTTTCCAAAGTTACCTACCGCACATCACCCAGTTACTGCTGTCAACAATATTGAAATATCCAAATAAATAATTTAATATCACAAGTCAATATAATAAAATATACTGTTATCCTATACAGGGGCGGCGCTGGATGAATTAATTAGGTGACTCAGAAAATTGGCTAACCTACATTCGCAAAATCAGCATCGCAAAGACGGATTTTATACTGGAATAGTGGTTTTGAATTTCGACGGAGCTTCCCTCTGTATATGAATCCAAAATTAACTTAAAATTACCTTTATTTAAATAGTCTTTGCTTTCATTATGTCCACGAAATGTCATTTATTGTCTACTTCCCTAGTGGGATATTGCATGAAAAAGCCTGTTAAGCTTAACGCTCCCATCGCATTTTACAATATATAGACGTGAGCTTTCCCGAAGAGCGCCTGCAATTTTGTTAGTGTTTTTTCCCAGCTCCTTCAATCCGACACAATTATGTTCCTTATACCAACGAGTATTAAATGCCCTGATGTACTTTGAAGATGCTCCGCCGCAAAGTTTCTCTAAACATAGCACTGGTGTTGGCCTACCGACATTTACCACGTCACGTTTGTCATCATTTTTCCATAAAGAAAAGGGTGTTAGGAGAATGGAATACATCAAGTCTGTGTTGGATTCATTGTAAATCCCTTAAATATGAAAAATTAAACAATTCACCTATAAGACATTGACCACGTAAAATATGTATTAGGCTTTTACTCAGGATTCAAACTGATAATAAACAGTAGCACATGGCACGCAGGGCTCGCTTCAAGCTGGTTACCACTTCTAGAAATTTCTTTTCAAATAAACAATAAAGTAGGGAGAAAGCATTGTGTTGCCAACATGATTTGGTACGGAATATACGGCTTCTATTATTCGAATCCGTAGCCATGGTAACTAGCAAATGCACTCTCCTCATCCACCGCATTTGTTACGGTCACCTTGGCCTTTTAATAGCGAACCACTAGTCGGGAAGTAAGTTAGCTGCATAATCGACGCGCGAGCGCCAAGACAGCGGCTCCATTACAAACTATAATTTGGAGAACTTTTATAAAGGAAAATGAAATGCTAGACCATAAAACATAACCATGTAAGTTATTCAAAAGAGTAGGTGATTCGACGATTCAAACACATCAAGGAAGAACCACCCCTGCAACTATATATCAGCAACACTAGTTTCAGGGATTTTGACGGAGTGCCAACATTACAATTAGAAATAAATGTCTTTCAAATTATATTACGTGAAAGACTGCTTTTGAAAGTATTAAAATTTGTTTTCCTTTTATAGAAATTTGATTTAGGATGCTGAGCATACTCGAATCCACGTACGTAAGTGAAGAGTTATTTTCTTATACGAATATCTGTAGACATCTACAAAGAAGCCACAAAAGTTCTTCAGCTGTGTGTTAGCCAGATTATGGTTGCAAATATTACGAAACTAATGAAGAAGAAAAAAAATGGGGAAAGGCAGAGAAAATGTTGAATTAGGCAGGAAAATGATACAAAGTAATGGTGTGTTTGGGTGTGCTACTCTACGGTAATGCTTGTGCTCTAGACATACGGTGCTCGGCTAGGGGAGGCGCTGTTGTCGGTCGGGCGCCCTTCCAGGGAGATCGTATCAGCCAGACCTGGCTGGCTAGTGACAGGCTCTCATGTCTACATGGAACTTGCCTGCACTTGTTAGGAACCCACCTAGGCTGTGGTACCTCTTATGATACGTCCTGACTATCAGTAGAGTACTTTCGTCTCATCCTTCCTCTCGGGTTCTGATGCACAATAAAACATCGGTCGAAATACTGGAATCCCCTCCGTGATAGACCCACAGACAATGGTGCGTTTCACATGAATGTATATTCGCTGCGCAAACCAAAATGCATAAAGCTGTATTACAAAATGTTAGACGAAGAAGAAGAAGAAGAAGAACGAAGAACGAAGAAAAAAGAATATCCTACATATTTTCAACTTTCCAAATTTATAATTATGGATAGCATTGCTTAAAATACAAAGAAGCTTTGTAGCCACATTTATATAATCGAATACCTCTACAGTTACATTTTGTGCTTCTCTTAGTATATTAAAATTATACGTTGTTACATTGTTTTTTGTAGGTGTTTTTCCCACACATGTACGGTCATTCCCTATGTGATGGGTTAAAATTTGTGTTTAAATTATGTATGCTGTCATTATACGATAGTATCTCAGAAACCATTTGCGCCAAATTGGTTAAAGCATAGGTATGTACTGGCATTGCCAGTTGAAGTGTTGTTTTTTTTTTCTTTCTTAATTTACGTTCTCCAACGTCGTCATATCGGACGGTGAATGAAATGGGTAAACTGATGCTCAAATGAGCCCAGGGTGCACAGAACATAGAGTTACCCGACATTCGTCTTTGAGGATAAGGGAAAACCCCGGGAAAAACTTATGCAGGTAACTCACCCTGACCGAGATTCGAACTCGGAACCTCTTGAACGTACGGCAGAAGACATACTACTATCCACGCTACCGATTTGGGCGTGTTAGTTGAAGGTATTCAGCCCGCCTTTGTATTGCTATGTTCACTACAGGCATACCACTGGTCAGTAAGCAATTTTGCCCACGAGTATGACGTCACAGAGTAAAGCATCTGCCTGCCACTCTCCTGGGTAATCGGGAAGAAAACAAATGTTGCATATGTGCCAGGCGCCAGCAACTTGGAGAAACATGCATGTTGTAAAAGCAATTAATGGTGTCCCAAGCACTTTTGAAACCTTAAGCAGCAAAACAAAGTTAGCTGAAACAAGTCACTTAAGCCAGCGAAAGCCTCTCAAGAATTTTAAGCGCCAATGTTATGGTGTTCTATTATGAATGTTACAAAGTCAAAATACGTAAATTAGCTAGTTATGCAAAAACGTTTCGTTTATTTCATAAACACCACATTTGAAAACACCTATAAAGTCGGGAAAATATTTATAAATGTATAAAGTAAAAAATGATGAGGAACTCAGAATAGCTAATCCTTTTTTTTTTACTGCACATTAAAATCCAACAGAGTTCCCCAATTAATTTAGCGTCAGTATATTTTGTAGTGGAGAGGATAGCTGTTGTCACTATTTCCAGCAGTCACTGGTTTAATAAATGAATAACATAACGAAAATATTCAGCAGATGGATAAATTATGTTCTGCAACAATGGTGTGACAAAAGTCCTCAGAAGGACTTACACCTCTTGAGTTGTGTTCTTAGGTAAACAATACTTAGATAATTCAAATTTTATATTCTTAAATTCCTGTTGTATTACAACGTACCTAGAGAGTGTTGATATAAAATAGCATATTGTTCCTAACATATGTATATTCAAAGGTACATACTACAAAATAAGGAAGCATGCTCAAATTTGTTGTTTAAGTTGTCCACTATAAATGATATATTTACAAATATGTATGTGGCTAATTTTAGAAAGAAACATGGAATAAAGCCATACCTTATGCTCGCACTCATATTTGCTCAAATTCACATCATTTATTGTTAGGTAATATGCAAGAAGTTTGGGCATTCTATAGCATGAAGGTAACAATAAAAGAAAATAATAATAATAATAATAATAATAATAATAATAATAATAATAATTATAATAATAATAATAATAATAATAATAATAATAATAATAATAATAATAATAATAATAATAATAATAATAATAATAATAATAATAATAATATAAATAATAATAATAATAATAATAATAATAATAATAATAATAATAATAATAATAAATATAATAATAATAATAATAATAATATTAATAATAATAATAATAATAATAATAATAATAATAATAATAATAATAATAATAATAATAAATATAATAATAATAATAATAATAATAATATTAATAATAATAATAATAATAATAATAATAATAATAATAATAATAATAATAATAATAATAATAATAATAATAATAATAATAATAATAATAATAATAATAATAATAATAATAATAATAATAATAATAATAATAATAATAATAATAATAATAATAATAATAATAATAATAATAATAATAATAATAATAATAATAATAATAATAATAATAATAATAATAATAATAATAATAATAATAATAATAATAATAATAATAATAATAATAATAATAATAATAATAATAATAATAATAATAATAATAATAATAATAATAATAATAATAATAATAATAATAATAATAATAATAATAATAATAATAATAATAATAATAATAATAATAATAATAATAATAATAATAATAATAATAATAATAATAATAATAATAATAATAATAATAATAATAATAATAATAATAATAATAATAATAATAATAATAATAATAATAATAATAATAATAATAATAATAATAATAATAATAATAATAATAATAATAATAATAATAATAATAATAATAATAATAATAATAATAATAATAATAATAATAATAATAATAATAATAATAATAATAATAATAATAATAATAATAATAATAATAATAATAATAATAATAATAATAATAATATAAAGACACTCACACAATTGGGAAGAACGGTGATTTATGGGCTTGAGGACAGTCGAATTTACACAATTACAGCATGTAAAAATCACATAAATTGAAATCATCATGTACAAAAGAGATTTGAAAGAACGGAGGAGTGGAAACTGCAGGATTCGCACATTTTCTCTTTTCCCATCTCAGATAGATTATAACACCTTTATCTGGCACAAACATCATGACATTTGAGAAGATAATCTGTTAGTTATGTAACCCATTAGGGAGGTATACAACTCGGTTCCAGTTCAGTACGTAGACTGAACTTTTAGAGAGGTTCTATAACTTCAGAAATCATAATTATTAACCATCCTTTTTCCAATGATTTGATGTAGGATCGACATAAGGAACTCTTCATAACGAGAATTGCACTTAAACATGGCACAAAGCCAGACTTAATACAGTTTAATTCAATTTATCATTCATAAATCATAATGGAAGTCCAAAACGTAAGTATTACGCATAAAAGTTTCAAATCCAACTGTTGCTAAACGTCTTTGTAGTACATAACTCTGAAAATAGAGAGTAGTAAATCTTGGAAAAATAGACTTGCTAACTGGTTTTTTTTCTTTAGCAGATCTTCATTTAAATGTTACCGTTTTAAATTCATGTTAAATACTATGTAATTAAATACTTTCTGTGATATACAGAAAACTAGGTGGAATATCCATTTATAATTTCTTTACAGCAGTCTCTCTATTTTACCACTTAGACAAAAATGTAATTTAAACCTGAATGCCTGTGCTGGTATAAAAATAAAGGATTAAAAGATTGGACGTCCTCTATACACTATGTGCATGTTGTGGAATATTCTGACCCTATTTGAATAGACATATATACTGTGTTTAGTCAACACCACGTTCAATGGAGTATTTTTAAATAGAAAACTAGGCCAAAATTTTACGTATTTACAAATACGTTTAAACATGACAAAGACTACTGAAAGCATTAACATTACTTTGCATGTCAAATCAACAATTTGTTTCTAATAATGAATATTTCTACTGTTTGCAAACAAAACCTAGCTTAGCTTGAGATCATGTGAATTCATTTAAAACAATCGGTGGGAGAGCCCATTAATAGACAGTAATTTCTTCCACATCAGAGAACAAACATAAGCATACAAAAATACTCGTATTTTTTCTTTCTTTCCTTTTTTTTAAAAAATATTGCGTTAGGTCATATCGGACGATAAATGAACTGAGTGAAATGATGACCAAATAAGCCCAGGGTCCGTACAGCTTGGAGTTACCCGACATTCATCTTCAAGGACTCTGGAAAATCCTTATCCAGATAACTCACCGTGACCAGATTCGAACTCGGGTCCTCTTGAACGTAAAGCACACACCTTACCATCTACGCTACCGAGGCGGACATACTCGAAACTATGTAGGCAGCCAGTGGCCTAAATGTCAATTGGTATACTAATTTTCCAAATAAAAACAAAACTGAATGTGAACAGTATTTGACAAGACGTAGAGAATGGGTTAAGTAAATACATATACCGTATGTTTAAAAACAACACCGACAATGCTGCCGACCATCAATGTAAGACAAGAGGACCCTGAGGTGTGAAAGTGGGCTTGAACTGTTAATCTGCTCACGTAGGCAATTTTTCTATTACGAAATGTGTATGTGCATTACCCTCGCTGCTAATATAGGTACTTTGATAAGTATCGCGTATTTATCTGAAATTGCTGTAATACGATATTGGCGTGCATAACTTAATGGATACAGTAGATGTTTACGTAGCACATTTCTCTTGTTCGTCTTCCTCTGTTGGTCAGACTGTGCCTCTCTCACAATATCTGGCTGTAAGCAATATGAACATGAACATCTCTGGAGTTACTACATGGCAAAGCGAGAAAGCGTATCGGGAAAAACTCGCAACACAGAAATGTTTACCTCATCTTATCGTACATACACGGTGAGCCCAGTGTATGTTAGTCTATTCATATATAATAATGCCTTCTGGACAACAATGTGTCATACATCGGCAGGCGCGAGAAAACATATCATATAGACACATGCAGCTTCTAGTCGCTCTATTTGTGTTTCTTAGCATACTGTACATCAACTCACTAATATTTCACTCTTCTAATCGACCAGATAAGACCCGATAAGAGACGATCACAGCGCTGCTCACCTGAAGGTCGACATGCCTCAACAGTCTGTCGAGTAACATCTGTGAAAGTTTACGGCTAGGCTTTCAACATATTGTCGCACAAAAGGTTCGGCGCGGAGAGATAAAGGACGGATAGTGTAACACGGAGAGAAATAGCTTGCTGAAAGAGATAAATATAGCGCGGAGATAAAGGCATGCCGAAACAGATAAAGTTGGGTGTCTGGAACGTTCGTGTTTTGTCTTGTGCCGTCTTACAGAACATTCGATTATCTTCTGGAACCATGAAGAGGTATATAAAAAAGAGTCGCGATTGCCAGTGTGTGGCAGAGCTGAAATGGAACTTGATAATCGTGCAGCTGTATTTTGAGCTCTTTGTTTGTGGGTGTGGCAGACGAACTGGAAGATTGTAATTGTGTATGTGAAGTAATTCTGCTGCTGCAAGGGTTGACCAAAGAGTATTTCTATGGAAATAAAGAACATTTTGAATTTCTGCAAATCGGAGTTTTAATTCTACAAACCCACGATGTCACAATATCGACAATGCTCAGTCTTCTTAGAAAATATTTCTTGTGCTGACAAAGCTGGAATACAAACGGTACGCGATGTATTTGACATAATCGTGAGCTGTCATATTGGACTGTCTCCCATTGCTTTTCTAGTGAGCAAAGTACCCAGCAGACGTTTTCTATCAAGAGGTGTATAGTACGTTAATGTCCCACTACAGACTTATGCTTTACAGTCAAAACTACTTTTGAAGCGCAGTAGCTTTACGTCCCATGGAACACATTAAAACTTATCTGTGTTGTTTTCAGTCATCGTTTTTAAGTAAGAAATATTCAATTTCACGCCATATATTTTAAGAGAACTATGAATGATTTTGATTAGAAATGTTAAGTAGTCTATCGCTCTGTGAGGATTATTCAGATATTAATATTGTTCTAGCTCAGCTTCCAAATAATAACCCCCCACAGATCAGCACCAGAAATAAATTTCTTGAATGCAGTTTAACGCATGAGTTGAATGCATTGATGTACGTAAGTTACATTTTAAAATTATCTGAAACTTTTCCTCATAACTTGAGAATCTATGATTTAGACATTTAAATGTGTATCATAAAATATTTAAGATATCCTTACATAGTAATAAACAACTTATTCTGTACTTTTATATCATAATTTATTTAGAATTAAAAGGCATTTCATTTCTTATTACCGATCCTACTCTTATTAAACAATCAGTGAAAGAACAGTAAGCTGGAAAATTATTTAACGACGAGCAAAAGTAAACAATTCCGGCATCTATTGAGAAACATGATTCATATTGTGATGAAACGGATGTATTTTTCTAGACAAGTGGTGCGTATTTTTTCCACGAACTCATTATGCAGACATGCCAAGTTGCGTGCATTTTTCAACAGAATCGTTGAACGCAAGGTCATTGACCTTTCAAAATGCCAGAAAAAGAGCACGATATTGTTTAACATGTAATTCTGTTGCTACCAAAAACTAGTGGGGAATTTTTTTGCCCGATCCTATTTTGTAACATTGTACTTGTGTACAAACCTTATAGCAGTATTTTGTCTGTGGAATGAAACCGTTTAAATATTTGTGTATTTGCTTTTTTGCCTTAGAAAAAAATTGCTACATCATCCAACAATAGCTTTAGCTAAAGGTACAAATAGCTAATATTGTCGTTATTCAACATTTCAGTGAGGTTACAACAAAAAAATACAATATACCTATTGTTTATCTGCATTTAGCATTATTCTTTGCAGAAATAAAATGCGTAAGATATGTTTCCAGCTTTGAAAGTGATCGAAAATGCCAGTGTCAGTTATAAAATCTCAAGGGCACTTTTGTTTCTCATTTATGGATGGAGAACTATCACGTACATATTCTCACTCATTTATTAGTGTATGTCGGACAGTAACACCACGAAAATGAACCACTGAAACATTCTAAATACTTAATCTTCAGTATACCTGATGTGCCTGTCCTGCGCCGTGGCGTAGCGGGCTAAGGCACCATGCCTTGGTCCCTGACCACGGAAAGCGGCCCGGGTTGGATCCCACTCATGTGGTGGAGATTTTAGGTCCCGGGTATAGGTCCGGTGCCCACTCAGCATCGTGAGGAGCTTACGCTAGGTAAGCGACCCTGGTCACGGAAACCGACATTCCGGCTGGGGAATGCCGAGATGCTGACCACATCTCCTCCCCGTATCGCTTGGATGATCGTCCACCTCTGCCGTGCGTAAGTGGTTGTGAGGCCGGCAGTCGGGTTGGTAGGCCTTGACCCTCTAAGGGCTGTCGCGCCATGGGTTATATTATATATACCTGAAGTGCCTGTGGTTGCGTATGTGTCTAAAAACCTCTTAAGTGCCAAACCCCCATGTTTAAGTTATAGATATTCCAATGCAAAATATAACTATCAAGTAACTGGTTCAACTTAAATACATGGACGAACATTCCTTAGCCGTCCATTTATGATTTTATAAAATGGTTCTAATATTTCGATTAGGTAATATATAAGTTTGAAGTATTACGATAATTGATTAAGGATGTACGATAAGCTAGCTTAAAGCTTCCTTTCAAGTTCGTTTTATTTTTCATGCACTTATTATAAATGGGAAAACATGTGTAGATTAGATATGTTTCAGAAAAAAATCAAATCTTTTTAAAATACATAATTTTTTTCAAACTTGATTATGCCATCAAGTACTTCAGAAACATTTCCTTTTGTTGTGTTGGGTTCCTCAAAATTTAAAGCAAAACACATGAAGTGTAATTAGTCATTCTTTTGTTATCCTTGAGGTAATTTAAAAAGTACCTAATATCAATATATAGGTACCAATTTAAATATGCCATAAGAAGTATATAGCTAAAAACGAGTTATAGAATAGTAAGGGAATCAAATGATGAGTAGAACTAAAGTTATTTGTCAATGAGATGATGTTAGAGTCTCATGAGACCGCCAACTAATGTGAGTCATTGCTTCCCTGCCAGTAGTTAATGCCACTCAAATCGGTTTCGTTGCCAAATACCTAGTATAGGTCCAAATGTTGTACAAAAAATCTAAAAGTTGAAGGGTCAGTGTTTGTAAGACAACCATCATAATCATATACGTTTAGCTAAAATGATTTTCATTACACAAATGAGCATGAATATCTTCGATCATAGATGCACAGACGCCGATGCACTATTGTAGTAGTGTAATGCAAACTATTGCTGGTATAGTGCAAATTAAATTACTTTGGACAAGAACTAGGAATGGTTTACGAGGGTGGTCTGAAAAGTTTCCGACCTCAATATGAAGACAACACTTGTAAATAAAAAAAGCTAGTGGATTTCATTGTTCATCTGTTGACAGTTGCTCACCAAAGTTTCAGCCATATTGGAAACCCAATTGTTAAATAAGTCGTTTGAGTGAGTTGATGTGAGTATTTTTATTAAAATGGACAAAATCGAGTGTCGAGCTGTCATTAAATATTTGTTTGTGAAAGGTAATACGCCTACCAAATCAAAGATGAGTTCATTTTGTGTATGGGGACCCTGTACCATCATTTACAAGAGCGAAATTTTGGGCAGCTGAATTTAAACGTGGCCGTGAGAGCTTGGGAGTCGATGAACGTTCGGGACGTCCAAAATCTGCAACTACCGACGAAAACATCGCCGTTCACCAAATGGTGCTAGACGACCGCCGAATTAAAGTGAGAGAGATAGCAGAGGCTATGCACATGTCAAAAGAACGTGATTGTCACACATCAAATCAACATTTAGAAATAAGGAAGCTGTCTGGGCTTTGGGTGCCGCGTTTGCTTAAATTAGACCAAAAGCGTGTTAGAATGAACATTTCCAACGCTCTGTTAGCGCAGTTTAGGCGCAGTAAATGCGAGTTTTGGTGCCGATTAATTACTGTAGATGAAACTTGGATACACCATTATACGCCCGAAATAAAAATACAGTCCAAAGTGGACCGCAAAGGGGGAACCAGCTCCAAAAAGGCAAAAGCTGTTTTTTTCAGCTGGGAAAGTAATGGCGACCGTTTTTTTGGGATAGCCATGGAGTTATTTCAATAGATTATCTTCAGAAAGGAAAAACCCTTACAAGAGCATACTGTGCATCATTATTTGACAAGCTGAAGGCAGAACTTGCGGAAAAACGGCCAAATTTGAAGACAACGCACTGTCTCACACCTCAGCGGTTGCAATGGCGAAAATCCACGAATTACGGTTTGAACTGCTTGACCGTCCTCCTTACTCTCCAGATTTAGCCCCAAGCGACTTCTTTTTGTTCCCTCATCTGAAAATTGCGCTCGGACGACAGAGATTTTCGTAAAATGAAAAGACAATCAACTTCGTGAACAATTATTTTGCAGAGAAAACCGTCGAGTACTATTTGGACGGGTTACAGAGATGGGAGCATCGCTGAAAGAAATGTGTATAGTTACAAGGAGACTATGTTGAGAAATAAAAATAAAATTTCTGAAAAGATGTCATGTATCTTTATTAGGTGGGAAAATTTTCAGACCATATGTACCTCTCTCTCTTCTTCAAGATGAGGGCAAGCAGTTCACTTCACCTGGCTAGGAGAGTGTTGCATCTGAGAACCTCAGTCATATTAGGATATGTAACGCATAAGCGGATCTTATGTTTGTTTGCTTTTCAAGATTGCAAATACTTTATATTAGTAACCAGTTGTTACTTAAAATGGAATAGGTGTAAATTTGTGAATTACATTTAAGTGGCAAATTTAGTGGTTAATCAAAGAGGCTAAATGTTTTTTAAAATATGTGCCTTGTTGAAAGCATGTCACAACGAGAAAGAAGGATCTGCTAGAATTCAAAAATACT
>CM060948.1:88054771-88182271 GCA_030765055.1 Mantis religiosa
AATTTTCCAAACTTTTGATTCGTTACTATAACATGTTAATTCAATAAGATGACTCCTGGGTAAACGTCTGAGGCACCAGTTAGGGAGGTCCCGGGTTATATTCCTATCGACTACTCACTCCTGTCTTGGAATTTTCTTGGCTTTCCCTGGTCGGAAGGTAGGTACTGGGGTGATTGATTTACCATGTTAACCTTTCTATCATTTTCATTTGATTCTGTTTCCTTCTCACCTTGTGGAGTGCTTCTGTATTTTATGGCGTATGCTATTATCAGAAAAATGACGCAGTTGCCTGCTCAAATGAAAGAGTACTTACTGTGGGAACCAGAGGGCTGCTTGATCAAAGGATCGTTCGCGTGCCTTCTCTAGGCAGCTCCAAAACTGCGACAGTCTTCGAGTCTGGCATTGTTAGGAATTTCCAAGAGCCTCTTTGGCCTATCTGTCCGCAGGTCCTTCACTCCATTCCTTCCTACTATGCCAAAGTACCTGACCTTAATGTCAAATGATTTGAAAGGATCTATATTGCCATAGTAGAAAAAAAATGCTACATGGGGTGGAGATATGGGGGTAGGTGAAGCATGCAAAGAGGTGGGTGTTATTAACAGATCATCCTGTAAATATATTCTAGGCCTGCCGTTAGCATCACCTAATGGAGCAGCATGACTAGAGTTTGGAAGATATTTAACTAGGGTCAAAATTATTTTAAGAGTAATGAAATGTTTATATGGAGTACTCATTTTGGAGGAAAGCAATATTATTAAGGAATGTTTTCTTATGCAATAAGAAGCAAATGGGAAAGTTATTGGACACAAAAATTAAGGGAATTGATGGAACAGATAGGTACCTATGTGATAAATTTGTAAGAATAAGGAGTATTGTTATGGAGGCTTTTGAAAAGAAGTAGAAAAGATTAGAAGATAATGATAGTGAAATGATTTTTCTAGTGCAAGGGAATTAAAAGCAATATGGGGGATAGAAACGTACATAGATGTGTGTAATATGCCAGGGTGAGAAGGATGCCCTTAAGCGAGGACAGGAATCGGAAATTTGAAAGGTATTAAATATGATAAGGAGGAAGGAAAAGGCCCAATGTGTATAGAAGATGATACTGACTGGCATAGTATGCTATACTGTAAACAAAGAAATACATGGAGAAAACAAATTTGGCAACAAAATTGGAACAGCTTTAAGATGGGGGAGAGGCATTACTATTCAGGAAAATTTTATCGTAAAAGGAGTAAATAATGTAAGAAATATAGGTGACTATTTGGGGAAATTCAGAGTGAAATGGTTAAGAATGATTAAGAATAGTCAACAAGTAAGTTTGGAAAAACGGGAACAAGGTATGTAAGAGAGCAGAGGGTCATCTATACAGGGAAAACAAGGGTTTGGGTGTATTGAGACTAAAATTTAAAGCAAGCAAGTAGGAAGGATATACAGTGGATGGGAATAAGAAAGAAAAATATTTTGTTGTGTGCTAGGAGTGTTGTTGATGATAATGTATTAATGAAGATGTGTATGTATAAAGAGAGATGAGAAATAAATATTCATATTCCTACTATGGAGTGGTAGCCACATTGGATGTACGTAGGTCAATGTGCACAAGTTGTCCCAGTCCACTGTACCATTTGTAGCCCTATAGAAGGGTGTTACTGTGTTGGCACAAAATGTCAGTAGAAGTTTGTCTTTAACTGGATGGGACCGCGTTGTCTGCTGTGTAACGTGCTTCCCCTCTATCCGGTATTAACAGAGGCATCGTCTCTTCCAATCTGTACAGGCCATTCCTCAATGTGAAAGATGAAAACATGATAAATCAGATACGTCGGCGTCAAGACGAATGGATTCCTGTTATCATACATGGCCTCCCTCAGCGTACGTACAAGTTATGATATAGTGCTTTGCTAAAATCTCATGTGGTGTGTGGTGTCCTCGTAATTGGAACAACAAGAAAAAGTCCCATTGGGAAAGCATATATTCTCTTGGGATTTTTAGCAATTCGTCTACTCCATGCAAGTTGTTACTTTCATTCCTCGTGCTTATAAATGTCTATGCATGTCTTTACAAGCGCATTAGTACCTCGTTTTAAAGGTTAGATTGGTATTGTGCTTAATATTGTTATTAAAGAGCCTGATATCAAACTAAAAACTAAACGAAATAAAATGAAAACTTAAACATTAGTGAAGAACGTCATAACGGTGATCGTGTGTGACGCTCCTATAAAGGCAGTTACTTAGCTGCTATTACAGCACTGGAGTAACAAATGAAAAATAGCACAAAAAGTGTAGGTAGTCGTCTCAATTCTAGTAATAGCTTTGATCGCTTCCTACGTAAATCACAATGAAGCGTACGGCTTCATGAAGTAATATCAGTTGTCGCATTTCATGGAAATGGGAGCCCATAAATAGAAACCGCTAGGAATGTCACTGATAATTCATTTCTATGTATTTATGAAAAACTGATAGAGATGTGCCTTCTCCATACCTCCCATATTTTAATTAATCAGTGCTAATAAATCACGTGGAATTATGACATGTGGGAGGTAATAATGAAAAGAGGAAGTTTATTAATTTTTATTTTTTAAATCTAAAACACTTCTGTGTGCGCCATTATTGGTACGAAGGACATTAAGTCTGCTTTCGTCCCAGATTCTGTCCAATATGCCCATTTACATACTGTTAAATTGTCGCAGATATGTGTTCAAAAACCTTTAAGATATTGTACTGTGCTTAAAAAAACGGTCTCCTTCCCAAGGGTAGAAGTCCAGTGCAGTGATGCCTGATGAACGTGGCTATCACCAAGTTGGTCCACCCCATCTACTCCAGCTATTCGAAAAAGTGTCTTTAAGGTAATCCCGTACACTCTGTTTAATGGAGAACTGGGTACCATGTTGAAAGATATCATGAGGTTGCAGATGAGCTACCTGCCAGTACAGAAACGCACTCAACATATCTTCGTATACTGTGTCAATTATTAAATTTTCATGATGAAAAAGTATCCATAACTCTGTTGTTCATTAGGCCTCAGTAAACGTCTGCATGTAGGCAATGTGTATATTTCGGATATAATCAAGTTAAACATATGGATTTTGTGTATCCCGAATCCTTAAACTATCGTGATTGACATATCCTTATGCATGAAACATTGCCTTGTCTGAAAAAGAGTCCGTTTCTAAGAAATTAAGGGTTCCTGTGACTACGATCAAGTATTTCAATAACAAATATCTGTCACCACAACCTTTGATATGGTTTTATTTGTTGAGCAATTTGCATCTTGTAGGGCTACAGACAAAGTTGCTTATGAAGCACTTGATGGTAGTTTATCTCGACAGAATAAAGTGCCGGATTCCTCGGTAGTTATGGACTTTTCTGTAACACTTCTCTCTCCTGCATCAAGTCTACCTTAACACTTTCAGAATCAGAAGCTTCTAAAATCATACCTTAGTCGTGTTTTCACCACGAACATCTCTTCTGTAATTTCTTTGAACTGTCATTATTGATTTCCTCTCTGAATTCCAGAAACAGATTGTGATCTTGCTGTGGAGTTGTCACTTTGTTTTATATCATTGCTGCATTTTAGTGGCAGAAAACAGGCAATTTTTAATTAATAAAACAAAAATTAGTGGTGTCTCCCTTTCTGTTCCTACCGCTCTCAGTTCATAATTCCACCGACTTTGTGAGCAACTATTAATTAAAATGTGAGACATATAAAAGAGACAGGATCCAAGTAAGTGTAGGAACTGCATTAAGGAAAACTTAAAGGTCCTCACTTCTGTAACATAACTTCTGATACATCTTATATATCTGAAAATGCTTAGGTAAGACCGCTTACGTATAAAACAAACAACCTTTGCGTATCAAAAAATAGAAACAAAAGACAGTACATTCTAACCTATAAGCAGGAAGGAATAAATCATAGTACGTTTACTTGCTGACGTTACTCGAAGATTTATAACTTTCTGAGCTTTTGAAGTTTATTAATAAAAACTGCAGACATGATTTATCTTGTATGTATGCTTTCTTGCATAAGTATTTTAATTGAGGTTGCAAAGTAATTCCAAAGCATTACGATGGTACTTTTTTCATCATTTTCTGTATTCCTTTGTGCGGAGCTAAGCTACAAATACCGCAGAAGCATTCCTAAAACTATGATATGTGCTTCAGAAAGATTCACACATTTTAAAACTTTGTAAACTGAATGCTTTTTATGTTAAGCAGTACACCACACCGTAAGGCATGTAATTGACAATGTGACGCAGTGGATTTTAACACCATTATCATTACCATCAAACTCAGCATCACTTTCATTAACATTTCAGTTGGTAGTTTCTTTCTTTCTAGCAGTACTTTTACTACATCTGCATCTTTTCTCAGCTATATTTCTTTGTATGATTAGTACTTGAACTTAACACACTTTAAATGAAATTAAATGAAATGTGTAATGTTTAATGCCCGCTTTTACTATATACGGCACCGCAGGCGGTGACATTGATACATGAGATGAAGATGGAGCACCGGTGGAATGAGATGGCGGGGGAAACTTGAGGTCCCAGAGAAAACCCGCCCCAGCGCCGTGTTGTCCACCACAAATCTCACTTTGCGGTCGCCTGGGATCGAACCCGGGCCGCCTTGGTGAGAGCCAAGTGGTCTAACCACTGAGCCACGGCGCGGCCCTTAACACACTTACACCAGTCATTTAGCTACATTGTAATTTCAATAATTTCCCATCATATTTATTTGAATTACATTTGAAATAAATTTTAAACAAATTTAAACTGTAATTGAACGAAAATTTAATCTAAAAGTATACTATATATATATATATATATATATGTAATACTACAAATATGTGCTGTATGAACCATCCTTCCTAATAGGTTATGCATAAATGTTAAATAACACAGTTCTTGTATCATGTGCACAAACATACAAGATGTAGCGACCGTCTTAATTTTTGGTGCAACTTCTTATTTGGATGACATTCCTAAATCCTCCTATATTATGACTTTGTTTTCCAGTAGTTTTCATGGATGCACTTTAAATTCTTTTCTAGAATGTTTATAGAATTATTTATTTTCTGGTACTCTCGCCAATCAGCGCAAATGTGTGAACATGTCGTGTTCATATAAAATATTAATTTCTGTTTATGTACCGAGCGGGATGACTCGGGCGGTAACGTTTGCGGTCCACATTCGAGAGGTCATGGGTTGGACCCCGTGGACATGGGACATGGGCCATCTGACATGGATGTTTTTGTAGTTTCTTCTTAGCGTCCGGAGAATTTTGGGGTGGCTTTTCTAGCCCATAAATTTCCTTCATTCCTTTTCTCATTTTATTCCATTTCAATCTTTCGGACTTGCTTCAGGCATATGTGGGTAAATGATGCGGATGCTCGCGCTGGGTAAACTTTTCTCATTTCAGTCGAAATAGCCGCAGATCTGAGCCCAGGTCGCTTCGTTACCCTCTTTCTACGTGGTAGCGATGAGCTTCAGTAGTGTGCCGGATGTACTCGTATATCTGGATTTCTGCACGCATCTATCTATGGCACTGCTCTGGCCCCGCCCTCTGTCGGCTGTGGTCTCTCTTCTTTCCGGTGACAGTCCATAATTGTCCCCTGCCATATCGTAGTAAGGAAGCTGTTCAGCTTCGTTACATTAATATCCAATCGGCTTATTTTGTTTCTGAAACTCTTGTCCAGAGACAACTAAATCTAATAGAATTTCATCAGAGTCTTTGGCTAGAAGTACTACCCAAACCTTACATAGCTGCTGCTTATTACCTCACTTATTAACTCATATAAACTAATAGTAAAGTCACTAATGGTATGTTTATATAGAAATAAAGATCGTAAGCTTTGTGTTGCAAATTTCCAAACTGGAAAGTGCTGAATAATGAGAATTGTATTATAATCATAATCATGTTTCATCTACGAATAATTTGGAAACATAAATTGCTCTAGGCTTCTTGATGCTAATAAGTACCACTATTAATTTTATAAAACATTGAAGAGCAATGGGCACACTTGCGCAAAAATACATGTGGTTTTTGGTGATAAGAGAGTGTAGTTATCTTGTACAATACTTATCAGTGAATCTAGGTTCACTGCCCCGCTTCAAAATATAGATAATAATTGTTAAGCGAATACTTGAACAATTATTTCATACACATTGGAAATACATGACATATTGTAAAGTACCATCTTGGTGTTATTAGGTCCCGAAAAATTAACCTAGAAGAAGTAAGTACTCTTTCAGAGATTATTGCAGGTTTGCACAAGGAATCGATTTTAGTTATTGCAGTGTTGTGTTCTTTATCCTCTCCATTGTTTACCTATAGTAAGAAGGAAAGGTATTGTATTCCTAAGATATACTCTACCGTATCCACATTTTGAAGTGGATTATCGGATATATCATCATCATCATCATCGTCGTCGTCGTCGTCGTCGTTTAATTATTATTATTATTATTATTATTATTATTATTATTATTATTATTATTATTATTATTATTATTATTATTATTATTATTATTATTGGAAATTAATTATTCTTTCACACTGGCCGTGTGTAGGCTAAATTGTGGAAACCTAGAGTCAGACTGAAAAATTCAATGCCATAGCCGGGATTTGAACCACGGATCTTCTGGTTTCCGTCCAGCCGCACTACCATTGTGCTACTATGGCCAAAGCGCCGATATGACATTAAATTCTCCAACTGACTCGTATTTTCCCGGTAAACCACTTAGGAGTTCTCATAAACACATGAGACAACTACCTTAATGGCGACTTACTACATGTAAGTACTTTAAGGCCCGGGCCTTAACTATAATAGTGGTTAACTATAAAGCCCGGGCCTTAAAGTACTTACATGTAGTAAGTCGCCATTAAGGTAGTTGTCTCATGTGTTTATGAGAACTCCTAAGTGGTTTACCGGGAAAATACGAGTCAGTTGGAGAATTTAATGTCATATCGGCGCTTTGGCCATAGTAGCACAATGGTAGTGCGGCTGGACGGAAACCAGAAGATCCGTGGTTCAAATCCCGGCTATGGCATTGAATTTTTCAGTCTGACTCTAGGTTTCCACATTATTATTATTATTACTATTATTATTATTATTATTATTATTATTATTATTATTATTATTATTATTATTATTATTATTATTATTATTATTATTATTATTATTATTATTATTATTATTATTATTATTATTATTATTATTATTATTATTATTATTATTATTATTATTATTACTATTATTATTATTACTATTATTATTACTATTACTATTATTATTACTATTATTATTATTATTACTATTATTATTATTATTATTATTATTATTATTATTATTATTATTATTATTATTATTATTATTATTATTATTATTATTATTATTATTATTATTATTATTATTATTATTATTATTATTATTATTATTATTATTATTATTATTATTATTATTATTATTATTATTATTATTATTATTATTATTATTATTATTATTATTATTATTATTATTATTATTATTATTATTATTATTATTATTATTATTATTATTATTATTATTATTATTATTATTATTATTATTATTATTATTATTATTATTATTATTATTATTATTATTATTATTATTATTATTATTATTATTATTATTATTATTATTAAAGCGTTATATTTTTTATTCCACTTCCACACTAGGAGCTCTCAAATTTTCCTCATAATGATGTTTCTTATATCAGTCAGTAAATAAAACAATCAATCATGGATTTCTGTCCAATGGAAATATTTCGCAGAAAATGAGCTTCCTAAGGGTTTTCTCTTTTTTACTTTTCTCTACTTACACTCGCACGCAACATTTACATCATTATATGTCATATTGTGCTTTCTTCTTTCCCGAACAATTTTCCTATTTTACATTCCTTCCAAAAAAGCAATTAGTAAATAGTTAATTCCCATCCGTTGTCCTAGATACTTTTTTCTTCTTTGTAATGAATTTCTTTGTTCAACCCTCTCTCCTAATTCAAATTAGTTACTTACTTTGGTTTCCCAGTTCAATGTCTCATTCTTCCGCATAACTGCGTTTCAAACTCATAATTGTTTCTGCTTTGACCGCCACGAGATCTTGCTTCAGCACTATACTATGCCATGTTCTACACAAAACACGTCACCAATGTATTTTCTAGTTCTCTCTTCAGAGATATAAAAAAAAAATCTTCATTTCTATCTAACGCTCATCTGTTAATATATGTGTGGATGTAGCTTTGGGACAGGGACCCACGTTACTACCTGTTGCATACTTCAGGTATTTAAAGCTGTCCATTTACTTCACCATATCTACTAGAAGTCGCAAAAGTAGCCCGATTTGCTCTTACGGATGTAGGATTAATCTTCTTATTTCTCCTTCACTTTTCACCGCTGTCATTTATCTCCATTAATATGTTTTTCTTTTTTAGGATATTTCCCATTTTCCTAGCAGTGACGTATCGTCATATATTCTATACGTTTTTTATTCTTATTTCCTCTTAGCTTGGAATATTGAGATCTAAGTATTAAATCATTATAATTCTGAGGAAACCAAGATCGTTAGGAAACACAATTGAACAGTTGTTCAAAAAAATTGTTATCTTCAGAGTCTAAGCGTTTCAGACATCTTCTATCATCCGGAGTTGATCTGATAAGAAGAAAACTACTTTGTTAGAGTCGACATGAAAAATTCAATGCCACAGTGGGGATTTGAACCACGGATCTACTGGTTTCCGTCCAGTCGCTCTTACCATTGCCAATTTTGCCGTCATGACATGAAATACTCCAATTGGACTCACATATTTCCCCGGTAAACAGCTAGGGGCTCTCGCATCCGAGATACACCGTTTGTGGCAACTTACTATTGTAAGTACTTGAGCCCCAGGCTTCATCATTTAACTCTTATTGTTTAAGTTAATTGATGGAAATTATTCATTTCCTCACACTAGCCGTATACAGGCTAAGATAATGGATTGATAGAGTCAAGAAGAAAAATTCAATGCCACGGCCGGGATTTGAACCACGGATCTACTGGTTTGCGTCCAGTTGCTCTTACACATTGAGCTACCATGGCCAATTTTGCCGTCATGACATTAAATTCTCCAATTGACGCATACATTACCCCTGGACGGAAACAAATAGATCCGTGGTTCAAATCCCGGCCAAGGCATTGAATTTTTCATGTCGACTCTATCAATCAAATACCTTAGCCTGTATACGGCTAGTATAATTTCCATCAATTAACTTAGAAAACTACTTTGACTTCCATTTTTAAGAAATGCATCGAGGCAGAACGTAGTGTCTTATATTTTATAATTATGAAATTGGTATCTGGTTCAACAGATTAAGAATCTTAGAAATCAAATGCCATAAATCGAAAATAAGCTTACATAGCGGCTGTTGAAGAGACGTAATAAAACAATTGCATAAGATTAGTAACTCAGATGTTTTAATCTCCGTAATAGCTAATAAATCTATATGAAATTTATGCTAGCTATTTGTACATGATAACCAAATTACCAATGACGATCAGAGATATACTCATGCCATGAAGTTGGACTTCGTGCCTAATTTCCATAACGTCATTTTCTGGTATTACATGAACCTCGGTATTATAGGCCAAGATAGTTTGTGATGTAAAGCAAAAATAACTGTGTACTTTAGAAAACAATTAAACATAACTATAATATTTGCGACGCAAATAACTAATTCCTGCCAGGTGTCTACTCCTAATGTTTTCCTAGCTCTTCAAAGTACAGAGCATTAATACTGATGTTTAACAAATTATGAGATGTAGTAGTAAGTTCCGGTGATCAGAACCGGTTAAAAAACAGTACTGTGAGTTATTCCAATATCTACTCAGCGAGATAACTTGGCATTAACGTATGAGGTTTGCATTCGGGAGGTATGGGAATCGATTACCGCAACCGTTCACTCAGACCATATGATATTTTGTGGTTTCCCTATGTCGGCGGGTGAATGCTGGGGTTGTTTCTTTTCTACCGAGTTATCCTGTGTTTCATTTCCTGTAGCCAACATATCCTTTTTCATCACCTCTTTGAAGGTTGGAGGACCAGGTGATGGTGATTTTTGTGTTGCGACTGGGCTGTTCCGGCTTTGTGAAAGTTTCTGTTGTCGCACTCTCCTGGTGCTTATTGATAACAGAACCTTCAAAGTAATAATTGTGCTGCTCAAATGGTTACCATGAATTTATATTTGGTAATAGAAACCTCTCAGATAACGCACGGATTATCCCACGTGCACATAACATCTATCTGTCATTTGTGATTCCTGCGCATTCCATTGCCTGAAGTGATGCATTCATTGGTGCTTAGCACGGATCGAGAACTGCGGCAGTTCCCCTCTCACTCATAATCAGTGCATTATCTGAGATGTTTCTATTAACAAAGATAAAGCCATGGAAATGCTTTGAGAAGCAGGATAATACCATCCATGCTTGCGTCATTCGTCGTCCGTATTTTGTCACCCTCGGAATTTCCCCCTCATCCTTCCCTCCTAGGGGTGGTGGTAGCGGCACAAAACAGCTATGCCTAGGTAATGCTCCGACCCTTCCGTTCTCTTTTTACATTTACCCTTTAAGGGAAGATTTGGATATCTGCTAACAAAATAAATTTACCTTTTTCTGAAAGGATAATCCCGTGCCATAGAACTTGGGGTCATGTTAGAAGTAATACAAGACGACGATGATGATGTTGATGATGATGATAAAATACAAAATTAAATCTTATAAGTTGAAATCAGATTGAAAAAATGCAACTGAAATAGGTGCCTTCCAAATTCCAAAGGAAGAGTCAGTCTGTTGCGTACTACACTATCCTAGCCATATGAACAGCTGTGTATACATGTTAATATTTACCTTGCACTTCAACATTACATCACAAATCAGTGTGACAAACACTTGATGAATATGTAATGAATACAGGACTGCTCCTTTTGCAGCTTGGTGGGCAATTACTTTATGAGTTTTTGTTTTGCTATATCAGTATGCTGTTCATAATAGCATTAAAACTAATTAAAATAGTGTTTAAAGAGACCTGAACGTCTGACGGACTGTGCGACTTGGACGGTATCCGACAAAGAAAGCCCCGGAGGGAGGGGTGAGTAGAGAGGGGACAGCAGCTGAATCAAGAGTCACAAAAGAGCAGAGTGAAGGGTTCCTGTCCAGTCTGAAGCTCCTCTTTGATCCTGCAGCCTTGCACATTTACTGGGCCACTTTTGTTCCAATCCTTTACAGATCTTGAGCCATTGTTTGTATACCACAGAACATCAATTCCCTGTCTCAAGTTCATGTATCCCTGCATGTTCGCCGAAGTTTGTTATGTTGAACTCTGAGACATTCTATATATTTTGAATATGGTTTGACTAGTTTTGACCATTTCAACTAATACAATATGTGGAGTAAAAATGGTCAACAACAAAAACAAAGATATTGATTATACCTTCAACCCATGCGACTACTTGAGGTTCAAAAAAGCGCACTTTATCGGTAGATATTTCATTTTTGGTGAAAACTCATCATATGTTTAGCACTGTTCTAATAATGTGGGTTTGAAACTCAACATGTCGCGCCAGTGAAAATTTGGCACTCAGCGAGCTAAGAAATTACAAATTTCTGTGGCGATTTCATCATCTACTGAAGGTAATTTTGTCTCTCGTGCCGCACAAGGGCTACTTACGAATCATTTTGGAGAGCAAGCATTATTTAATAACCATGCTTTTCCCGATTTTAAAAACTTATAGCAATAGATCATGTGCAAAGTGTTAAACATTTATTTACAGCATTTTCACATGCTAGGTGAAAAACGCAAACAGCTTTTACTTGTCGTGATTTTCCGCTTTTGCATGACTGGGTATACTTCGTGTGTGAACATGTTTATAAACTAAGAGAAGTACTTTTGCTTTATTGCTAATGTGATAGCTAAAGTTATGAATAATTTAGTTTTATTGTTTTATGGAAGCATAATACTTCTTAGAGGTCGATACATCGTGAAAATTAACACAAGGAGATGTGGAATGGAGTACCTAGTGCTGCTACAATATTGTAAAAGTTCCTTGCTTCACAAAATAATATCTTTAACCATTTCCAAAACAGATAATGGACATTTATCCAATGATATATTGTATTTCATAAGAAATCTATAATAAAACCAGGCAATAAGCAGTAAGAAACAGAAGTGTTGGAACTATAGAAAGGAAAATATCTTTGAGCTACATAATGTAACAAAGAAAAATGGGACAAAGAAATATATGTGGATATGTAACAAAGAAGAAAGAGGTGAACTTACTTGAATAAGAACAAGGGTGATATCGAGGAAGAGAGTGAGGGAAGATAAGGGTTGTTTCGAGCAAGAGAGGGCCTAGAACACCTAATACAATGTGAGCAAGTGTGAGAATGAGAGGAAGATATATGGTAAATAAAATGGGACAACATGAATATAAATATCATAGCAAAGAAAATGTTAACAAATAAGAGAGACAAGAGAGCTTGGCCACCAGTTGTTAAAGAGCAGGGACTAGAAGCAACAGGTAACCATTAAAAAGGGAAAGACACATCACATACTTTACAAAGGCAACTTTAAGAGAAAGGCTTTGTAGGAACGCTGTAGATATATGTAAATACGTACAATTAGTTCACTATATATGAATCAGTTGTAAAGCACTAAGCTTGTTAACTTCTTACTGTGCCGTCCTTCACTGATATATTACCAGGAGAACCTAGAGAAACTGAGTAATAAAATCACCAAAAGGCAGCGCCGTTTTGAAGGCCCAGACGTCCAGTACAGAGCATAATATAAAAGCCCTCCACTCACAAAAACGTCAGTAAATAAATATCAGTTTGTGCGATTCTAATGAAACCACTTTCAGTTTGAAAACAGAACTCCAATATCATATGAAATATTAAACTTACGATTCGTACGGAGCTCTGAAGCCTGTATCACAGTCATTACATTTGACATACCAAGAATTTACAAACAACAGCAAAAGATTTTATTTTTAACTTCATAAATATATTGATAAATCTCTGGAAAGCAGTGAAAATATTTTCCTTTTATGCTATTTCTTATAAACCTGACCAATACATAACTACCGCATATTCAAACAGCGGCTAGTAAAACAGTCCCATCTGAGAAGCCGCAAGTGTTTATTATAATTCCATGACATAAGTTCAACAAACCATTTTCCTTTTCACTTCATGAAGTACAGCCTGCACCTTCTTTCCTTTTACTAACGCTTCTAATGTGTAAAAAGTAGGAGAATATTAAAACTTGTATGTTTATTACTCCTGTAATTGGATTGGTATTTCACTAATATGGCAAGTATCCTTATTGCTGCCAAGTATTTAGAGGACGCCCCCTCGAAATAAAAACAGTAAATTTGTAATGGACGCGATCCTCAAAATCGCTTGTTAAAACATTATTTAAGGTTTCGTTCCTTCGTTGACGCCAATAATAAGTCAGCTAAATAATGGTCCGCTCAGTTCCTGTATTTTCTTTTTTTCATTTTGGGGGGTTAGAGCAAATAATAATTAATTATTATTGTGGTCCACCGATTGTTTATTCCTTGATCAGTTGTTGGTCGTAGAGGACATAACACAAAAGAAAATGTGTTCTGGGAATGAACGGAATGGCGCCCACCACATGTTTGGCTATTTGTTTGGGAATGCATCACAAGTAAGTGAGCTTTATGCAGAAAGGTACCTCGACATCCAAAACACCTTCTTCATGAGCATTCTCAGAAATTATGCAAAGCTTGAAAGATAGAGACAGACAAAGATTTCTTCATTTGAGAGGAGTGTTTTGTAAGTTGGGGGACCAAAAGAGGTACGAAACATTGACCGTGAGGAGCAAGGTCTTCGTGATATGAACGCAAACCCATCAGATTACATGAATGGTATTGTAGTAATGAAAGATATTAGTCACATGTCTATCTGGATAATTATGTATGTAAATCTCCTGTAACCGTATCACATTCAGCGAGTGAAACGATTAAATGTTGCGGACTTTGAGTCAAGAAGAACTTTCCACCATTGCATGTTACAAGCCTTATTATGTCCATATATTTCTTAGCATACGCCTGATTAATTGATGAGACTGTGTTATTTCGCGAACATCTTCAGTGTTCATAATTTGACTTCGGAACATGACTTCAGCTTAAGTTAATTTACCTATATTTTATATTGGTAAGTTGTTTACAAGCAAGTGGAGTGAAGAGAGGTACCAATCTCTTGTACTGCTGAGTTTGTAAATGGCCGGCAGTTCTTGGACAGTGGAAGGTTGCAGTGAGACTGTGTACACCTGTGTTCAAGCTGAAGTGCAACGAAACGGTAACTGTGTCCGAGGCCTACTCACAGTACTCATAACAGGGATTATGAAAACCTTCATGACGTACAAGACATACATCAACAAAGGTTCTGCCAAAATGTTTGTTGTGCGATAATCATGGTCACCTTATTGCTCCTTATTTTATTTCCTCCGCGCCAGAATGCAAAGAAATGATTTGCATAGTTTGACTGAATATGTGCCTCTGAATATCACCCAACAAATGCAGCTTTACACCATGCTGCATCAGCTCATTTTAGTGTAAAGGTGCGTAATTTCGTGTATTATAAATTTCCAGAAAGATGGATTGGTCTAAGGGAATTCATTGCATAGCCTGATGCATTTGCTAATTTGAATCCAATCGTCAGGGAACATTTAAAGTTTCTGGTTTATGTAAGTGCTCTACTGGATAATGATTCTGTCAGAGATCCTGCAGAGTATCCACAATGGATTTGACAAAATACTAAACATTCCAAGAATTTGCAGTAGAGTATGCGATATCATGGGCCGCAGGATTAGGGCATGCATCGTAACCCAGCAGCTCACTTCGAGCCACCTTTCTACTCTTCAATTTTGTTTCTTAACGAAGCAATACATGATTCTTAAACCCATAGTATTTCTTTTTTATTTACTGTTTTGATGTTTAGATGACACCTTCAAAATACTTGACACCAATAAGAAATATCTGCATTACATCTATAAGTTAATATGAGAAACTTACGTTAACCCAGGTATTCGATTCTGTTTAGGTATATTCTGACCAAAGAATACATTTGACAGTGTTCTACTATTATTGTAGTACTTTTCATAATTCGTAGTTTCTTCCAAGTTGCCAGTATTGTTCAAAAACGATTTTTTAAACCTTTTGCTGCCATTTATATTTTTAATGTGATTTGTCATTTCAAATTGCAACGTAATATATGTATGCTAATATGATGGGAAAATGCCTTAGCCTTTTGCACACAAATGGTGTAGTTGTTCGAATAAACTTGGTTATAAAATCAATCATAATTTGAAGAATTTACTTAATAATTTCGAAAGGAAGAACTTTCCTTGAGAAAATCAAGAGACGGGGTCACATCTATAAGCGAGGAAATAAGAACAAAATAAAATATGTGATAGAATTTTAGTAGTATTCAAAAGGGGCGGTGGTAGTGGTGGTGATAGTAACAATAACAATAAAGAGAATATGACTAGTAATGTCCTGGTTTTATGCTGGTTCTCTCAATTTCTGAACTAAAATGATCGATCATGTAAGAAATTCATGGTGTTCTAAACAGTTTAGTGGTGCTTAACCTATGATTTCTTTATTCGCACGGTGTCAACTAGACAGATGCACAAGGCACAAAATAGTCCCTTGAGTATTTCAGCTTGAAAGTTACCACAGAACTGAACGATATTTTCTACCCTTTATAGACGACTTCAGGGTTTCGGTTATGCTTAGAAGTAAATGTACTGTGATAATGAGAATTGCATGAATGAAACATCCATAATTATGTGGTTGGGATAAAGAAGAACGTACTTTCTAATTTTTCACATATAAAAATGCAGTCTTTATGTACCCGCGCTGAGGATTTGTGTTACTCTGTCGGAGCAAGCCACAGCCACTGGAGCTCAGCTCCGAACATAATCTACTCTATACGATTTTAAATTGCATGATCCCCAGAATGAAGGGCAGATTCTAAAGGAGAACCAAGTTCAGACAATCCCTCGATGCCCACTTGCCTAGAATTATTCTAGAATCACAACAATCCTGACGCTGACTCTATCAGCCCAAGGGTTCTAGATATGAGCTCATAGTAATGGGTAACCAGAGAAAGGGAAGTCTTTGCACAGTGCTCAGCGCAGCACTCCAATCACTCTCACCTAATCCTACATCCCTAAAACAGATGAAAAATAACGAAGCAGACAGAGAATTCACTTTAGACGAGGAACCACTCGACATTTGTCTCCGACCTGGAAAAATCATACCAGAAGTGGCTGGCAAAATGGAATGGAACTGGGGCCTCCGAATATCAGAAACCCACGCTATCGCGAAGCTCATTCTCTCGGTATAAGTAACATATTTTATTATTAGACTTGTAATATTGGATATCGATAACATAAACTGAATACAACATGATCTACAAAGCTCTAACTTGATTTTGTAACAAAGGAAGAGGTTGGTTAACTTCAGCCTTCTGGACTATAGACACGCCTCCCTGTAAGACGTTAGGGGTTAATCTGAATACACTAAATTCCATTTTAATTGTTCCAAATAGTGAAGCCTAGTTGCCATTAAGTCAATGTAAACAGTGATGGTCACAGTCAAATCCAATGCTCTATAATCTAATGCATAGACATTTACTGCTGAGAAACACCTTAGCCTTATAGTAAAATGTGATAAAGGGATTCCTGGTAAATTTAACGACTTTAATTCCTTTATCCTTACTGTCAGGTCTGTAAAAGTATAATCAATGCATTAATCTCCATTGCTTCATAATTATTTTGGTAAGGGATTAATTAGAGTTAAGTTAATACGGATACTGAGATATACGCATTTAAAATACATAGAGTTCGAGTTAGCATTTCAAATCTATATAACGTCAATGTTATACCATTTCTTCTTTTAAATAATGTCCAAACCTATAATAATACACAGTAAAAACTATTAATCAATATCAGAAATATACAATGCATTACATACCGGCAACTTTCATTATGCCCGCCTCGGTAGAGTGGTGGTAGAGTGCATCACGTTCAAGAGGTCCCGAGTTCGATTCTCGGTCAGGGTGAGTTACCAGGATAAGGTTTTTTCCGGGTTATTCCCTTATCCTGAAAGACGAATGTCGGGTAACTCTAAGCTCTAAGCTCATTTTCACCCATTCCACTCATCGTCCGATATGACTTAACGTTGGAGGACGTAAATTACAATAAAAAACAATCTCATTATACAGACATTTTCTTGTAACATGAGTGCTTTTTGTTCTTCTATGCTCATAAGTGAACCTATTTTTAATCACAAACTATTACATTTCAATTAGATTACAAAGATAAATTGAAGTCTTGTCATGTAGTACCACACTATGGGAAAGTTTGCCTTAGAGAGGGGTCATTTTTGTTAACCGAGCCACGCTCATCAGTGCCATATGTGTTACGTCACGAAACTAGGCGGTTAATAGCCCGTAGCCTGGTGACAAGACATGATAAGTTTTGCTGTAGCTAACATTTTACTCTTTAGAACACTGGAATCGTTTGACATTTCATTCATCATTGCTGTAGACGCAAGAAGTAAAGTGGGACGTTGAACTGCCTTTCCAAAATAAAGAGTGAGAAAAAGTACAAAAGTGCACTTGGATGGTCTGTAGATCTCCACAAGTTGATACCATAAGCTGTACTTAATGAAACAATATGCTAACGTTTTCCCCACTTTTAGAACTCTAGATTTAAGGTAAAAGAATAGTTCGTACGCCACAGGGATACTGGACTTACAGATAAGATTTGCGATTTTATAAAGAAACGATAGAGAGGTAGGTAAATAGTTTCATTAAATAATTTCCATATTTCAAAATTATTATATAATGTTATAAAACCTCAGTTACAGTAATTAAGTAGCCAGTGCAGCATTTTTCCAGAGGAGGGAGTCATTAGAAATGCAATTTAGTTATTCAGGTACAGGCAGTAATCAAGGCTAGTATAGGAAAGACAACCATTAGTTGAAGGTATACCTGGAAATACGATATCTCTACGTGGGCAGGTGCAGTCACTAAACATGCAGACAAAGTTCTGAAAATAGGGAAGGAAACGAAGTTCCTAGACTTTGACTTATCCCACAAGAACAGTAGTGCTTCATAGGAAGAGTAAACGATACGATATTAGCAGCTCTAAGGATTGTTCTACGTATAAAGGAACTCTGGTCGGGAGCGATAAGTAGGCGGAACTTTAGTTTATGAAAGGGGATCCATTTCTAAAATTTTCTTTCTTTTTCTTTCAAGATTCACTTTCAAGTGTTATAGAATTGTTCAATGTAATCTATTATTGGAAGCCGCAGCGTTCAGGTTACACACATTTACCGGTCATTTATTGGTCTTTTTAGGGAACCTTCAGGTTAGGTCTGCCTTTTTCTTACTTCGTTTTTGCGCACGCTTTTCGCATCAACGTGCAACTTACCATTATTATTATTATTATTATTATTATTATTATTATTATTATTATTATTATTATTATTATTATTATTATTATTATTATTATTATTATTATTATTATTATTATTATTATTATTATTATTATTATTATTATTATTATTATTATTATTATTATTATTATTATTATTATTATTATTATTATTATTATTATTATTATTATTATTATTATTATTATTATTATTATTATTATTATTATTATTATTATTATTATTATTATTATTATTATTATTATTATTATTATTATTATTATTATTATTATTATTATTATTATTATTATTATTATTATTATTATTATTATTATTATTATTATTATTATTATTATTATTATTATTATTATTATTATTATTATTATTATTATTATTATTATTATTATTATTATTATTATTATTATTATTATTATTATTATTATTATTATTATTATTATTATTATTATTATTATTATTATTATTATTATTATTATTATTATTATTATTATTATTATTATTATTATTATTATTATTATTATTATTATTATTATTATTATTATTATTATTATTATTATTATTATTATTATTATTATTATTATTATTATTATTATTATTATTATTATTATTATTATTATTATTATTATTATTATTATTATTATTATTATTATTATTATTATTATTATTATTATTATTATTATTATTATTATTATTATTATTATTATTATTATTATTATTATTATTATTATTATTATTATTATTATTATTATTATTATTATTATTATTATTATTATTATTATTATTATTATTATTATTATTATTATTATTATTATTATTATTATTATTATTATTATTATTATTATTATTATTATTATTATTATTATTATTATTATTATTATTATTATTATTATTATTATTATTATTATTATTATTATTATTATTATTATTATTATTATTATTATTATTATTATTATTATTATAATTATTATTATTATTATTATTATTATTATTATTATTACTATTATTATTATTACTATTATTATTATTACTATTACTATTACTATTACTATTACTATTACTATTATTATTATTATTATTATTATTATTATTATTATTATTATTATTATTATTATTATTATTATTATTATTATTATTATTATTAAAATTATTAGTATTATTATTATTATTATTATTATTATTATTATTATTATTATTATTATTATTATTATTATTATTATTATTATTATTATTATTATTATTATTATTATTATTATTATTATTATTATTATTATTATTATTATTATTATTATTATTATTATTATTATTATTATTATTATTATTATTATTATTATTATTATTATTATTATTATTATTATTATTATTATTATTATTATTATTATTATTATTATTATTATTATTATTATTATTATTATTATTATTATTATTATTATTATTATTATTATTATTATTATTATTATTATTATTATTATTATTATTATTATTATTATTATTATTATTATTATTATTATTATTATTATTATTATTATTATTATTATTATTATTATTATTATTATTATTATTATTATTATTATTATTATTATTATTATTATTATTATTATTATTATTATTATTATTAAAGTGCCGTGCCATGGCTGGCTGATTAGACAGCTCAGCTCCCACCAAGACGGTCCGGGTTCGATCCCAGACGACTACAAAGTGAGATTTGTGGTGGACAACATGGCGCTGACGGATTTTCTCTGGGTCCTCTGATTTCCCCGGTCAGCATTCCACCAATTGCTCCATCGTCACCTTTCCTATCACTCATCTCGCCCTCATATATATCATCCACTTCCTTCACTTTCACAACAGGCATTGGGTTGATCACTTATCGTGGTTCTCTATCGGATCCAAAGCTTGGGTTCCTCAGTCCCGACCTTAAAGGGATGGAGCAACAAAAATTCCGTAACTCCACGATAATGGTACAAATAGGGAACTTAACTTCATGGTTGGAAAGTTTGATTATGAAAGGACCATATAAAAAATTCTACAAGTTACAGCGAACGGTTCCTTGTTGTCAGCCGTCAGAATTGATCAATAAGACAGCTGCAAATTCAAAATAGAAATAATCAAGTTTCGTCCTTTACTTTTGAATTAATGAATTTAATGTAGTCGCGCCGCTCCAAAGATGTAGTGCGGTCCGGCCGTCCAGTTAAGTCCCATAGAGTACGCCATTGACAAAATGGTAACAAGTTTGCTAAATAAAAATGCATTAAATTACATTAAATTACTGAGACTGTGAGTATTTCAACTAAGCATCTCTCTGTCTCTCAAGTTAGAGAGAGGACCACATTATCATGATAACTTTGACTGAAAACTGAAATAAAAGTTATTCGAAGTTTGAAATAGTAGTACCTGAAAGCGAATAATAGAGAAATAACTTCCATCCTTGAGCCTACCCAATGAGCTGTTTTATGAGCACATGAATGTAGTGCAAATAATCAACTTAATAAATCAACTTATAATTACGTGTAGTATCCAAATTACAGGGACTTTAAAATGTTTAAAGTATTTTCTAATGGATGCTTGGACAGAACTAAGTAATCAGTTAATGTTAGTAGTAGATACAGTGCGTTTTGTACTTGTTCAACACGTCGTCTTCGATTTTCACAACAATCTTAAGTGGGACTCGAGAACACTAAGTATACCATACGGTAATAGTGAAAAAGCTATTATTTTGTACCAAAGTTATATCTATGTATCTTATAAGCTTATCATCATCAATGGCAACCCTAAATGTTTACTCTTTTCTTATATTGCAATGCTTCAGTTATATCTATCTGCTAATTTATTCCTCACTAAATTCTGGAATGTAGCATATAATCCGTTACGCATATACGTAATATCATACTTTGACCCACAATCCACTGAACATTTTCTCACATAAACTTATTTTTCTACCGGGATACACGGCTGGTACACTGCCAGTGTATACAAGAGAGAGAATCCACTTTTGACGTACTAAGATGTTTAAAATCCTTTCTTGTTCTTCTTGCTGTTGTTGTTGTTGTTGTTCTTCTTCTTCTTCTTCTTCTTCTTCTTCTTCTTCTTCTTCTTCTTCGTATGTGCTCCTATAGCACTGTTCTACACATAAAATGTTATGGAAATGAGAATAGCTAATATTGACTAATTCGGGGCCACTGAATTCGAAAATGACATTGGAATTTCAAATTTAGCTATAGTTTTCAAGTTACAGCCATACCCTAATATTACATATTTTTCCACTAAATACTGGATCTCCACGTATACACTCTTGGCAGCATGCCATAAATCTCACAACACTGTGTAATCAGATGATCATTCATTCTCGCTGCACACGTGTTCATCACGTGATCGATAGAATTGTCGCCTGGAAGGGTTTTCAGTTCTTATAAAGTGTTGTACAAAAGTGGTGTATTCCTCTTGTGTTCAGAAGTGGTTTCTTGATACTTTTGTTGTTTTATATTATAATTTCAAGTTCTATTTTTATAGATAAGTAGAAAAATGCCTCGGAAGTGTGTGAATAATCCGAATAACTTTTGCTATATATGCAGAGAGGTTACATTTCCATCGAGCAGGCGTTCGATAACACCATACATTAAAAAAGCATATTTGTTATATTTTTGGTGTAAGATAGGGGACCAGGACAAAAAGTGGGTACCACGTATGTGCTGCACTACAGGTTCATCGAAACTTAATGCGTGGGTCAAAGGAAAAGGACTTTGTATGCCATTTGCAGTGCCCATAGTTTGGAGGGAGCCTTCCAATCATACTATTGATTGTTATTTCTGTATGACTCCCCTATCAAGAAAGGTACGTCCATGAAGAAAAAATCAACCCTAATATACCTTCAGCAATTCGGCCTGTACTTCATATTGAAGGACTTCCTGTTCCACAACCTCCACAAAATTTTATTGCTGACTCTGACGAACATAACAGTATTTCCTCAAACAGTGAAGAACAGGAGCCATTAACTTCAAGAGATGCAGAATACTTGCCAAGCACAGACGCATCCAATCATAAGATCACACAAGAAGAGCTCAATGATTTAATCAGGGATCAAGATCTTCCTAAATATAAGGCAGAACTTCTGGCATCGAGGTTGCAACAATGGAATTATCTGCACCGCTCCGATAATATTTAGAACTAGAAATAAAGTTTTGGAGCAATTCATTATAACTGAAGGAGATTTCTCGTACTGCAGAGACGTTGATTGCCTTTTAGATGTCATAAATATGAGGCAGATTCCTGATCATTGGCGACTATTCATTGATGATTCGAAGACAAGTCTTAAAGCAGTGGGTACTTTTACATAACGGAAATAAGTTTCTTTTCACTCCTGTGGCATATGCTATCAACACAAAAGAAACGTATATAAATATAAAAAAATATTTTGATGGGAGCAGACTATAAGAAATGCCAGTGGGAAGTATGCGGAGATTTCAAGGTAATTGCCATTTTATTAGGACTGCAAGTCAGCTACATCAAGTACTGTTATTTCCTGTGCGAATGGGATAGCCGTGCCCGAGACAGCCACTATGTTAGGAAAAGTTGGCCCAAAAGACGGTCATTAACACAAGGATTCAAAAATGTTGTACATGAACATGTCAGCAAAATTTTACTACCCCCACTACATATAAAATTGAAGCTTATGAAGGGTTTTGTGAAAGCTTTAGATGTGAATGGTTCTGCATTCACTTACTTACGTGAAAAATTCTCAAGGCTCAGTTATGAAAATGTGAAATCAGGCGTATTTGTTCGACCTCAAATCAGAGAACTTTTCAAAGATCACCAGTTTGAAAGAGTGTTAAGTAAAACTGAGAAATCAACATGGGAATCCTTTAAAGATGTTTCGAGTAATGTCCTGGGAAGTTTTAAAGCTGAACATTTTGAAGAACTTTTAGAAAATCTATTGAACTCGTATAAACAGCTGGGAAGCAATATGTCACTAAAAATGCACTTTTTGAATTCCCACCTGGACTTCTTCCCTCCAAATTGTGATGACGTCAACAATGGACATGGTGAGTGATTTCATCAGGAAATTTCAGTGATGGAACAAAGGTATAAAGGGAAATAGAATGCTGCTATGTTAGCCGATTATTGCTGGATGGTGAAAAGGGATGCTCCTGAAACAGAATATCATAGACAGCCCAAAAGTAGTCACCATTAAGGTAACAATTTTTTTTCGATGCTTTCATCTTTTCCTATTTTATTGTAAGTTACATATAATAAGTGATATTCTCCTGAAAACAAAGATAACCAATCAATTTAAGTATCATTTTCGTGTTCAGTGACCTAAAAAGCATAAGAAAACCGTGTTCTTTTTACCGTAACATTCAACTTTTCAAAATTTGTAGAACAGTGTAGTGCACAGTCTTGGACTCTCCAATGTAAATTATATAACTTTAGACAACATTCAACGACGGATCAACGGTTATTTTGGATTTTTTCCCATATGTTCCATTTGTGACTTAAAGGAGAACAGCTATTCTTCGTCTATCCACTAGAGTCATCTTAGGAAATTATAGAGTGCCCCTAAGTGTAGCGTACATATTACAGTGTTTACATTCAGGGTTCAATACTTGTGACTCATTAATGTCCTAAGAACCCCGAAAAGTTACAAATAAGTTCATACGATATACAAATATATTGTTTTTCCTGGCAAACAGCTGATATCATCAGTCTATGTGTACCACCTTTTAAGGTGTCTCTTAATGTCTCGGTCTTCAACAAATTAGCTGTTGGCTGCTCAATTTATGAACTATGAAACTTTCTATGTCGGGGTATATGGGCGGATGTGATAACCGAAAACTCAAGTTATCTTAACTGATAAGCTTAATGGAGGTTAATAGTGATCTATCGTATTAGAAATGAGTTACCATCTTTTTAAAAATGTAGTAGTGTTTCTGAAGCTTAGCACGAGAAACCGTAACTGCTGCTGTACTAAATCTTTTAACTTCCGATGTGTTATTACTTTCTGGTTTAAATGAAATGTTTACGCAGTGATAAGAGAAATATATATTGTTATGAACCATTGAAATGTTAATCGGAAAATTCCCTGTGGGCGGCCGGTAAATGGGCAAACCCAAACGCAGTCTCTAGGCGATATGGATGGCCGATAACTGAACAAACTAAACACTTCTGTAAAACTGCACAAAACGAAGGGAAAGACATGAATTTTAGAAATGCGTCCCATTTTATCAACCTAAGTCCCACTTACATCACCATCCCCACTAACGTTTATACTTATATTGTAACTGTCAAAGTTTCTGTTTTATCTATGAAACACAACTTTCCACTCAGTGACTTATTGAATTCTAAAACTTCGTTTCCAAGCTAGTTTCAAAAGTTTGGTTAGGTGAGTATTTTAAAAATTTTCTTCTGAGCATAATGGTTTTCAGGTATGTTGCTTAATGAGTTACAAGAACTCTAATTTCCTTGGCTACATTAATTTTCTAATTTAATTTTCCTTAACAATGAAGTCAGATAGCAAAGTCCAAGCGGGATGGATCGGGCGGTTTCATCTGTGGCCCGCACTCGGGTGGTCCGGGTTTGATACCCGTGGCCAGCCTTCTTGACCCACGTGTTTTTCTTGGGGTTTTCCGAATCGCCAGGCGTATGTTATGTAGGTTAATTACATTCCCCAAGTCTCGGCGTTGCACGGCAAGATGATATGCTCCTGGTAAACACTTCCTCTTTTGGTAGGATGATCTCCGGTCTCCGGGCCTGCCTGGTGGGCCATTTCAGGACCACGGTGGGTGGGATGCTTGCTGTATATTGGCCTGCCGGGGAGTTTACAACTGGTCAATTGTGTGGGCCCTACCCTCTGCACTGTCGTGACTCCTTGGGACGTCCGCCCTCTATCTCCTCTAGCCTCATCTTTTCTCCCAGGAATGCTCCACTTGGGGCATAGCTACAATAGGTACTACACCAAGACCAGCACTCCGTGCCCAGTCCGAATCCAATCCAGTCCAGCTGGTGAAGTCATATTATCATGAACAAATGTGTTTCTTATATTATGTATTGATCATAACATACATAAATTGTTTATTTAAATTATTTATTTTTTCTCTAGAGTGTCTTTACATGACTATTAATCTTACACATTAATAATTCCGGTATCAGAGCTTACTTCACAAATTATTGCTCTTGATTTGTGTGACACGTGAATAAATACCTAGATGCAATACAAAACCTTTCTCGATTTATAATATAAATTTATAGTAACAGCTCCTGGAAGGGAAATTAAAATTTCGGTGAATATGTAGGCTAGAAGTATCGTTGAACCATAATGTGAGGTTTTCCAAAAATATATAAACATATACTTTTCTCTAAAATGCAGTCACAGGTAACAAATAGAACAGAACGCATCTTATGTAATTTCACTAATATTTGGTTGTTATTTATGTTGGATATGATAAGTAGATAAAAAAGCCCCATCGATTTTCATAGACGTCGAAGTTACAATATCATTAATGGACAAGGGAGCGAAGAAGCACTATCAGCATTTTACATAACCGTGGCTATACCAAGGCCTAAGGAAGTGACGTTCTTGAAATGAAAGTTAATAATTTAATTATATTATTTTCTGTACAGAATAGGAAAAATTGAGGAAAATATGTCTCATGAATGGAAGGAAACAAAATTCTATGTGTTTACAGGTAAAACGAAAAATTGAATTTTGACAAGCTTTGAAAAAAGTGGTAGAAATTAGAGGGTGGAAAGGTTAAATTGTCTATCCATGTAGCGGAAGCAATAACTGTTAATAATTTATTACCTAGTTCTATAGAAGCACATCATAATCACCAGAAAGTTATTTTAAACGGGGAGTTTTCATAGCTTGATTGTGTACCTCGTTTTATTGTAGCTGAAAATATTTTGTTTCTATGTATCTTGGCAGGTGTCTATACAAAACAATGAGGAGGATATATTCGACTGAAATAGAATAGGAAAAGGTGTACGACAGAGATGTCCTTTATTACTCGCCTAAAATTGAGGGGAGGGGAAGTTACAGTGAATCACAATTAAGAAATACAATAAAGAACATGTTACGGAATTAAATGAGATAAATGTGCCCTATAATCTAAGTTGAATATGGAACTAAAGAACAAAAGCTCTTTCTTTGGAGAATGTCATATCTAATTGCGCAAATGTAGATTACTTGTTGAAGTGGAAAACTAGGTATCTGAAGTTTGATTATGTACAGTTTTGTCAACAATAAGAATAACGTCCTTGACTGAGAACGCATATTTTGTTCCAATAACTACAGGACGGATCCCATAAAATAGTAGATAGAGTGCGTGGAGGTTTAATGAAACTTATTGTATGATATTTTGTAAAAGGTGATCAACCGAGTGGGATGGCTACAGTGGTTTCGTCTGTGGCCCGCATTTGGGAGGCCCGGGTTCAATTCCCGTGGCCGAACTACCTGACCCATGGGCTTTTTCGAGGATTTTCCCGGGTTGCTAGGTGAATTCTGGGTAGGTTAATTAAATCCCCCAAACGTCCTGTCCCTCCATTTCATCTCCATTATCATTTCCTATCATCTCTCATCTGGTGGTCTCTTTTAGGGTATAAGTGTCGGCGGGAGTCTGGTGGTGCATGGCAGGATGATATGCTCCGAGTGAACCACTTCCTCTTCCGGTAGGTCGGTTGCCGGTCTCCGAACTGACTGTTGGGACCATCTCTGGACCACGTAAGAGGGAATGTCCAGTCAACTGGGGGGAGGTTTCCATCTAAGTAAGAGGTACCCTGCTCTCTGCACTGTAGTGGCTCCTACGGACGGCCGCCCTCTGTCTTCTCTCGCCTCATCCGTCCTCTCGGGGATGCCCCATTTGGAGGCACAGCATACAATAGACCAAGACTGTTCGCAGTGCCGAATCGCCTCCGAAGAAAAAGAGGTGAGTAGCGTAGATAGAATTAATTACTCAGCTTGTATTTTTGTAAGAAAAATTAATTTGCATTTAAGATAAGAAAGTGAAGTTCAGCCTTTCTTCAAATTGCCATTTTACTAACGCTTTGTGTTATATAGTATGTCAAATAAGAAGCAGCTCCTGAATCAGTGTCTTTCTACCGACTGAAAATTCGAATATAATAGATTGTAATAGAACTAAATTTCCTTAAATTTACAATAGAAGGATTTTAATTCTTCTAATATAGGAAATCGTTTTCTATGAGGATGTCTGGCGGCATCTAAAGCATATAAAGGAGCTTGTAGGGACGCGATCGTAAAGTAGTTCATTTTAATTGCATGTACATGAGTGGAAAATGTGAAGCGAAAGGACAAAATAGCTAATTAAACTAATTGAAATGAAGAAGAAACAACGCTCAGAGCGTCCGGCAAGAGTAAAATCTGCGACTTAGCTGAGCAAATATTGCTGGCTTTGAGATGTAGCAAAAGGAATAGTCAATGGCAACAACATTCGGCACAGGAGATGTCAGGCGGTATCAACATACATGGTTCATGTGAGGAAATGAAGAGGAAGACGGAAAAGGTTAAAGAAGGATGCTACTGGATTTACGGCGAAGAGGCATTCCCTGAGAAGAAAATATAATAGGTTCACTACTTTCTAGATTCATATAAGACTACTTCTATTAAGTGCTTTTGAACCAAAAGTAAATAAATGGGTTCTCAGAGATATTCCGATTTGTTGATTTAATTTATTAAGAGTATGATCGTTTGAGAGTATTTGAGATATGACTGGACTCGAAATTAACTTTGCTGTATTTTGAGTAAAAGAGTTGTCAAAAATTGGAAGAAGAATTACACATTTAAGGCTGTTACTTGTGGCTTGTGATGCAATATTAATAGAGATGGAAAGTAGCTTACTTCGTTTTAATCAAGTTGGCGTTGTGGATCGAGACAGAGGAAACAGCACCATCATCATCAGTGTTAAGAGGGCAGTGAAGCGTGAAATGCAACGCTTCGTGCGGTCACGGCTCCAAATCGCATCCATCCTAAGTCTCTCTCATCACTGCGTCCCTCCCTCAGGCTGGAGAGCTATTATTTTAGTCTTCCTCTCAACAGCTCAAACCGAACCACCAGCTTGCTGTACCTTTCTATGCTAAAAATGTTCTCTTGCAACAATGCAAAGTATTCCCTCAATCTTCTTCGGGATTTGTAACGTCGATAGACTCAGCGTGTTTAATTGTCTCAATAGCACTTCTTTGATGAATCTTCATTTTCATTATTATGTTTTTTATTACTAGGGCTCGAAACTTGATTAAATATCACATTTTTTCTGAGTCATCATAGATATTGCAGATAATTCATTTCTCTTAAAAATGAACCAACATTATTTGCATCCTTTTGTCTATTTGTCATTTTTTAGGAAACGTTGCACTTCTCTTTTTGTATTTTCTTCAGTGTTTTGTGGTTTTAAAGGCCTTTCTACGTTATTCAGATATATACCTAGTCATTATTGAAGCAGCTTACTGAACTCTGTTGTGTGTAGTATTCTTATGGTCTCATTGTTAAACATTGGATACATGATTATGCAGTTATCATTATCGATGTACATAACGATGGTGCTTCCCCACGTTAAGAAAAGCAACACTTACTCTCACGTGAAAACGTGTGCTTCTTCTAGGGCGATCAGGGCTGAATTACTGATATATCAACTCGCGATTATATCATAAATAAATGTGCTATCTACAATAAAAGCAACCTCTGCATCTTGTATTCAGCATTGCTGGTGTAAGATCAAATGTTTTAAAAGAGACCAGTAAACCTTGATATGTTGAAAGAAAAGCCGTGATCTTTCTCAGATACCTCCACAGTTGATTTGTAGCACATAGTTCACATACATATTCTCCTGAGAAGAACACTTGTTATAACTGCATTCACCATCCACTGAACATTTTACTCCTCACAAGGTATGCCTATATAAATAAATGTTTCCTAGTATATATGGGATGAATTACATAATATTTCTAATTATAATTAATATAAATGATGCATATTTTTATATTTTGAACCATTAAATTACCAGAATAGTTTACGGTCATCTTCTAAAATTTTAATGTCACTTCCCCCAAAATTTAAGGGCATTTTGTTGGCCATTTTTCTCTTATTTTTGGGTTAACAACTTCCGAGCCTTATTATTGCTTCCTCTACCGTCACTCTTAAAGTATACAGGAAGAAGTGTTATACTCCATCCAAAACTTCTTTGTCGAGACTTCATCTTAAATGTAGCTAGATACGTGTTTTGGAGCCCATTGGATCCAAATAAAATATTTTCAGGAAAACGTGATAGCGCGGAGTGTGTGTGTGTGTGTGTGTGTGTGTGTGTGTGTGTGTGTGTGTGTGTGTGTGTGTGTGTGTTTGTTAACAACATAATTCAATAACAAAGGATAGATAAATATTAAACTGATATTTAGCTTCAGTATCTTCTAAAGAAGCGACAAGAAGGTTTTCAGAAATATAACTTCAACCTGAATGAAAACGATATCAAATTGTTTATTCTCTTCCCAACCTCTGCAAAGTTTCTGAATAAAATACTAATATCTAAGGTATTTATACCACAGATAAAACGTATTTTAAAGCTTCTGGATATAGCATAAGAATTTCTCTTCATTTGGAGGGACTTCTACATTTCATTGTATAACAGTTAAATCATAATATATAAACAACTTGATGCAGATATGTTACAAATAAAATTTATTTTAAACAAATTTTCTGTGCTATTTATTCTATCCGAAATAGGTGTCTTATTGACTTGAATGTTTCAATTGTGGTTTTTAAACTGCTCACTGTTCCAGTTGTCTCACGATGTCAAGGAAAAACGGAATTTTAAAATCAACGTATACGTAGGATATTAATATGTTTATTGTATTCATGTTTGACCTATAATGAAATTTTTGTGCTAAGTTAACTTGAATAAATCTAAAGTAGATAAAATTAAAAGGAAGTTTCTTAGGGGCATTTTGATCTAGCTGTATAAAGTAAATTATTTTAGGCAGAATCCCCCATGTGAATTTAACAGCTTCTTTTTTAATTTTACGTCCTCCAACGTTAAGTCATATCGGACGGTGAATGAAATGGGTGAAATGATGCTAAAATGTATCCAGGGTCCATGGAGCTTAGAGATACCCGACATTCATCTGTGAGGATAAGGGAAATCCCCGGAAAAACCTTATCCAGATAAATCACCCTGACCGAGATTTGTACTCGAGACCTCTTGAAGGTGAGGTAGACATGCTACCATCTACTCAACAACAAAATTTTTCCTTTTAATGACATAATTACCACAGTAATAAATCCTCATATCCTCATATCCAATAAATTCTCATCTTGCAATTAACCAGTACATCTTGAATTTATAAAGCATTTTCGAATTAATGTCAAAATAATGTAGTATGACAGAGAATATAAACTGATACAAAACTTTACTGAGGTACTGAATAAGAAGCTACCCTCAGATTGTTTTCTTTGTTTTAATATTACAGATATGACGAACTTAAACTATTGCAAATAAACAAGATTGTCCTTTATGTGTAGATAATTTAATACTGCGTTTGAGGATATTGAAGTGGATATAATCTAATATAACAGTTTTACAATCAATCGAGTTAAAGTAAATACCATTAACATTTGTAGACGACTACGCTGTCATGAGTGAATCTGAAAATTGTTCCCAAAAAGCCTGCAAGAACTTTAAGAAAGTAATAGAGACTATAGCTTAAAACGTTCTACTGACAAGACATAAATCAATGGTATCCTATAGGAACATTATGTAATATGTAGAGTACCTATGTTGTTTAATATAAGCGTAGAAGAAGAAAGTACGTTAAATTAATTGGACTTTAATTTATATTACTGTTAAAATGAAGAAAAACCAGTTGAACTAAATAGGTCTCTTTAAACAAAATAAAGCTAAAAGTAGAGACTTAAACACTAGTCACTCACACTATAAACTAAAGGTAATAAAAATGCAAGCAGAGGAGAGTATAATTTTGGAAGTTCTAGAAAAAAAGTCGAGTAAACATGCAAAATCTATGGTGCAAGCTGAAAGCATGTTTTATATTTTATTTTCAAAAAATGAAGAATGCAGAAAAGTAAGAACTATATTTTTGTCCTCTATATATTTTATATTGTTAATATTTTATCTGTAATCATGTTTTCAGCACCGTTTTATCAATCTCAAACAACAACGAAGGCCAAACAACAATAGACTATGCCTCAACATTGCGCATATCTGAATGTATGCTGCATTTTCACAAAAAGGTTAACTGAGTATTACTTCATAATTTATTATTCCTGTCTGAACCATGGTAAAAGACAATACATATTCGTTGACTTTATTTTTAATGCTTGTATTATAAATCTTCTATGGCCTTTTCAGAAGAACATGCTAACCCCATGACCCAAGATATTACTGTTATAAGTTACGTTTTATAAAACTACGGCAATACCAGTGTCAATATATGGCTGCCACAACTGGAACATGGATGGAATAGAGTAGACATAGGATAAGCTGAAATTGCAGAAATAACGTTCTTATGTTCCGTTTCGGGCGTTACCCTTCAAGACAGAGAGAAATGAAAATATAAATACAGCGTTGAATATATTCAACGTAACTAAAAAAGTGATACCGATGAGAGATAACTGGGACAAACACATTCAAAGAATGTCATTAGACAGGATAAGTAAGTTATTAATTCAAACGCAGGGAAGTATAACTATTGGATGACGCTCAAATAAATGGGCAAACTCGCTTTCTTCAAATCAGCCTAAGGCTAAACCCATGACGCAGAAGACAACCATTGCACACTAGTTCTGCCTAGCCTTAATAGTTAACCAGTTATATAATGTTACACTTCGAAATTAGCAAACTGTTGGTGACTGTGATGTCCCTCATATTCACGATGGTTAACTACTTTGAATTCGTTTTAATAATTGTTCAAGTCCAAACGCGGAAAATAGTTAACGTGTTTTCACGCTCCTTCTATTAGCAACCTCTACATTTACATGTTACCCTTTTTTGCAGCAGACACTCACTTTCAGAAAAAAGCGGCTAATGTCTCTATTTTAAGATATTTTAAGTTTTCTTCCTGTAGGCAATCAAAAGCTCCGCTGAAACGCCATTGCAGGTAGCTTCAGGAAGTAGTAATTGTATATAATGCATGTAAATCCTAATTACTAATATATTGTGAATTTGTGGGTTCGTGAAATTAAAAGTCTAATTGCACAAACTCAAAATGTTCTTTATTTCCACCGAATTACAGTTGAACACTTGCCAATTACACAGAATTACGTAATGCACACAATTACGATTCACCAGTTCGTCCGTTACAGTTCCACTTGCACTCGCAATTACGTACACTCCTCCGATGCACGTACACAGTCTTCCAGTTCGTCCACTCACTGGGCGCTCCTCACGGCTGCTCTCCAAGAACTGACTGACTCGCTCGCTCGCTCTCGTGCTGGCTGGCTGTATACAGCCAGAAGGTTTTTGCTGCGTGCCCACCCATTAAGGGTTTTACCGCAGGTAGGATTCTTATTGAAAGATGTAGGATGAAGGTGATGTAGGTTTTTGATTGGGAGTTAATTTTGAGGTTACCAAAGTACCTTCGGGTTGAAGGGTAGGATGCAGTACTTAGCACCCATTTTTTTGTTTTAAATATTTTGTATTTTAGTTAGGGAGAAATTTAGATGCCAAACAGCTTGGAAGAATTATGAGGAGCTCAGCTTTAGCTGCTGATAGGTTTAGCTCCTGGGTTATCTAGGGTGCCCGCATGCCATGCGGGGGACCCGATGCAGTCTAGATCGGCGTCTAGTGGGGTCATAATTTCCCACTGACTGACTCGCCAACTACAGGCCTTATATAGGGAAGATCGCCGTTTCTGGAAACTTCGCGGCGCGCACAATTATCTCGAGGTTTCGAGATGTCTGCTGGGAGGGGAAAGAGACGGTACAGGGCTCCCGCCGTTTTCCTAATCATCCCTTAAGTTAGTGACACAAGACAAATGGGTAGGCGTGGTCTAAATGCTTCCCGTCTGGCCCTACTGCCGGCCGGTTCTATAGGGAGTTCCGACGTTCGGGTGACAATATAAACATTTCAGTAGATAATTCAGACTTTTTGGTCATAGTATTCCAAGCTTTTAAATTTGCTTGTATATTTCACCATGTCTAGAAGTCATTAATAATGACAATGTCTGTTAAAGTAACTGTTTGTTAGCATTAGAAAATAATTTTCTGCTCTTAATTATAAATGCACGTCAATTACGTTTTAAAGTAGACAATTTTCCTGTCAAGAATTTGCCAGAATTTTCACGCATGTTAACGATGACCATTTTACCTGAAAACCTAATTATTGCTTAAGTACGTCATCTTTGTTACTTAAATAAACAGCTAGAGATGTTTTAAACAATAGCCTCTTTGTTACCATCAGTGGCATCATGTACTATTGGCCTCAAAAAGGTATCGACATTTAAAAAACATGTGATTTTTTCCCAACCATTCACATGTAGGAGAGAAATGACGCAGCCTCTTTACACGCATCTCTAATGTTAGTTACAAAAAATAAACCAGGTGCCCTGTTAAAACCAACACGTGAAAAATGCACCACATGACTTAGGGGAGAATGAATTCCATGTCGGGTTTTAATGAATGAAGAGCACGATGGACAGTGCCAAAGATACACCAATGAGAGAAACTGTTTCAGGCTGCATTAACTGCTGGTAAAGAAACATATTCTTCTCCGTGCAAAGCAATACGCTAGTACATAAAGTTATGACAATTGCAAAAGATTGTTATCCAATGAATGCTCTTATTTACATGTATGATTTTTAGGTATCTACTCATCATGTAACACCGTCTCGAAGTGACAGACAATATAGACTAGTACATATACGTTGTTTCCTAGCCAGTTCAACCTGATCCAAAAGCCATTATCTCGTGTTGGTCGAAAACCACTTCTCTCAGAGATACTCTGTAAGCACGTGGACACACTTCTGGTACTACGCCATTTGACAGCACAGTTGAAAGCAGCTGCAACAGTCTTTATATTAATTTATTTTTCTCTCATTTCTACAGCTGAGTTCAACACATCTTTCCTCGTTGTTATCTCGTGGAAACGAATATAGCAAGGTACTGCGCATGTTACTACATGGAGATGTTGACTGAGCATCCAATCATTATTATGTTTTTGTTCACGTGTCGTTTTCAGAGCCCCAAAACGTAAATAAACCTCTTCAAGAGGTTGGTACATTTGTGTACTTTCAACATAATGCTATCTTAATATCCATTCAGATCTTTCAGAACTCGAGCAGCTTACGTCTATATAGTTTGCTGAGTGAATCACACTGTCTGCTTCTCAGATGAAACAATGAATTTTCATCTGCCTATGTTGAGTAATAATGCAAATGCAGCTTTCCAGTTCATTGAAATGTCCTGGGCGATAAGGACAACCAGTACATTTTATGGTATAAAGGGCATTTCATAATTGACATAGAATTAAATCATAAACATTTACATATAAAAAATAAGCTGCATGATGTAATACATAGATGGACATCAGTATAAGTGTTGGGAGTAAAACCGACTAAAATTAAATTTTACCCCGAGGAGACTACAGAATAGTAGTGATCAATGTTTTCAATGGATGAAGTAATTTGGAGATATTGAAAGAGAAAGAATAAGAAATAACTGAGGGAAGAGCGAGGGGGAACGAGAAAGCAGAGAAAAGATCAAATAAATTTCTTCGCCGTCTAACACTAAGCACATTTAGTGTAAAGTACAATTTCAAGTTGAATTATCAAAATTGTTTTTCACCAAAAGGATACAGACAAAATTTTACTTTTGAAAAAATTGACAGTATGTACATACGATAAAGTGCCATTTTTTATAGGATATCACACAAAATGAAAACAATTGTTTAAATAATTCTCTTGCGAAATTAGCATTACTTTGCTACCTACTTTACGCTAAGGTAAAACATACCTTATTCTGAAACTATATGAATTTTTAAATTTAATTTTACTACATTTAGTATACACCATCACGAATTGAGAAGTCCAGTGAATTAACAAGCGACGAATTCTTTAACTAATCACCATATTGTAAACTAAAAAGTTAATTTGAAATTTTGTAGCCAAAGAACGGTTTCCTGGCAATTTTTTAAAGGAAAGTACCTGTTAGTGTAGACATCTTCAAATAACATACGATACTTGAATCAGTGCAATAGTGGAATAAATTTCGACATTTGATGCTTAATTACTTAACATAGAGGCTGAAATGTTTTGGACCAAAATACAGAATGTATTTTTAAACTAATTTTACTAATATATTCATTTTCTGTTTCAGAAAACTTCTGCAAAATATATTTTTCACTCTGGAGTTTCCATTTCTCCCTGTTCCTTTTTCCCGTTCTTTCCGTTCCTCTCTCAATTAATGCAATAAGTTCCCTACATGAACTCAAGTGCAAGTCTCATTAAGATATCTTTGTGCTAATGTAAATGCTTCTGCTGCTATTTAAATTATATTCAAGACAATTTTTTTTTCTCACCAAGATATTTTCTCTAACATTTTATTAACTGTCCCGGACTACAACCTATATTTTGTAGAAAGAAACTAAATGTATAAAATTCAAATTACTTCTACACACTGTCAATTTTAAATTTCTTCTAGAAATGATTCTTGTAAAAGTTTATTTTAATTGCTAGTTCATGTTGATCAAGATAACACTATAGCGACAGTAAAATATTTAAAACGCACTCCCTATATTCTGGCTTTGAAACTCCGCTATTTCCTTTAGTATTACAAGAAACAAAAGCATAATGATCTAACATTTAAAATTTATTAGGTACTGTTAAATTGAAATAATATCAAGAAATGACCACGAAATTGTTAATCCCACAAAACTGGACTTGATATCGATTAACCGTTAATTTTCTGAGATTTACCTGTTCTGTTTAATAGGCTTTTATCGCTCTTTTAAAGCTTACCAATTTTACAGAAATAGACAAAGCTGTTTTGAAACGAAGTTGGTTTAGGAGCTATTCTCAGAAAATTGATGATATGCATTTACCATCTCATAAACTACGTTTATCGCCTCATTTATGGTTAATTCAATTAAAATATGTTAAATATTTTATGAAATTAAAAAATAAATATGGTTTTATTACAATGTTTAGTTTGGGGTGAAACAGTTATCTTAACTTTCTAGTGTCGCAACCTTAGAAGATATTAAAGGTAAATACCAAGTTTGGTATTCATCCAGCTGTTCTATTTCGAGTGACATTCACATTCACGTATATACTGACGTGCTTGTGGCTGTATATTTGTATAAATATGCCTTAACGTTTACAGGATTTGAAAACGTGTCTTCTGGTAGCATTTGATCCTGCGCTTTTGAATAATAATTTTTATCTAGAATGTATGTGGAAATAAATACAAAAACATGCTCTAATACACCACCAATACAAATAGTTGATATATATTTAGAATTCTGTCAGTCTTTCTCAACTTCATTATTCATATCCTAACATAATTAAATAAAAGTTTGGATCTAAGTACTTTCTTATGCATAAGGGCTTAAATGGAATCTTCTTAGCCACACAGAGATCATACCAATAAAGGATTTTCATTTCGTTATTTATAAATATTTTGATTCCAATGCATTTCACGAAAATCTCTTTTGGTGTGTTAAATCTCCAAAATAAACCATCTGAGAAGTCACTATAGCGTACATCGTTTATGGCATCGTTCATATGGAAAGCATAAAGCAAATATTTATTGTACAGAAACATGGTTAAACATAGTTTTGAGTAAACAGAATGTTGCAGTAGAGTTTGACAACTATAACGTGAACAGCTGCCTTTGATTGTTATTGTTTAAGAAATTCTGTGTTACCCTTAACTGATTAATGGAATATACAGACTCCTAATATTTCTGAATTTAAGCTATGATTGTAATGTGTGGTTGTTTTAAGTTCTTACAATACGACATTTGTTTTGCGAATGTGTTGTTTCCGTAATGCAGCAATGAGATATTTGTCTTCTTTTTAATAAAATCCATGCAGTACATTAAGCTACATTAGCCAATTATTTCACTATAAAGTTGAAATTTGTGGCTCGAGTATGAAACTATAAGAATAAAGAGTGCGTTAAGGACATACATCAGGAAGTGTGTTACAATAAGGTTTTATGAACCTTTAGCATATTCCATATTTAATTGCTTCACCAATGTGTCATTATCTCTTACACTACAAACTCTTTAGTTTAGTAGGATACGTGTTTATTCTTTCTTGGTTATATTTTCACGCTTAGCTTCCGATCCCCACATAGTAATAACGTCTACAGGAATGTAAAATATATCTATTGGTCTAATGATTCCGAAGATTACCCTAATTATAAATAAAGTTAATGATGTGTTTATCTGTTTATGTTTACATATTTACATGTTATGACATATTGTGCCTATTGTCTTCAACAACCACTAGGTGCAACGAAAAACGTGATTGAAATTTCTCGGTTTAATTGAATATCTAGACAGCTTATATGATATCTAAGGTCTGTGCACCTGACTGCAAATCTGAAGGTCGTATATTCGAACACCGTGAGGCCACCTGCTTGGGTGGGACACTTCCTGGAAAACACTCTCGCGCCGAACAGCAATATCAGAGACTTCAAACTGTGCGACCACACTATGCTCTCAGGAGAGGGATTAGCATTATTGCAAAATAAAAATCAAGCATACTATATATAACACATTAGGAGACAATTAATGGAAGTTAGAATTACTAAAATAAACCAGAAATATCTGAAGAAGAAGTTACTACAAAAAATGCATAACTTCATAACTTAATTTATGTTTCAAACAGTTTGTATTGTTTATTATGAAAATATAACGAGTTAAAAGTACTTTTAAAAAGTAAAGCAGAGCTGTACTAATTTCTACACCTGCTAATTTTAGCTCTATATCCTAAATAGGCCTCATTAAGTATATTATATGAAGCTCTAGAATAAGGGATCTTCCTCCACTTTTACTTCAGTTAACTAACATCTACAAAGTAAATTAATACAAAGTCTGTTCAACAATTGTATCAATACATACATTATATGACAAATTGGACACCTAGATACCCAGAATTGCAATATATTTCTCCATCAGAGAATCACTGTGGGCAACACGACAGATAGGTAAGGTTAAGAGACATCAGTGCACAAAACACGACTACATTCGTGCTTTTATCTTGAGAATTTCTCAAAGGAGCCACAGAACGCACGCAAGTGTGGTTGACGATGAGATTGTATCATTGCTGCCAGAGTGAAGAATGGCTGTACTTAAATTTAAAAGTGGCTTTAGTTAGAAAGATGCAAACGTGGTGATGAATTCAGGTATAGAGAGAACCTTACGTTGAAGGTTTTAAATTAAATAAAACTATGAGCTCTAATCCAGTTTTTCTCTGTTGACTTATATCAATTAAACCTTATTAAAGGTAATTATATACCTTTCATATATTGTTTTAGAATAATGGATACTAGGTTCAAATGGTTACACAAATGTAAACCTATAACCCACCATATTTCTCCCTATGGACAACGTTTTACATGAAAAGTGTACAGTTCCACACCCATATATAGTGTAACTTTGTGGGTTCGTAGAATTAAAAGTCCAATTTGCCGAAATTCTAAATGTTCTTTATTTTCGTCGAAATGCACTGTTCAATTCTCACGTAACAACATTACATCACATATACACAGTCTACCAAGATCGATGACAATAACAATCATCTCTCGTTACACAACATTTGTTCACAGCTGTTTATTGTTTACTCACGACTCGTAACTGCCTCTTGGCGAGTCGTCGTCTTCTTAAATACCTCACTGATATTTCCGGAATAATAAAGAACTTGAATATTCTTTCACCTTACAGAAGCGTAACTTAATCTATGCCAACAAGTCATTTACCTCCGTGATACACTATCCGTCTGTTATTTATCGGCGCTATCGTTGTCTGCCGGCTCTTTGTGTACGCTAGCCGCGCTATCGTAGATAACGGCTTCGCGACAATAGTGACGCACAGCTGAAATGGACAATTTCCAGACACTGCAGGTTCGATGATCAGTAACGCCCGCCGGATGCATTCTACATCAATAATGGAATTAATCATAACCTTATACACCTGAAACTAGATATATCTCCATGCAAATATTATGATAAACGGTGAAAGTGAAGCATAAATACGTTGTGATCCTCTGCTCAATCCACCTAAGTAGAAATGTATTTTCCAATTACTCGTTAACGATACAGGTGAAGCGAATGAGGAAACATCTTGCTGGAAAATCATAGTTTCCAGCATACTATCCTGTTCCTAGTTAAAGGAACACCTCGAGAATTTCTGAATAATAACTACATATCATTAGAGAGATGGTTAAGAGTTGGATAGATTTGTAGTGACATAGATAATCATTATGCTGAAAATCACTTTGAAGTGATCGATACCACTTTCTTAAGAGAAATTCTTTTAGACGACATGATAATTGTACATAGAACAAGAAAGTAATGTTTTAAGAAATCTCTTCAGTGAAATTTCTGTTTCCGACTGTATATACACTGAACTATTAATTTTTTTCCTGTACAGTTTGCCATTTGCAGTGGCATTGTTAAAAAACTTTTAACCATTGAAACCTTTCTGAAAAAAAAAAATGAGAAAGAAAATAAGGATGGCTTTCTTTCAAAAGGCGTCTGCTCCAACAAACATATTTTAAGCTTTTTTATTGGATCATTGTACTAAAGCGCTAGTTATAATTTTACTATTAAATGTATGAAAGACATTAACAGATATTTAATCCGGAGAATTTTAACATTCATGAATTCTTCATATATAGATGGCACCCTCAATTTTAAACCCATTTACTTTAGCCGAGGTAGGTTTCTGTAGCATTTTTGGCTATAACTTTCTGAAAATTAGCGCCATTTTATGATTCTTAATATGAAAATTGTAGTATCCTTTAGATTTTGAATATAAATAAATGAATTTCTTAAGTATAATGTAACAAAATGATTAATATTGTCACAAACGACTGTATTAATTACTCTCTGGTGACTCAAGTAGTAGGTGTGACGTCACTCCGTCCCCTCCATTATGACTGGATGAATAATCTTTAAGAGATAGACGCTCTCTCTGAAAATGCCTCAAATTTAAGAACCCTAAGTGGTCTACCAGGAAATATGATGAGTCAATTGGAGAATTCAATGTCAGGAAGGCACGTTGACCATGGTAGCTCAAGGGTAGAGCAACTGGACGGAAACCAGTAGATCCCTGGTTCAAATCCCGGCCATGGCATTGAATTTTTCAGTTGGCTCTAATTAATTAAGAACAGGTCGTTACATATTGGTGGAGGCGCCGGATATCAAACTAACAGTTGTATACTGGGGACTCCACAGTTATAATCAGTGTTTATTTTTTAAAAAACAATAATTCTTTTCCTTTTTAAATTTGTATGAATCCAAATAATGGAGATGTTAATCTTATTTTCAAGAAGGTGGCATGATGTTTTATGTTCTTTTAGAGACAACATACATTTTAAATTTATATATGTGAACAAAACAAACGTTTTTTTAATAATGAAGAAACAAGATTATATTATGTTCTAGACGTTCTCGGGCTTCGAGCCAGGTAAGCAGATGTTGAGACATCGACGTTTCGGGAGCGTACATCTCTCCCATCTTCAGGATGTTGAATGCTAAGATTATATTAGTCTAAATGTGATGTAACCCTATTTGAACATGAATGTAATATTATTTTAAAGGTCAATGTATTCATTGATCTTTGGTGAAGCGAGGGAGAGATGTCACAAACGACTGTATTAATTACTCTCTGGTGACTCAAGTAGTAGGTGTGACGTCACTCCCTCCCCTCCTTTATGACTAGATGAATAATCTTTAAGAGATAGACGCTCTATCTGAAACTGACAGCTGATAGAGTAGGATGATTTTGTAGGCAGCTCCACTTCTGAACAGGTAAACGGCCGTTATGGCCGCCTTTGTAAATCTTTTTGTTGTAGTAAATATTCTTATTAAGTGAATCCCACTTTTAATTAGCTTTACCCTACGTTTTTACCAATGAACCATTATACAAAGATCCCAACCTCTCGCTAAAGCATGTAGTTCTGCTGTGAGTGTTTGCTCCCGAGTGTTCGGCCTGACCATGTGTTCCTTAATTATTCACAAAGTAAGAACAGGTGGTCACAATATATAATACCTAAAATTTGAACAGGATATAAATCTAAGCTACGTATACCATAAAAACGAATATGAATCTGGAAAGAAGAGGATTTTATCCACAAACCTCCACAAAACGAAGCTACTTCTTTAGTTGACAAGCCTGTGGTATAACTGTTTTCTGTTTTATATAATTATTTTAACTATGTCACTTTTCATTTCTCTCAAGCATAAAAATGAGGAGTGCAGTGTATCCTAAATGTGCAGTATAAAATATAAATGTTGGCCTTTTTCAACAGTTATAAATTATTTAGTGAAACCTATATGTTCCAAAATGTTACGTCTAACAGCACGCTACTCGAATTTGACGGAATGAAAATATCTGTTCACAGTTATCGTAACTAATTGATCGTAAGATGTTAAAAATGCTCACATTGACTGGTGTAAAGTAAAATCCGGTTTTCTTAAACTAATGTAATTATTATAAAAACTAAAACCAAATTATATTTACTGTGCTAACTTGAGTAAATACTATTGGACAGCTATTCCAATTCGTGGATGCAAAATACATAACGCGATTCTCTTGCCCAAAATTAACTTTACACTTACACATCATAAATTGCTTCATCACTCTATAGTTCAATACACTTTTCACTTCTGTCATTAGATAGTAAAAGCAAAATAGTTTTTGTTTGGTTAACAGTAACTAAACTCTTGTAAGAAATAAGATTGTTTTTTCTATTGTCGTTATGCTTGAGTTACAATGCAGTTTACCTAGTTGGTGGACACGTTGGTGTAACTCTCTACTGTCTTTGGTGCTAATACGTTTGTCAGAAAATTTCTAGCAGCTGCTAACATTTTGAAGAAGGAAATGTACTAAATTGAGATTCTATTAATTATTGTGACCTTAACTCATACGTAAAATAAAGTATAGTTCAAAGCTTTGTCACAAATTCACTGAAGTGAGCTAACATTAATAAACATATTTGTAGTATCGAAGAGCGCACAAGGAAGTTCATGCATTTAGGTCACGCTTTTCTTTTTATAAAATGTACAATTTTACAGGATGTCACAGAAGGTATTTTATAATTTCACACCGTGTGACCTAAATTTTCAATATCTTTTAAATGCCTATACTGCTTATTATCACTCTAGTATCGATAAAATAAACTGATAATGTGGCTCCGGTTATCTTGATCTTTAAATTATCAGCATTAGCTACTGGTGAGAAAAATGGGTCTGTTAAAACCTACAAAATTTGATAATTGTAACACCATGAGATCTAGGTGTCGAGGTAACAGTGTTAGAAACAAGTTTCTCAGGAAATATTTCATGAAAAACACCTATGTGGTAGTGTATTATGTTGCTTAGAAAATTAGTCATATACTGAGCATTCCACTTTACGGATATCGCGTATCATAACAGATAGAAAATTAGTCATATACTGAGCATTCCACTTTACGGATATCGCGTATCATAACAGAACACAATATTTTGTTTAAACCTTGTGAAAGAGAAAGTCTCGAACTGGCGAATTGTATCAAATAAGGTTTAATTCTCTATTCATTACAAGTCGTGGTACATGTTACTGAAGTCATTAACATACAGTTTAGTAATGGTAACTTATTACGTATTAACAGTAAATAATAAAATTACTCGTTTGCTTTGAACAGCGCATAAAAGAAGGCATGTAAAGTTGTCCCTTTATGGGATTTTGTTTGGTGCTATGAATGGGGTAAAATTAGACCAATGAAGAAGAAAATGTAATCCTTCATACCGAAATTAAGGGGTGCAATGTATAAAGAATCGTAATGGATTTCAAAGGAGTCTTGTATGTTTGTTTCGACACGAACAGGTGCAGTTGGCTGAGTCGTGTAACAAAAGACACGGGAAAAACAGAATTCAAAGGAACAGCACTTGACTTTGTTTGAAGAGGGCATTCTTCGGACCCTTAATAATGGCACGACAAAATAGTCACAAAGGGAATCTTTGTGTGTATAAAGGGCTTCGAGAAGGTGAAAGTTACACACCCACGCGCAGCTGTGGTCATTCAGTCCGAGGCGTGAAGCCGATTAGGGCAGTCCTCTTCTTCTGTCTTGGTCGAGGGCAGACCAGAAGGGATGAGAGAAGATATTTGTCGGTTTATACGTAACTTATTAAGTATTATCGAGTAATAAGCATTCCGCCCTCAGTAACTCTAAACAGTGATATATTGGTAGCCCTTGGTCGGCAACTTCAAGTTTGATGTTCTGATAAAAAAAAAAAAGAAGCAGTCATTAAACCAGTTTGATACGGGCATTCCAGTGTCATTAAGACTATCCTTCTCATACATGCTCACGCATAACCTGAGATAAACCTCATTGCTTTACCCTGAGCTAAACATTATTGTATCAAACTGTAGTGGAAAGTAGAACTGTGCGACACCAATTATTTACATTTGCAACAAACTGTCGCCAAAGTGGAACTCTTTGCTCGCCAACTCTTTATACTACTTCATCCTAGAACAGATGTTTGGAGGAAAGGTTTTGCAGTGCCTCCGTATACCACTTCAGTCTATAGCTCTTTACTTATACCCAATATACGCGTTGTGAACGAGAATATATTACGTGGGTAATATATACTGTGTGCGTTACATGAACTAGATATACCTTCCTAAAACTTGAGTTTCAGTAACGCTTAACATTAACGAACTTGAGCGGTTTTAATTTGAAACTAAACTTCATAAACTCATAAACTTCCTGGACACAGTATCCATTATTTCTTCTGACATTTTATTAAGGGTACTAACCTAAAGAAGTATTTTGTTTGCTAACGACGCTGTCTATTGCTAGGATCATATCAGTGCTGGTGGTGTCCCCGATTTCGTCCCTCAGGAGTTCTTTCACATGCCAGAAAGGCCACTTTTAAGCAAGACTGAAAAATTCAATGCCATAGCCGGGATTTGAACCACGGATCTCCCGCTCTACTCTAATTATTTGCCCTAATTATTATATAATATTATTATAATTATTATTATTTAATTATTTTAATTATTTAATATTATTATTTGCTCTAATTATTAATTAGTTGCTCTAATTATTAGAGCTACTAGAGCCAACGTGCCGACATGACATTAAATTATCCAACTGACTCATATGTTTTCCCGGTAGTTCACTAGGGGTTCTCAGTCTTTTTCAGTCTGGCTTTACCCATTCAAACCTTAGCCTACACACGTCTAGTGTGGAAGAAATAATTATTTCCATCAATTTACCTGAATAACGTAGTGGTTTACCTATGAAGCCTGGAGCTTAGTACTTACAGCATAGTAAGTCACTACAAAAGGTGCGCGTCTCATAGCATATGAGAACCCCTAGTGGTCTACTGGGAAACATATGAGTCAGTTGGAGTATTTAATGTCATGTCCGCACGTTGGCCATAGTAGCTCAGATGGTTAGAGTAACCGCACGGAGAGCAGGAGATCCGTGTTTCAAATCCCGGCTATGGCATTGAATTTTTCAGTCTTGCTCTACTCATTCAAACCTTAGCCTACACACGGCTAGTGGGGAAGAAATAATTATTTACACTTTTAAGCAACTTAAAAGCAATTGTTCTGGACCAGATTTGAATGCACATCCCTAGGATCAGTAGACCAATATCTAACTAGCTTATCTACAAAGACCAGCACTAACTTAATAGATAACCCTATGTGGTGCGCATATCTTTACATGCATGAAACCAACTTTGAAGCGAATTCTTAAGAATTTTGTAAACTATAAGGAGGACAGTAAGTACTCTGAGATGAGAGTAAATCATTTTGCATGCCTTAATTTCACGAACTTCTATTTCACAGCAAGTGCTCAAAAGGCCACCATTCTCTAGTAATTACAATTTTTTGTTACACAACTTATGTTTTTAATGTTTCTGGTGTTATTTCGTAATGCAATAATTATAAATTAAGTCTTTGAATTTTTATATAGTGTGGGTTGGCAATGCGTATATTTTAATTTAAATGATTCCTAAAAAAAATCCGGAGAATTAAGATCGACGTAACGTGTAGGCCATTAACTTTTGGTGATGATTTGATTGATGAAAAATCCCCTAAACAGCTCCATGGTCTGGTTCGCTTTATGACAACAGGCACCATCTTGGTTAAGCTAACTGTTACATTTGTCCTATTTCAATATAGCCATGAACTGTTTCATATCTCTGCAGACGACACCACTGAGTGATTTCTCAAAGAAAAAAGCCCCAGTTGTCTTTCCTCCCAATATTGCCCACCAAGCGCCGATTCCTTTCTTCATAAAGGACAGGCTGATTTTAAGTTGTACAAATGGTAGTTTTCTGAAAGTTGATGTAGCCATTTAAGTGGAACCCAGTTGCATCCGCAAAGAAAGTCTCATCCAGTATTGCTACGTTGTTTCGTGCTTAAGTATTGAACCAGTGACATTAATGGTGAAGTTGTCTAGATCGGGTGGCTGAACTCATGGCTGACTTTTAACACTATACTGGTGGAGTTTGGATAGCTTTACAGTTTTTTTGTGTGGATCCAATTGATGCTCCAATTTGTTGTGACAAACGGCTTGCCGAATTTCATGATCATGTAACAATTTGCCGCTCAACATCACAAAAGAAAGTATTTTGGGCAATTTGTTGGCTATTATCCACGGAGGCCGTATTAAGCAATCGGTACACAAGTTCAATAACGACGCTTTTACCTAGTACCGGATCATTTGGATATAGAAGACTCCATCTCTTCAAAAATATTTCATAAAATAATAACTCAAAGTATTCTTCCAGCATACCGATACGCTGTGTGCGTGTGCGTGTAAAAGCCATTGTTTCAGACTGCAGTTCAAAGACACTACGAGCAAAGCAATAGTACTACAAATCCAAAGATGACACAAGGCTACAGACGATACAATTACAAGGTTACAGGAACCCTTAATGAAAGGCTTGTCAGTTCACCCAGCCAAATATACTAAAGGCAATTTATAGAAATCTGCAAGTGCAATAATACATGATAAGCGATGTAATAAAAAATGCAAATAATATATAATAACGTAGTTCAGATAACTTTCTAAGAACAGGTCACCAGTTTATAACAAACCTTCTTAAAGCTATTTATATTTTGTTATAGGAAACTGATTAAGTAACTTAATTGATTTAATTGAATAATTTAATTTATAAATAATAATAATTTAATTACTGAATAACAATCTATTATTATATCAGAATTATTGATTTCTAAGATTTCAAGCCCGCCTCGGTAGCTTAGCTGGTAGCATGTCCACCTCACGTTCAAGAGGTCCCGAGTTCGAATCTCGGTCAGGGTGAGTTACCTGGATAAGGTTTTCTCTGGGGTTTTTCCTTATCCTGAACGACGAATATCGGGTAACTCTAAGCTCCATGGACCCCGGTCGCATTGAGCATCATTTCACCCATTTCATTCATCGTCCTATATGACTAAATGTTGGAGGACGTAAATTACAAATAAAAAAATCTAAGATTTCAATTTTATGAAGAAATGATAAGGAAACAAACAATTGCAATAAATAATTTCCGTGTGTTAAAGTTAATAAATTATGTAATAGAAAATAAAGCTAAACCTTAGTCTTCATAAGTGCATATTGCGGGTGTGTAAATTTATTCTATTTTAATCTGAATATTTGGCGTCTTTCCTTACTTATTTCTATTTATTATCAAATTTGAACATTTCTCTAATAAATTATTAATGTTAATTTAAAACAAACATAGACATTTTATACAAAATAAACGGGGGTCATTTTTGCGACATTGGCTACCTTTGGTTTTTGCGCTCTGATTAAGTAAAACTTCACCTTAAATACCTATACGACAATGAAGTCACGTGGTTTGTAACGTTTCATTTTCAACAAGCAGTTAATCCTCGACCAGTTGTATAAGAAAACCAAATAGGAACCAATGAATCATCGATTTGCATTAAGTTTACCGCCAACATGCTGAAAGAAAAGTGTAACAAACAAGGTCCATTGAAGAAATGAGTTTCTGAGGGGAGGGGGGAATCTATTGATTGGAGAATAGTCTTTTGTGCAATATATGAAAAACAGGTAACAGTTTAGTTACATGATAAGTTTAAAATAATTTACATTATCTTTATTCCATTTTCGATTACTTTTAAGAAATTAGTTATATTAATGGGAATCTTAGAGAAAAATACTTATTTTTCTCATTTGCTATGATGCAAACTAAAGTAAGTTTGTTTTGTTTTGCATGTGCGGTGTGAAAAGAAGTATAATCTCCATGATCATAAAGGAAGTGTTCAACATTGACACCGAGCGATTAAAGAGGAGTTAGGATCTTATCCCAAATATGTTCCGCTCTGGGTCAAAAATTAGTGAATTTCATAAATACTTATATGAGGCTATGGTTGCTGCAAACTTGCCTTGGCAGTCTTTAAATGTCCAGGTTTCAAGCAATTTGTAGAACAGAAATACTGACGAATCGACCCATAGAAGAGATTAGTCTCTAGAATCTTATGACTCGGTGGGCCTTAATTTTTAATATTTCATCCTAACGTTATAATGAATACATGAGGCAATGAGTGCGTTTTAACATAAACTCCAACTAATTAGGCATTTTGGAATTTTTTTAGGTTATCGATGCTGTTAGAGAGATGTAGGAAATAATTTTGTATGGGTTGTGATTGCTGAGATAATGATACGGAAATATCATATATGTATAATAAATGTAATACTTTACAAAATGTGTTATGATGTACCAACAGATATTCATATTTGCTTGTCACCAAGGATCCAATTTCCAGACTATAGAAAATTTTGCAAACCATTCCATTAGTTAGCACAATACAATTTATTTTATATTCTACAGGGGGAAGATCTAGGATATCCTTCGACTAGGGCAAGAATGGAGGTTTGCTCCTCTTATGCTGCCATCCTCCTCCATATTGTGACTTTGTGGGCTCGTGAAATGAAAAGTCCAATTTCGCCACTCAAAAATGTTCTTTATTTCTTTCGACTTACAGTTAAACACTTGCCAATTACACAGAATTACGTAATGCACACAATTATGATTCACCAGTTCGTCCGTTACAATTTCACTTGCATTCGTAATTACATACAATACTCCGATGCACGTACACAGTCTTCTCGTCGTAAACTGCACTCTTACACTGCTCGCCAAGAACTCTGACTAACTGACTGACTCACTTACTGCCCGGCGTGTTGCTTATATAGGGTCAGCTGGGGGATCGAGAATGTTCTAGATTAGATGAAATATCCCGTAAGTTCGAGAACACAGGTGGAACAGAAAGAGACGGCGCAGTGATGTTTTTTTTTCTCCCAGCCGCCCCTTGTCACCACTATAAGACAAACGAGGGGGGCGTGGCTAACGCCGACCTCCCCTGCTCGCCCGCTTTCAGCTGGTTCTATAGGGTGTTCCAACGATCGGGTGACAATATTAATATAAAGATGCTTGATTTTTCATTTCGCGTTATCGCTAATTGCACATTATCATTTCTCCAATAAAAATTTATTTTACACTTACAAAACTTCAAATTGCCTAGGCATTTGAAAAAAAAAAAAGTAAATATTGTTAAATACCGTGCACGTGTCCATTGTCGGAACAGAAATGTAAGGACGAAAGCAATGGATATGCACTCGTAATATGTCAATATTGACAATGTTGTATGTTACACTGTATATAAAATGATGCATAAATATTTCTCATTATAGAAATAAAGCTATGTTCTTAAAGTCGGTGATTTTGCAGGTGTCTGGTAAAGTACCTTAGATGGCAACATGGCTGAGTGGTTAGACCAAAGATGGGCAAAGTTCCGTTGCGTGCAATCACTTACACAACGTAACCGAATGAAAGCGCCCACAGCCTGGATCACTGTTGCCACCTAGAGGCCAGAGGGAAGTAGGAAGTAAGTAGTTCATTGGTGGAGTTCGTGGTGGTATTGTCCACTAAACCATCGTTTTCCGGAAAACAGAACATTCGTACTGAACCGGAGGAGAGTTTGTAGATCCATTTGCTGATGATGTTACACGAAGTTGATCTGAAAACTAAAGTAGTCCCAAGGCAAACTTAATTCTCAGAAGGAAAACAAACACACTCTTTAAAAAATAATAAATAATAATAGGAAATTCGGAGATGTAATTAACCCACCCAGCATTCGTCTGGCGACGCGGGCAAACCCCCTTAAAAGCCATGCGTCAGGTAGGTTGACCAGGGGACTCGATCCCAGGCCTGCCGAATGCGGGCCACAGACGAAACCGAATGAGCCGTCCCACTTGTTTAGAGAGGAGGAAGAACACAAATAACTAGACGAACAAGAAGGTTAAAGGTATCCGAGTTGTCTCACACTGATATATGACTAAGGTACACAACCGTTACTGCAGTAGTTCTACAACTTTTAACTCCCTTCTACTCTCTCAGTAGTGCATTATTTCCTCACATGGGTTACGTTCTGCTGTGTAGTATTGGCTTCCGCCCACCTCTGGGTAGGACCATCAAAGTGACCTTGGTTCGATCCCAGGCGAACACACGTAGGATTTGTGTGGACAAAACGGCGTTTGAGCGGGTTTTCTCTGATTCTGTTTCTCCTTCCTATCCATTCCATCATTCCATTGCATCGTCACCTTTCATCACTTTCACCTCCATTTCTTATCATCTTCCGCACTCTTATACTCAGCTTCGGGCGCTCCCCTCCACGCATTCCTGGTTCACTACTCACCACTCCGCTTATCCAAAAGCCTCATTTCTCGGTAGGTAAGAACTTAAAACAATAACCACGTCCCACCCTCCACTGCTCTTCTCCCACTTATTTCAGCTCAAATGAAGCTGTCGGGCTGTAGGTCTCAGCCTTGGATTGTTGTACCATGGAGTTCAGTTTAGCTCATTTAGATGCAGCACATTACGTGACAGAAGCGGAGAAAGTACTGTAATATTTTTCACTGACACGATCCACTTAACGCGCTTGGCATATGTACTACACAAAACTGCTAATTTCTTCCTTAAATCAATGAGCATATTTCGTAAGTATAAACGGTGTAAACAGTGGAAGGAACTGGACAGCCGTGTATTCGTAAAACGTAGCTTTCGGGTTACCCACCCATACACACACACATCCACACACACACACTTAATAAAGTGTTCATTCTGTATAATGGGCTTCCAGGTAAAAATATACTGAGCTGCACCTGAGTAATTCATTCACTAATCTTCTAGTTCTTCTGCCCCTGACAATCCTTAGGTCGTGTCTGCAGCTGCCGGCCAGCTTTGCAGAAATGCTAGCGGATGATAAAATAGTGGAGAAGGTGTTTAGATTCTATTCTAGGGTAGACTTTAGGATTTATTGAAGAGAATTTTTGTCATTTTAGATTTATATTTATTTTTGTTTTTGTGGTTTGTTATGTGCATGCATTTTTTGTAAGTTTATTTACACTTTTATACAGTTTTAGAAACATTTATATCTGGCTTTTGCCATGACTCATTTTTAAAGGGCGCTGATAGCCTCATACACATCATCACCATCATACCCCTGACAAACAACCTTCTTCATCTTCTTTTTCTTCTAAGACAGATGTGCACGCCATCTCATCGTCGCTGCTGTCACCGCTTTCAGCTCCATTATCCTGAGTGAGTATGAGCTCTATTGCATTTTCTAAGATGCAATATTTTTCAATATAAATTACTCTCAAAGCTCTTCCCCCATTCCAAAGGACCTATTTCGCCAAACCTTTGAAGGCACAATTTTTCCACATAATTCTTCTTGAAGGTTGTGTTTCCACTGCTACCCACTGTTTTACGTCTCCCCAGATTAATTCAATTGGATTTAAATCTGGTCGGTAGATTGGGAGTCTGAGTGCACTGTGTCCATGTTCTACCTATATCTAATCCATTGCATACAATTTTTACTGGGCTTGCGCAACTTGATCAAATCATAAAGTTTTACCTTTGAAAATCACTCTTCAAACGCAGTAACCTATTTTAGTTTTTCTATCCTATCTTGCTGAACGAGTTGACCCTGCGGTAACGTATTAGACTCGAATTCAGGAGGTCATGGGTGCTTTTCCCAGTGACCGATCACTTGGACTATGCGTTCCTTTGTGGTTTCTCCAGACTGATAGTTGAATCCTGGGGTGATTCCTGTTGTACCAAGACCTTCCTTTCCATCATACCGGTACCCATAACTTATTTCATCATCACCATCACCTATTTTAAGGTTAAAAGACGAGACGACGGTAATGGGTGTGTTGCAGCTGGATGGTTGAAATACACTTTATGAAGGTTTTTCCCTGGATCGATCGGAGTGCTCTCGGACCTACCTATCTGGTGCTCATCAAGCACGCTCCTTTCAAGAGTAATTTAGGATGTTCAATCCACAAAAGTCAGGTAGCCATTTCATACTTGCTCGTGTCGTCTCTGGAACTAGTTGCCTTTCTAGTCTCTTCCCCATTCCTTACTCCCAGGGTTTGCATTAGAAGCATCACTTTAAGCCTACAGGTGATGCTCTGACACGGTTTTAGTGCTCTGCCTTGCTAGCTTGTGACTATCGGTGTCTATAGATCAGGGCCTCCTTGAATAATTTGTATCAGAAGACGGCTACGCACAACATGAATATAATATGTCGTTACCGGATACAATAACAGAAAGGTTGAAACTAGGTCGTGCCCCGTTATGTTCGAAAGTCACCCTTCCCTTGCCTATATGTGATCGATTATACCGCTATAAACATATTTTAAATTTGTGGTTTCCCTTCCGGTTTCCGTTTCCGAGCTCTGAGAACCAACATTTGGAGTTGTTGGCCTACATTTTTTATCTCCAAAAGGAAATGATGAAGATTTATTTTTAAAATCTGAACACATTTCCAGGTTATATAACTATTTTTAGAATGAATAAATGCGTTAGATATTACTTAGCACGTACAGCTCTTCAGGAAGTGCATATATTCTAAGAATACAGTAACTATTTCAGCTATATGTATACAACACAGAGAAACGCCTTGCACGCATTGACCTACATACATTCATTGATGCTACGACCTTCCAAGAGGAAGGGATGAAGTGAGGATCCCACAGGAGACTAAAGGTTGCAGGTAGAGACGCACGGAGAATCCTAGTTTTTCCAGGCTTATTGGAGCCTCCTAGAAATTGTGATGAACAATAATTCAACCAAGTTGTTCTCTGATGTCCACGAAGACTATTATTTCCTCTTGGAGATCATCCGTACCATCTGTTCGGCACCACCATACACCACGATACCTAGAAACGCACTTCTGAGGTGAGAAGGAAACAGAACGAAAATGAGATTACGGAAAGGAAATAATAATAGATGGGATATGATAGACGGGATACTATGTATCGTTCGCTTACCAATCAGGAAAACCCACAACAAATCCAAGGTCAGATTGGGTGGCCGACGAAATGAACGCGGGACCTCCGGAATGCGAGCCTCACTCAGTTACCATGCAGTCGTCTCGCTTTGTTGTAACCACTACTTTGCAAATATTAATGCATTGCATTTGGAGATACTCTCAACTTGTATACTACGTTTACCATCATGAGTAACTTTATAATTGAAACATAAGTGTAGATGTGTGCTAAACATTCGTTTCAGTCAATGGGATTCATTTGATCGTTCGGTGCGGTGTATTATTATCTAATGCCCTCAGAAATTGTAAATGGCTTGTGTTTTGAAATATATGATTTAGAAAAATCTCTAATGACACGCAGAATAGTGGATTATAACTCCCAAAAGCAACCCTGCTAACAACTAAAATGCGTGATTCAGTCGCATGTGCACGAACGCCGATTTCTCACAAGTCTTTCAGGAAAAGGAACAAGCTTACGGTTTTTATTGCCCACATATCATGTAGAGTTGAACTAAGTTTATAGATATAAAGTATGGAAAATCTTAATTGTGGAAACTTGTATGCTGGATTGCAACATACATCAGCAATTGCTATACTTGCGCAGAAATAAACGTCGATTACTCCGTCAATTCAACTTGTACTATAAAAAATTAATACATATTATATATCAGTAGAGGAGTATTTATTATTTGCACAGTATCAGTAAGTTTTCAGGAAGCGCAACTTTTGATATCACTGGCGCCCAATTATTTGGATTTATTGTATAGGGGTGAGTTGGCCTTGTACCTGAATTAATGTTACTTCTCCATCCCAACTTTTCAGCATGCTTTCTGCACGGACGTGTTGTGTCTATTGTCAGGACAAGGGATTTTCCTTGAAGCAGCCAATCACCCTTTAAGCCCACTCCTCACTCTTCACACGAGTTCTACCGAGATTGAGAAGTAACTTTAATTCAAGTATACATACTAACCAAATTTACTTTTGATCGCTGAGATTATATGTATAATAATTATCTTATTATACAGGATGTAACAATAAGGTACAACCAAACTTCTAGGAGACATTCATCATCACATGTAGAATAAGAACATTTGTAATATGGGAATGGGTTGGAACCCCTTTATTTTCAGCTAAGAAGTAATTTTTTACAAATTTTCATACCAGCACACCACGCAAAACATTTTCTTATATAAAATATTCGAAATGCTCTGTTGATTACGTTGGGTGGGGTTGCAAATTTTAGTTTCAGTGCCAGCATTTTGTTGTATTTGAATTAGCGTAATGTTGACATGTGACTCACTTCATTTCCTTTCTACGCCCAGCATCAGCTGTTCAGTGTTTATTATTAATTCGACATACTACGAGGGTGGTATGAAAAGTTCTCGGCCTGATAGTGAAAAACGACAATTCATGCTTTCAGAGTAGTTCTGTTTCTCAAATTAATCTCCTCTAATATCAGTACATTTTCTCCAGCGTTGTTTCTATGCCACTATCCTCCTCTGGAGTGTTCCTCCGGAAGTGCTGCAAAGTACCCATTTACTTCTTTATTTGCTTCTTCATTGCACGGAAGGCACCTACCAGCGAGGAATTTCTTCAGTTTTGGAAACAGGTGGAACTCCAAGAGAGCTAAAACCGGGGTAGTACATGTAACTGTTTACTAGTATTTGTCGCTGACTTTGTTTATGGTACACTGCATGGAAGTTTACACCAAATGCAGAGTTGGCAGCTGTTCATGTTTTCATCTACGAGATGTAGAACTTTGTGCCCATACTGTCTAAGGTTACGAAACAATGATCAATTCTGCGGGGATGCATCAGCGTATCCGAGATTCAGTGCAATGACAGATTACTGCAGTATGAATGTTAACAGAACCTTTTCAACATTCCTTAAATGAAATAGTTTCGTGTGGTATTTTGATACGTTCACTTCTTATGAGTTTCACATTCTATAAAGAATTATAGAAAATTGGTTCTAAGATCGAAATACGTAGTTATTGGACACAGGTTCATATAACATATTTTCTTACTCTACCGTGAGAATGTCTCATAAAAGTTATTATCTGATTATCACACTCTGTATAATGCAACTCAGGCCTCAAGTCCTAGGCTTTTCAAGCCAAAAATTAAGTTTTTTATAATATTTGATAACGGAGCTTTACAAGAAGTATATTTCGGAGAGGTTTATTTATTTATATCAATTTAACAACACAAATGTTCATGTAGCTCCAACAGCATTTTATTTGTTCTTGTTTTCTCAGGTGGACCATTGAATATGCACAAAAAGTATACCTTAGTTACAATGCATTGCAAACATAAAAAACAGGTGACAGCTTTATGTGCCAGTAAACGATTTATTGCTTTTTAACACTCCTTAAACGTAATATGTTAATAGTCGTCAAATACTCACATGTCCTTTCCTCTGAGCGGCAGTGAAAGAAGGCAACACGATGGAGTGGGGGCGCCGTAGGAAGGAGTGTCAGAAATAGAGAGAAGGTTGAAGTTAGAGGAGAGGAAAAGAAGGAGAAGAAGGAATCTCCGCAGTTAACCTGACAGTGCATTCTCCGAAAACACCGAGAGATCTCCGCTGAAATGCGGATAGTGATAATGGAAAATAAGAGGAAGGAAACTACTGCCACTCGCACATCGATTGCCTGAGTGCCCGAAACACGACCACTGCAGTATTTACCCAAAAACTCTGGGGTATCTTCGGACTGCCAGACCCCGCAACCGAGCTGTAATTGCAACCAAAGCTTCAACGTCCTGAACCACTCCACCAAAGGGCGAAGATCGACGCCCGGAAGTGCAACCAACTCTCCGCCGCCGCCATCCACCGCAGAGGCTCATCTCGAATCACAACTGCCACCGCAGTCTCAGATGCCGCCATCGCCGCCAGCGCCGGCTGCATCTAATTGAAGGTAATCTGCGATGTGCCACGGGACCTTCCTCCGTATACGTCCTCACCGCAGGAGAACAGAGGTGGCCTCTGCAATAAGAGCTACTAGGATCTCCAAGGCCATGGAACGACCATACTGTCTGGAGCTCGTTGATACAGGCGACCACGAGGTGGACTTAAGTGTGGAGCAGTTGCATTGAGGTCAGGCAATTGGTTCCCTCTCGGCAGTTCTGCATATATGGCCACGACGCCATTGCCTTCACCGCACCTCCTAGATGCCAATTTTCTGGTGAGTCTTTTTTTCACTGCGAAAGCACTGTCCAGGATCTGATTGCCTACACCGGTACTGGGATACGTTTGGTGTCAACGGTCATTTTATGGACCAGACTGGAATATCTACGTCCGCTTCGGTACAACTGAAGAGAAAATTATATCCACCATCGCCGCCTCCGCCCTTCATCCCTCAAGAGATAAAATTCAGTATCTCCATACCTAGGTCCTTAACATCAATCTACATGTGAGCAACCTAGAGGAATTCATCTCTAATAACAGTGCTGCTGTCAACACGCAACACAATCACCGTCATCAACTCAAGCTGCTCAGAATGACCACACAAACAACATTAAGATATGAATATCAGCCGCCACAAATCATTCAGATCATATAGATCATTATAATTGAGAGAAAAGTACAAAGTATCGCCGAAACCAACATAGAAGACCAGCTCAGCGGAACATTTAACAGATTCTTTACCGTTTCTCATGACCTCGAACCGCATCGGTATGTTACGTACAGAAATGATCAAACGCATCGCCTCGCAAATTGCACAGCTACAAACCGAAGTTCAAAGAAGACTACACTGTGATATGGAACTTCATCGAGCAACAATATGCCGTGACACCACCAAGGAACAGTCGCCGTTGACCATAATGGCCACGATTTCCCCAGAATAAGCACTAACCGTGCAGAAAACAAAAGTCAACACAAAACCTACCCCGTGGGGGCAGCCAGGGCAATGTCATGGTTGTCTCCCGGATTGTAACCCATTCCTGCAGGCCAACGGGCCGCAGGATCCATAGATTCTGGTGTGTTTTCTTGAAGTGGAAGTTTTGTAGGCAAAAAATGAAATATTTCGGTAATGCAATGTTATTCAATGAGAATATTATATTCCACAGAATAGTGTGTTTAGCTTCTATATATTTAAAAACTTTTCTGTTCAGGTCAATAAAATTGAGTATAGGCCGACAAAAGGATTATTTTATTGAACTAAGAAGATCAAACATATATAGTGTAAGTATACAAGATCTAACACGTTATACCGCTCGGCTCTTACCAAGGTCGCCGGGGTTCGATCCCAGGCGACCGCAAAGTGAGATTGTGGTTGACAACACGGTGCTGGGGTGGGATTTCTACGGGATCTCCGGTTTTCCCTGCCATCTCATTCCACCGGTGCTCCATCTTCATTTCATGTATCATCAGTATCACCGCCTGCGGTGCCGTATGTAGTAAAATCGGGCTTTAAACACTACACTAACACGTTATTTTGCGGAGGCTACAATTATCTACAGAATAACAATATGCATTACAAAACAATTCATTTTTCATGCAAAACTTTCACTTGAAATAAAGCAGGACTTACAGTTCAGCGCATTATAATAGTGTAAGAACTACCAAATATTCATTCTAATATATATGGTCAAAAGTTTAACTTCTTTTATTATAACCTTGCTGATTTCTGTAAAACTTTGAGCCAAGATACAGTAGCTGAAGCACTGAGTTGAATACCTTAGGTCCTGAAGACTACTATGTTTTGCCTGGTCCTCAAATTTAGATGTTTTGCAACGTCATCCAATACAGTTTTAAATGTTCCGCTAAATTATATTCAACGCTGTTGTGAGAAGGTAATCAGTGCTCTATGAATAGAAAGTTGCTACCCTTATTTTTCTGCTTGAGAGCACCAAGCCTCCATTTAAAAAAAAAAATCTAGTTGACACAATGAAAATGACTGTGGAGAAAGAAAATATTAAAAAATACACCTAGCTACGTACAAATGTATTTGTAAGACTATTTAATATTGTAAAAGAAATGCAATGTCAAAAGGCGAACATTTTAAAACAGTGTTTCTGTATTTTTGTATCCCAAACTGGCATACTGTGACAAACATTGGTCTAACCGCCATTCGCCAACCAAATAAATAAGATAAAAGAATATTCAAAACGCTATGGACGCTATGAACAGGAAAACAAACCCTCGTGAAACCGTTTAACTGTTGACAGTCAACCTCTATGTTCGACTTATGATTACGATCCTCGATTATGTCATCAGATTCCATGTTAGACAATTTTGTTTTCCAGCATTTATTCTAAGTAACTGTCAAGTAACTCTCTTCTGGGATTTTAACTGCAATATCATTTAATTTAGTGGCCCATATCACATGAAATCATGAAATGGTTGCAATAATGCTCAAATTAGCTTCCAAAATTCGTATTATTTAGATAAGGAAAAATATGGGAACAATTTGTATCTAGACAACTGGCCTTTGAACTTGGAACCATTAAACGTGATGTGGACAACACAACCCCCACTTCATGGAGGATGACATTCTCGGCATATCTGGTACATTATACTAACGGTGGATTCAAATCGGAAGCTGAAGTCTGTTGAATTAGTTCCAAGATAATTAGTCTCTGAAACTGCACAGTTTTATGCTGGAGTCTACTGAATTAATTCTAAGGCACCTAATCTTGTGAGCTACATAGCTCTCCAGACCGAGATATTTGCAGCAACAGCATCCGCCCGATTGTGTAAGAAGATTTCCTATATTGGATAGCATATACTCATACTTAGTCACAATCATGTAGCATTGTAAACCATCAGATTATTTCAACTCACCAGTAGGATTGTGTAGGATCGTTAATAATCCTTAGTAGACCTCTGCACAATTATGTACAACTCCACTGAATCCCAGGCTGCCAAGCAATTAAAGCACACAGGCTGGCCAAGAAAGCAGCAGAAGCCCCATTTGTGGGCTAATACCCATTTCTCTCAGCATCCTCACTTTATTCCAAGAGACCAGGAAGAACTAGATTCAATGCTGGTCATAGTTTCCTGACTAAATTGCGAAAACACTTGTCACAACAGTTCAGGCATACCAGAGAGGACCTCAATTTTACTTGCAAACGGTCATAAATTTGTCAGGAAACCCACTGGTTCAAACACTTCACGGAACCCTACTGGAAACACATCCAGGCTAAGATTATCCTCAACAAACATTTGTGTCGTATCTGGGACAGTCAACAGACTACCATTTACGTCTACTAGAATGTGTAGCTATAGCAGAGCACAAATTCTTAACTTAAACGTTAACCGTCATTTCTATCTCTCAAAACATCCTACTGCCATTCCGGGAACGAGGAGGTGGACGCGGCTGCTAAGTCCGCTTGCCGTTTGCCCCGGAGTTTAACAACTACGGTGCCATACCAGGATGTGCAACGTTTTTTCCGTCGCCAACTCCTATCTGCTTGGCAGCACTCCTGGACAGCTTTGGAAGGCACACAACTCTGGGCAATAAAGGAGAGCGTACAACCCTGGCTAACTTCCTGCAGGGATAACCGGCGAGCCGAGGTGATACTCACCCGGCTGAGAATTGGGCACACACGAGCGACTCATGGCCATTTGTTATGAGGGGAACCGGCCCCTGTGTGTGCTCCATGTGCAGTACGCCTCACTGTGCGGGATGTATTGCTGGATTGCCCGCAGTACGCCCGCGTTCGCCAGTCAGTAGGCTTGGGGACTAACTTGCTGGGTGTTTTAGGGGACGACCCAGTGGCCGTGGTTAAGGCACTGCGGTTTGTTGCCGAAATTGGTTTTAATAAACAAGTCTGACTTGCATTTTATATTTGTTAATTTTAGAGATTTTAAATTATTAGACTTGGGACGGGTTTTTTTATGTACTTTTAATAGTTGAGTGTTTTTATTGTATTTTACCTTTTAGCTTAATTTGTGTATCTTTTAGGTTTTAGTGTTAACTTCGTCCCAAATGAACTTGTTGTCGACGGGCCCTAAAACACCACACACTCACTCACTCCTACTGCCAGTAGACAGCCTAGCCCCTGTCTGCCAAGAGAATAAAGATTTGTCTTCCAGAATTTCATATGGCCACTCGCGGCGGTGGTGGCATAACACGGTAACGTGTTGGGGACAGAGCGGGATGGCACAGCCGGCTTCCACTGTGGCCCGAATTCGGTAGGTCCGGGTTCGATTCTCGTGGCCGGCTATCTGACCTATGGGATATTTTCGGGAGCTTTTCCGGGTTACCAGGCAAATGCTGGGTGGGTTAACTACATCTCCCGAATTCCCTGTCCCTCCATTTCATCTCTATGGCTTGATGAGCATATCGTCTTGCCATGCAAGATGATGTGCTCCTGGTAAACACTTTCTCCCCCGGTAGGACGGTCTCCGGAAAGGCCTGGTGGGCCGTTGGTGGGTGCGATACCGGTAATACCGGTCTGCCAGGGAGTTTCCAAATTGTAGTGACCCCGTCCTCCACACTATCGTTACTCCTTGTGTCGGCCTCTGTCTCCTCTCACCTCATCCCTCCTCCTGGGTTGCCCACTTGGGGCATTAGCACAATAGATCAAGTCTGGTTGCAGTGTGGAATCCCCTCCGTAGCATAATCCAATCCAATCCAAATATGTTGGGATCGCATTCGGAAGTTCTCAGAATCAATTCCCTTGGTTGGTCCACTTTGACCTTAGGTATTTCGTGTTTTTTGGGTCAGCAAGGAAATGCTAGAATGATTTTATCTCTACTACGATTTATTTGTCCGTAATTTCCCTTTCATTTCGTTTCATTCCCGTCATTTTGATGTGCTTCTACGAATCTTGGCGTATGGTGGTACCGAACAGATGGTGAGGATGTTTGCTCCAAGGAAAGGATATTCTCCGTGAACGTTAGAGGGCTGCTTGCATTCTCTCGGAAGTTCCAGTAGAACGGATGTTCGAGCCTGGAACTATTAAGGAATTCGGTGTGTTTCTGTAGTCTGCCTGCAGTCAGTAGTCTCCTGTAGTTCTTTCACTTCGATCCTTCGGATTCCTGGAGAGCTAACTGCAATAGAATGAGAATACAGTGCATGTAGTATGCTTCTCTGTTGCATAATATAGTACAATATAACCTATATGTATATATGTAAAGAATTTATCCGTAATTAAGAAGGTAAACCTAGAGTATACAAATACGCAAAGGCTAACATGGAAAGTAGAGCTCCTTATGATGATCACTAATGCAATTACTAAAATTAGAATAAATGTTCTATATTTTCCGAAGAAATTAATTAATTCGTGTATGATTATAATGTTGAATATAAATACACGTGTAGGAGTTTCTAATAACACTTGTAAAGCTGGTGGAAAGAATAGTGTGAGGCTAAAATTACATTTTGAGATGAACGGTATATAAACTTGTGAAAATAAATTTGAAACGATTCATTGTTTTTCTCTTACAAATATATATATACATGAAATTAGGCAAATTAGGCAAAATGTTTCTTTATCTTCAGCTTTCTTTATTTTAAAAGTAAAACTTTTACATTCAACTTACAATAATACATCTCTTTGTACTACAACACATTACAAGACTTCTGTCTATATTTTTGTTCTAATGTACGACCAGAAGCCACACATGAACTACCTATAGCTTTTTGAGATTTGATAGAGCTGACTGTTTGCTGACTATATTATTAACCTTACAAATTTCAACTTTTTTATTTTATATGTGGTTTTCAAATCATTAGATATTTATATATTATTTCGTTACTTATATGTACTTGCTGTTTAAGCAAACTTGAACAGTTCAACTTTCTTAAAGGATTCAGCCATCGAGCAGAATGTCTCAGGTGTTAGAGCCTGTGGGAGGTCGTGTTCGATTCCCGAGGCCAGTCTGCCTGAACCATGAATTTTATCTGAGATTTCCCAGGATTGATAGGCTAATGCTGGAAAGGTTAATTAGATAGTTATATATCCGAATTTCCGTCCCTCTATTTCACCTCGCTTCATTTCTCCGTATATACTAGTAGGCCATTTTAGAGTTCTACTACGTGTTGGCGGGAGTTATGGTGTGCACGGCATGTATGTTGCTCTCTACAAATCATTGTCCTGTAAAACGGGTGATATCTTCAACTGAGAACACGAAAGCTCGCTGGAGGAGAGGGGAGGCGGTGGTAAGAGCCACCACCAAGTTTAAATCTACAGTCGTTAAGTCCCTACCCTCTGTTGTCTCTTCTCAACCAAGCCATCCTTAGTATCCTCTCACCTCACCCGTCACTCCTGCAGGTTATAGGCACAAAAGATTTCGTTAGTCGAAAAGCTAAGCACTCACTCCTTGTGGGCTGCTTTTATAAATCATTGTGCAGTTATCTGTTTTTCGTCATCATCATCTTCATCATCATCATCATCATCATCATCATCATCATCATCATTCAAGGATTGGACCCTAGGATCCGTTCCTCCCCATTAATCAATACCTCTCCATGTTTTCTTCGGTCTTCCTATATTTTATTTACTTTTGAAACGTATTCCGTCACTATTATAGGGAATCTGTTATTGCTGATCCTCTTTATACGTTGTCTCCAGTTTTCTTTATTCTATTTAAACCTTTTTAAAGTTAAATTTGTTAAATTCTTCTTTTATTTCTTCATTTGTTTTATGATCTAACAGAGAGTATGCAGCCACAGATCTAAAAAAAATCGCATTTCTACTGATTCAATTTGTCATCTGTATTTGTTGTTTAATGCTTGTGTTTCTCTTGAATACAGTAATACAGGAACTGCCATTGTCTTAAAGAATTTAATTTGTGTTTCTCTTCTGTTTTCCTTCCAAGGGTTCTTTTTACTATGCTGCATATAAGGCTAAATTTATTTATTTATTGTAAACATCTTTCTCGTTTAATACTGCGGTTATTTTTGATCCCAAGTAGTTAAGTGCTGCCACCTGTTGTATAGTTTTCTCATTTTTTACAGTTTTGCTTGTAACATGTTTTTTTTATTTTAAATGCTAATATTCTTATTTTATTTACAGATCCTTTTAGATTATAAGATTCCAATATGTGTGAGTATAGTTGCTTCAATTAGTGTCTTATTTTCTAAATTTTCCTATTTTCTAGCCGGCTGTTATATTTTAATACTTTCATTTCCTAAAATGTATATAAGTCCCTAAATAATTTGAATATGGTCCTTCGAAGTGTAGTATAATTACAGTTTACTACCTATACGTATGGTGCAGAACATTTTGTTTAGGCTAAATCACACTTCCCACTGAATTTGAAGTGGGTGTTTCACTGCATGCTATTTAATTTCTGCGAACGCAAATTGTCGTCGGAATGATTTAAATTCCCCAAGGCTACCATTTTAGCAAGTCATATGGCAGAGAAGTGAACATTTTTCCGCTTACGCAATGGAGAAGAAGATAAATTTCCATTACATTGGTTACAAGAATGTAGAAGAGGTTAATGAAAGTGTCATTAATGTCTATGACTGTAAAGAGAGCAAAGATACGGAGAGCAAAGATATGGTGAGATAATCCAGCGATAGTGGTAGGAACGTAACAGATTAGTTTCTGAAATATTCTACAATGAATCAGGAAATGAACTGGTATATAATCCCACTTCCTACATAATTCTATCATTATTTAAAATAAAATTACACTTATACTTATCATTTTATATTTAACATATCATTTTGTGTTAGTTAACACGACCTTAAGTATCTGAAAGTGCTTATATTTATTATAATAAATTAAATTATTCGGATAGGCGAATTGAAAATAAGCGTATTAAGCATGTTTATTAATGCAATATTTCAGAAAACACCGAAATGACATAGTAACAATACGACGATATACAAGTATAACGCTGCAGATTTGTCACATAGCTAGTACTTTAAATTGTTTAATTAATTACGTACTTCATATCAGTTTTAATGTGGGATAGAGCGAAAAAATTGTTAAAGCAATTTAATGCAAATATTTCTGACTATGAGACACAGATAACTTATTCAGTTTTAAATTTAAGTAAAGCTATGTTGATAAACTTGATTTTTAAAGCTATTGACATATGTTGATTAAATGTGAAATACTGCTGTGTGTTCATTCGTTCTTCCCATATAAATGCAAATATACATTAAAATTGGTAGTATACCGCAAATTATGCACAATATTTAAAGCAGCAAAGATATTAATGTAGTGAAAGCTACTGTACAGTTTAAACAAAGTGACCAAGGATTTACTGGAGTGCTAATTGTTTTTCTACCACCCGTCGAGGTGCAAACAGTTGGGAACGAATGTTTGGTCAAGACGTTTACACTAATTCAACTCTTTTTTCAGGTCTGATAACCTCACAGCAGGAAATTTATCTGAAAAATAACAACTGTAGAAATAAAAATGGGGATTATCTGTAGTAGTAAGAATGGTGTGTTACTACGTTCTCTGGAAAAATTTCGGAAGAAAACTGCAAAAGTAAGAAAAGGATTTGAAACTATAAGAACTCATGTAGAGATAATACTGTTGTAGTCGAGTGTGTATAACTAGGTACTCTTTATCGTGCATATGCAACAGCCTTTAACTGACGTTGCATTACTGCATGAATCACCAGTATTCGCGTCTGGAGATGGGAAAAAAGAGTCGCTGTGTAGAAAGGCACCCGTTCAATGAAAAGAATGTCTTCCAGCTACAGTTCGGGGACAATAGTACAGTTGTGTCACTAGTGTTTAAAGAATCACTGTAAAGATATTGCCAACTATGCTTTTCGTCATCTTTATTCATTCGAAATGCCCTAAACGAAGGAGTTTAAATCCATTTTTCAAACATTTATAATTAACGCTATTAGGAAGTGTTTTCGAGCTATTAATTTTACAAACAAAACGTAAACGGGGCGAAGAAAAGAATTACGAACATAATTTTTCAAAGTAATTTCTTTTGCACAAAATCTATCATAAAGAATTATAATGTAGACAAGGCAGCCTCAAATTCAAGCTGAGGATGGAATTTGTGTGGTAGTACAAAAGGTAAAATAAGAACAATATCTTAATAAGAAACACACCCTCCTCTCGTGTTTAATAAAAACAAATAAGAATATTAATTAATCATATGCTCTTTAATTCTTTTTATTACAGTTTAGAATATTTTAATTAGAATGGGTGTAAAAGTGTCGACTTTAATTACAAAAAGCTTTAGCTTACTAATTTCTAATCTCAGGATTTGCGATATATGGCAGATAATAAAATAAGCTATAGAAATGTTTAAACCTGTGAAGTAATGTACCAATTTGCACGGTTCATTAATAAAATGTCAGTAGGAAACCCAACCATAAATCCAATTTAACAATAAGCTGATTTTCTTTTTTAATATATTTTCTGTAATTACTATTTTTTTTCAACACAATTCCAATTTTTGGCACTATTTTATTATATCCTTCCCATTCTATATGGCCTCCCTCTACTTGCAAGTACGAGCCCCAAAGCAAGCGCCACTACAATGGCTGCCTAAGAAAACTTAAAGCCTCATCGCCAGTAAGAATATTGGAGGTCGAGACCTTATTCTCTCGTATACACAATTCGCATGGTCATTTTTATTACAGAACCAAGAGCAGGTATGATCACTTGTTTGGTTTTTATTGTTGTGTGCTGGATAAAGAACGGTTCAGCAGTGAATACGTGAAGTGCATTTAATAGGGAAAGTATCAAAAGTTTCTTTAATTTACTAAATGGCTTGCAACATATTCACATGGAAACACGTTCGGTATTTCCTTTCCTTGTAAACAATGCATAAACACCGATTTAGTTTTCAATATCACCGAGCTTCTGTATATTATGCAGCACAACATTAGTTATATACATTAGTTTTCATTTATACTAACTCATCACTGTTATCAGTTCTGTCCGGTAGAGAAATGCAAATCATTATTGGATAGGTAGACTCAAACTAAAACGTTCAATGCCGTAGCCGGGATTTGAACCACAAATCTCCCGATTTTTTCCGGTTGCTCTTAACTTTTGAGCTACCATGGCCAACATGCCAGCATGTCTTTAAATTTTCCAACTGACTCTATTTTTCCAGGTAAACCATCGGGAGTTCTCATGTACAATGAGATACACAGCCTTTGTGGCGACTTACAATGCTGAAGTACTTACCTAACCAAACCTAGGCCAAAACACGGCTAATGTGGACGAACGATTAATTTCCATCAATTAACCTAATATGGTTTGGCTATGACGCCTGGGTCTTCACCCCTAGTGGTTTACCGGGAGATCCATGGTTCAAATCCCAGCTATGGTATTGCATTTTTCAGTCTTGACTCCACCTATCCAAACCTTCGCCTACACACGGCTAGTGTAGAACACCGATTAATATCCACAAATCATTACCGCCTACTTGTTGCTGCTGTTTGTGAAAAATCACTTCAAATTATAATAATAATAATAATAATAATAATAATAATAATAATAATAATAATAATAATAATAATAATAATAATAATAATAATAATAATAATAATAATAATAATAATAATAATAATAATAATAATAATAATAATAATAATAATAATAATAATAATAATAATAATAATAATAATAATAATAATAATAATAATAATAATAATAATAATAATAATAATAATAATAATAATAATAATAATAATAATAATAATAATAATAATAATAATAATAATAATAATAATAATAATAATAATAATAATAATAATAATAATAATAATAATAATAATAATAATAATAATAATAATAATAATAATAATAATAATAATAATAATAATAATAATAATAATAATAATAATAATAATAATAATAATAATAATAATAATAATAATAATAATAATAATAATAATAATAATAATAATAATAATAATAATAATAATAATAATAATAATAATAATAATAATAATAATAATAATAATAATAATAATAATAATAATAATAATAATAATAATAATAATAATAATAATAATAATAATAATAATAATAATAATAATAATAATAATAATAATAATAATAATAATAATAATAATAATAATAATAATAATAATAATAATAATAATAATAATAAAAATAATAAAAATAATAAATAATAATAAATAATAATAATAAATAATAATAATAATAATAATAATAATAATAATAATAATAATAATAATAATAATAATAATAATAATAATAATAATAATAATAATAATAATAATAATAATAATAATAATAATAATAATAATAATAATAATAATAATAATAATAATAATAATAATAATAATAATAATAATAATAATAATAATAATAATAATAATAATAATAATAATAATAATAATAATAATAATAATAATAATAATAATAATAATAATAATAATAATAATAATAATAATAATAATAATAATAATAATAATAATAATAATAATAATAATAATAATAATAATAATAATAATAATAATAATAATAATAATAATAATAATAATAATAATAATAATAATAATAATAATAATAATAATAATAATAATAATAATAATAATAATAATAATAATAATAATAATAATAATAATAATAATAATAATAATAATAATAATAATAATAATAATAATAATAATAATAATAATAATAATAATAATAATAATAATAATAATAATAATAATAATAACCCTTTATATTGATATCCAAGGTATACAATACATCAATTTTTCTTCCGATTTGCCGATATGATTCATCTCCCGAATTTTGGTCTTTACAGGTTGGCAACGCTGCACTTGTGTGAAATAAAAGTAGGAAAGAGTTATAAAATAAGTAAGAGGCATGTGTCTTCTAGTGAAAATTCTTTGAATATCCATTCAGCAAGGTTGATTAATCGCAGGAAATATTACCAACTTTAAAGCAGTTCTATTTTATCTTTTACTGGAAGAGTATGTAATACTAATGCTTTGAGGCTCTCTATTTGGTGGAACATCTCGAATCGTTGCATCCTTGAGAAGTCCAATTACTTTCTAAGAGAATCTTGCCAGAAGTCTCACCAGAAAGGGTGACTTATTATTTTCTATTAAGAAAGCTGATTCACTGTAGTGGCGCATAGCCAAGAGGTCAACCGACCACATTTATTTGCGTTAAGTTCAGTTCCATGGTTACCACCAGGTTTGGTGGAACCATAGACACAGATGATATGAATTAAAACGAAAATACAGTCCTCTTTGAATGACCCTTTCAAATACCCCACACATGAATAAATTCAAAACTCAAATATCTGTATTTATTACTACCCACGATGGATTAGAAATTGTTTATATTTTACATCATTAAAGGTAGTGTTTTATGGTTATGGTCTTAGTTCGCTAACGACTTATATGTCCTTCTTCCTACTCTCCACTTCTCCATATTAAATTCTTCTCAACCTCCACTTCAAAAGGAAACCCAGTGCTGAAAATGTTTATTTTTAGAGCTTTAGTAAATTAGTGGCAGCTTATCTTTCACTTTTGAACACAATTATAGCAAAAAATTAGATAATTTTCATGATTCTATCAAACCTTCCAAGAAGAATATATTTTAAAGATACAAGAAAAGTATCAAGCGAAAGTGATGAAAATATTAAATTTGAAATATTAAATTTGGAACGCATTATTTGATGACAGCTATTTACATTAAGGATACCCATCTGTGAAAAACCTTGAAACTACTATTTTGCTTGGATTGACTTGAAACCTTAACACAATTGTTGTAATATTAACAATAGTTTACATAACAATTTTCAGACATTTCTGCAAAATATGTCTTCTGATGTTAATAAGTTTATAGTGCTTTATTGCAATTTAACTAAGCCGTTCCACACGATGCAATTTTAGTTTAAGAAAAATAATACTTTGCAGTTAAACTAATAAATCTATTATTAGTAAATTTATAAGATGAAATTTTAAGCTGACCTTGGTTTAGGATAAAACAATTATTCAATTCCCATTATATTAATGTTTAGTATTTGCTTTTGTAATAAAATATTTGTTACTCAATTGCAAAAATCCTGGTGGAATTAAAAAATATCGTCTAATAAATTTCCTTTGGTACTGTTTCTATCCAAGCACAAAAATTTTCAACTTTCTATTTTGAAAACTCATCATGTGGAGCAATTTATATTTTGAAAAGCGTTGAAAATTAAAAACACGAGAAAATCATCAAAATATGTAATTTAAAGCACCACGCCCACTTACTGCTAGCCATTGAAACAGTCACGTGACACAGTTTAAAGGGCCGCATGTCATTAAAAATAATAGAAGATTGAAGCATTATTCATCATATTTAAGTAGGCAAAAACGGTTTCGTTGTTTTTGCACTTTTTGACCAATGTTCACAGATGGGTATCCTTGAATAAGAAATTTATAAAACTAAAGCTTTCATTAAAATGACATAAAATGAGTAACATTTGATTTTATAATATAATATTGAAACTTAAAATTCAAAAACTATACAGCATATGAAAAAAATTTATATTGCTTCATTTGCGTTCTATGAATATACACTGAACATTCGGCCCGCCTCGGCAGCGTGGATGGTAACGTGTCTGCCTCACGTTCAAATCTCAGTCAGGGTGAGTTACCTGGATAATGTTTTTTCCGGGGTTTTGCCTTATCCTGAAAGATATATGTCGGGTAACTCCAAGCTACATGGAGAACATTCGAAAGAAACGAAACAAAGATTGCATTATGGGGAGTATTTTGAGATAATAAGCTTTTAAGAAAATATTTCGGGAAAGTTAACTTTGAAAATGTCACATATTATTTTTTATACCTTGGACGTCCATTCGATCGCCAAAGTATTGCAAAACCGCAGTTTTGTTCTGTTTCTACAATTCATGAATATTTTTAGCACAAATTTTATTTCTTTATTTCTATTTATAATGCAGTTCTTGGAATCTGAAAGTTTGTTCCTTTTCAGTAGTCCAAATTACTATATTTACATATCATTATTTTATTTCTTTTCAACCTAGATTCTAGTACTCCATTTTTGCTATTTTTCAATTTCGAATTGTCAATAAAAAGCCTAAGTTTTGAATTTAAGTTAAGGTGCTGAAACTTTTATTTGTGAATTCGATATAAACCCGTCCTCTTTATTTATATGCTTGAAAACCCCCAGTTTTTAATATTTTTCCGTTTACTGCAGATACTTTTGATTGTATAGATTTCTCAGTCATGTATGATTAATATTACTCTTGTAAGTTCAAAAATGTCGATGCCGGTTTATCCTATACCATGAATTAATTTGTATTTCCTGTACATCGAAGCTCCTTTATGATCTTTTCCATGGGGGAATTAGAGCATGGATTGATTGGTTGACTTAAGCCGGAAACGTAGCCATGGAAACCCAACCAGTTATGACGTTATTGGATACTCAGAAATAGAATTACGCCCTTAAGATCTGCAATGCTTGGAACTGTAACATCACATTTTATTTGACAGAGCACAAACTAATATTAACAATATACTAAGAAGTTCTTCAAACTATATTTAACATGTCGCCTGGTGTTCAAACCGCTAATCTTCGTTCCTTCCACGCTGGATCTATCGCGTAATTACTATGGAGAGATAAACACGTTCCACACTGATTGGATTGGATTGGGTTGTCTGGAGGGGACTCGGAATCTCGACCAGACTTTTCTTCTGTACCTGTGCCGCAAGTGGGACACCCCTGAGAGGATGAGGTGAGAGGAGACAGAGCGTGGCCGACCCCAAGGAGTCACTACAGTTCAGAGGGTGGAGTCCCTACCCCTCACTAGTTAGAGACTCCCAGGCGATGGGTTTAGGACAATCGTCATCCCATCAAGCGTGGCCCCGAAATAGGCACAAGGCCGGTTCGAAGAACGGAGGCCACCTTCCCCTAGAGCAAGGAAGACTCCAGGCAGGCTTGCACAATCGGCATCCCGCCAGCCGCGTACCTGAATCGTCCCTCTAGGTCGGCTAGGAGACCGGAGTCCATCCCGCCGGAGGAGAAGGTGTACACTCAGAGCATATCATCCTGTCATGCACGGCCGAGACTCCCGCTGACACTTCTGCCCTGAAAGAAACCACCAGATGAGAGATGATATGAAATGATAATGGGGGTGAAACGGAGGGACAAGTAATTCGGGAGCTGTAATTAACATATCCAGCATTCACCTAGCGACCCTGGAAAACTACCGAAATAAACAGGGTCAGATAGGTCGGCTACGGTAATCGATCCCGGGCCACAGACGAAACCGTATGAGCCATCTCACTCGGTTTCCACAATTAAGTCTCTCATCCCTGAAAATCTTGAAGTCCATCTGAATTACTCCGAAGTATTGCGGATTAGATGTGTTTTGCAGTTTTTCCGTTGAACTTGAAAAGTTCAATGCTACCGGATTCATCAACGAGTTTGATAAATATATTGATGAAAATAAGTTCACTATAATATTCTGAACACTTTAATGTAAGTCTTATGTATAAAAATACTTTCCCTTCTGAAGTCAATGGCATTTTATGAACCTCTCTCAAACTTTTAAAATTCTCATATAATTTATACTATGTTTGCTAAGAACGCCCAATATTGGTATCCCATCATATGAGTGCATGTTTCTAAGAGGCAAGGCTTGTTGATATATATTACCGCTAGCCGTAGAATTGTTGTCAAACACATTCCTTATAGCCACATTCTCGTGAGACAAACGCTATATATTCCGCGTGCATCGCACGGAGCTACAAGCTGTGACTAGCTAAAAATTCCTGCACATAAAGCACTGCACATCAAATTTTAAACTGCCAGTAAAGACAAGAAATGCCAGACCAAGGCTGTGTGAAAGTGTGAGGCAAACCTTTTATTTTCAAGCTAAAGTGGCTACAAAAATTCGTTAATTTATCATAAAAGCCTCAAAATTAGTTGTTGATATAGGTACAAGTAGATGCTCGTGAAACATGTAGCGTAAACTGAGTTGTAAATGAACTGATTTAGCAGACGTACTAAATTACGTTTGTGCAATACGTTGGTTTGATGATTCATTTTTGGCCGTTACCTAATCCAGTGACCAAGATCTGTGAATCCAACAGAAACAATCAGAACTTTTAACGTCAATACAACGCATGAAAATGTTACTTCTCTATTTCCATCTTTTAATTTGTGTTTCGCAAGCCAGACTTGGTTCACGGCCTTAGTTTATTAGTATACTGTACAATTAATTTCCATGAACTTTTCGTTTTATCAATGTATCTATAATACTGATACTGAACAAAACCTGAGTGAATTGGGGAACTACTTTGAGGTAGACAGTAGAAATAATAACCGAGCAGTGAGTAAAGCACACATAAAATTATTTTCGTGTGTTGATAAGCCGTACAATATAACACATTTGAAGAAGAGGTCATACACTGTATAGACATACAGTTATATAAGTCATACACTGCATGAACTTTGCAGAAATTCTATTCGGAAACAGCGTAATAGTTAGCTGTTGCTGACAGATCATGATGCAGTAAATTCCGAAAGTGACGATAAAAAGCAAAATGGTGTACATGCATTTAATGATAAGTAATACCATTAAGCACATACTTCAGTAAACAATCCATCGTCCTCACAGTTTCTAATAAAATCAGTATCAGATATCAGTGCTTAAAAATTAGTATCGGTCATGATAATAGTGGTATCGTCCAATCGCAAATATAAAAACGCTAAACTTCATTGGTAAATAATGCAACTGGCTTGTGTTCGCAAAATGAGCAGAAAGATTAATGAGAACCACAAAACTTTTAAGTTGCATACTTACCCAAAACGTGAACTCACTTTTGTATATTGTTACATTAGTGATTGATTCTTTGGTACTGGATAAAATGTATTCGCAGACATTTACTTTTATATTTCGTACCGTACAAGAAGCTTGTACGAAAAGACGTGTATGGTAAATAAGCCGTAAAAAAGGAAAAGGCGACTTTGTAAAGGTTACTTATTAAAAAAATTAGAAAATAAGTCATAGGTGACATAACTTTGGTGTTATCAAAATGCTTTTAGTTTTGCAGACATACATACTTAACCTTGAGCTGAACATTCAAAACGCTGTAAATATACCGCTGAATGACATACTGCAGTTTATCTCCTATTGCAACTGGGAAGTCAAATCACTGTTTTACGAACATGACTTCCATCCGAAATTTTATTCAGGAAGGTAATAGGAAATAATAGCGAAGAAGACAAATTTTCTGGAGTCAAACAAATATGTATGGCTGTAATGCATCCGTTATCAGAAAAACACATACGTACTTGAAAGCGCAACTCGTGCACAGCATATGCAATCGATACATGATAATAGTTCAGATTCGTAAACTGGCTGTTTTTATTTCCAAATAACAGTGATTATTGCAATTAAAGCATTAAATGAACCCGTTAGAGGATTTTAAAATAAAATCTGTTGTGGTCAGAAGCCAATTAACAGCGCTCATTGAGCAATGTGCTTGAGGGTGCCTCTAATCCTTGTTTACCTGAAGTATACTTCTTATATCGGAAAGTTCATTAAACTTAGAGAGAATCTGTGACGTGGAAAACCTGCGTAAAAGTTAGGCAACATAGAAATCGTGATTTGAGTTCTTTATAACCAAAATAGGCTTATGAATGATGTAACTGTTAAGTTGACATCTGCCATAAACCACTGGTTAGCAATAAACTACACATAACGAAACAAAAACACCCAGTAGCGTATTGTTTTTAATACAAAATGAAATGAAAACCCTGTAAATTTCTTGAGGGCAAAGCCCTCCTGACGCCCAGGGAGTAGCAATTGAGAAGTTCCTAACAGCCTTCTGCAGTTGCTGCGCTCTAATAACGGCGCACTTTCGTGTCCTAGGCACTGTTACCGTTTACTTCATATACTTAACACATTAACCATTGTTGTACATATTTAGCTATGATACACACTTTTAGTTTATAGCACCTGGATAGCTACTTCTTCCAATGTTCTCCATGTAGCTCGTTCTTAGCTTGTGTTGACCACCGTGTCCCTGTTATTATTTTGAAGCTATATGTCCACCTCATCTCTGGCGTCTCTGTCGCTCGACGTCCTATTCGGGGTTCCCACATTGTAATTCGTTGCGTCCATCAGAGATAGTGCATTCTGGCAACATGACCTCCCCATCTCTATTTGAGCTGTTGCAACCATGAAGCCACGTTGGTCATGCCTGTCTTCCTCCTGACTTCCCCGTTAGTCATCCTGTCCTTCTTAGTCACGTGTAATGTTTTCCACTCCATTTTGTACTGATAAATTTGTAGCATGATACTCTGTTTTTTATCTTTGAGGACCAAGTTTGGCATCCATATAACAAACCTGATAATACACAGGTTTCGATGTTCTTTCTTTATACTTTTCAAGTAATTCTTCCATGCCTGGTCCCCATTCCTGCCTAAACAAAATTTCAATCACCCAAAATGTTTGTCTGGATACTTAAATTCTGCTTATCCTCTTCCTAGTTGATTAACCTATCCACCAGCGGTGCACGATGGCCGTAGCACCCGATTCTTCAGTCGCCGAGGAGCAACATGCTAGCTCCCTTCTTCCCACCTACATAATTTTCACCCGACATCCTGCAACATTCACATCCCGTCACTACGTGGTTAAGCTCTTTCCAAAACAGGTACACTTGACCCCCTTCGGGCTGTTCCCCAGCCTGCCAACATACTCTCTCTGTCTGTGTCTCTCTCTTTCTTTCCATGCCTGGTTGATGTCCATTGTGGATTTATTTGAAAAGGATATTGTTTGACCTAAGTAGATACATTCTCTGACATACAGCGAGTCCTCTCCGTTGACTCTGATTTGCTCCCCCACGGCGTTTGTCACTACTTCAATTCTTTTGGAGTTCATAGTTAATCCCGCTTCTGCGCTAACCCTGTATTGCATAATATAATATAACCAGTAAAAATTGATTTGACAAATTTAGCTTTTCCTCTTCAAGACTTCAAAAACGGCTTGTACTAGAACTTAATAATTAAGATATACTAAATTGGCATATTATAGAACTTGGTGTTTTCTGTAACTTGCTTCTATTTTGCTCTACCTCTTAGCTCTACCACCTGACTACCTTATCCTTTCAGCTATGTCCCCAGTTACGGAATAGAGTACAAACCAATAAGCTATACTTCTATACGTAACAATATAATATAAAGTATTAACATTATATTAATCATAATATAAATATTAAGAATTATATTTATTGAACACTTAATTTTAGGGTCATGTTCTTTATAGCTCGATTTCTTTTTTAAATTTACTTTTTGGTTTGTTTCAGGAGGCCTCAAAACACATTCATGGCGAAATCTTGACATCGAAATCGTTGTTAAGCCGTATTAAAAGATGAAAGGGGAAAATATGTCAGTTTTAAACGCGAAATAGAATTTGCTAAGTACAGTAAAAACATTTATGAACAGTTTTGTGCTATGAATGTTGTATGGCAAAAAGCTTTAAAAAGCAGAGACGTTTGGCAACAGTGCTGATTTTCCTTGAAAGTGGTGAAAAAGTTACACTTCACAGGTAACATCAGATCCGTCCCAGAGTGAATTGCGCCCTCTGTCTCCGATACCATTCTAAATTATTTGTTTAATTATGAAAACTTTCTTAATCTTGCTGTTGGGGTTTAGTTCCAAGACACTTCTTTCGCATACCTTATGCGAAATAGATATCTACTGTGTTTTGTAAACAAAAACTAAGTACACACATAACTTTATAAACATCATAGACATTAATGTTAGTGATTATCTAAATATTTATTGAATAGCTTAACTAACAGCTAAGCTATCATACAAAATTAAGAGCGGTCAACATGTAAGGCGTGTGAATGACCAGTTATGCATCCCACTGCTGAACCGTCGCAACTTCAGCGTATACTGCGATTTATGGCGAAATTATTATTTATTATTATTATTATTATTATTATTATTATTATTATTATTATTATTATTATTATTATTATTATTATTATTATTATTATTATTATTATTATTATTATTATTATTATTATTATTATTATTATTATTATTATTATTATTATTATTATTATTATTATTATTATTATTATTATTATTATTATTATTATTATTATTATTATTATTATTATTATTATTATTATTATTATTATTATTATTATTATTATTATTATTATTATTATTATTATTATTATTATTATTATTATTATTATTATTATTATTATTATTATTATTATTATTATTATTATTATTATTATTATTATTATTATTATTATTATTATTATTATTATTATTATTATTATTATTATTATTATTATTATTATTATTATTATTATTATTATTATTATTATTATTATTATTATTATTATTATTATTATTATTATTATTATTATTATTATTATTATTATTATTATTATTATTATTATTATTATTATTATTATTATTATTATTATTATTATTATTATTATTATTATTATTATTATTATTATTATTATTATTATTATTATTATTATTATTATTATTATTATTATTATTATTATTATTATTATTATTATTATTATTATTATTATTATTATTATTATTATTATTATTATTATTATTATTATTATTATTATTATTATTATTATTATTATTATTATTATTATTATTATTATTATTATTATTATTATTATTATTATTATTATTATTATTATTATTATTATTATTATTATTATTATTATTATTATTATTATTATTATTATTATTATTATTATTATTATTATTATTATTATTATTATTATTATTATTATTATTATTATTATTATTATTATTATTATTATTATTATTATTATTATTATTATTATTATTATTATTATTATTATTATTATTATTATTATTATTATTATTATTATTATTATTATTATTATTATTATTATTATTATTATTATTATTATTATTATTATTAGTATTATTATTATTATTAGTATTATTATTATTATTATTATTATTATTATTATTATTATTATTATTATTATTATTATTATTATTATTATTATTATTATTATTATTATTATTATTATTATTATTATTATTATTATTATTATTATTATTATTATTATTATTATTATTATTATTATTATTCAATGCTATGAATGTGTTTAATCAAATTTGGCGGAGCATTCTCTCTCTTTGAATTATTCTTGCATTTCCATGATATTTGAAATGGTAACGGTTGCTTCACTGAAGCTAAAAGCTGATACTCTCCGAAGCAAATGCAGCTGTGTGTCTGGGCAAACCCACGTACCTACGTCAAACATTTTCTTATGCAAAAGTGGGCTCGAGGCAAGCGGTACCCACGTTGCGTTACATGATGCACTGTGCGAAGTCGTGACAGTAGACTTCGTGCACCACGATTAAATAAAGACCATGCAAGAAGAAGAAGAAGAAAAGTGTGGTGCGTTGTGCCTGTGTAATACTGATCGCATTAGTCATATACTCAAGCCTTCTGGCATTGGGCTCAAAAATATGCATGAAGTAACACATTGCTTTACAAAATGATTATTTCCACGCCAAACAGGCTACATGGATTGCCTGAAGACAGGTTCATATTTTATAAAGGAAAAGCGAAAGGAACATGTTAATTTATTTGGGTTTAAATCCTGTGTTAAAAGATTTGATGGAGAATGAAGCGTGTTTTCGGCTTCTCAACCCAAATTGCAATGCAGACGTGGTGTACTCTGAGAACTTCATTTGAACAGTAACGACAAAATAGAAGTATGTATTTTTTATATATGAAATAAAAATATAGTTGAAGGTTTTTTTTAAAAAATTCACTCAAATGACAAGTAAAATATGAAGGAATGGAGTTTAAGAACTTCTTGAATGTCGACCAACCCAGAGGGTTTCCTTCGATCTACACACGACTTGTGTCTGAGAAATTCAATTAACACTGAAGAATTTCCTTTGTATATCGGAAATCCTTCTCAAGTTTGCATAACTGTTGCACATAATATACAAAATATTTCTGTTGAGAACAAGTTATAAGTTGGACATCTTTACTACCTGCCGTCTTCATTAGCTTTCCGCCGCGTAGAGAGTCGCGGGTTCGGGTCCCGCCAGGGTATGGGTGTTTATGTGTACAGAGTATATATGTAAAAAAATACGGAAATAAAGAGTAATCTAACGAAGAAAAAAATAGCTCCATCGTGACGTAATTGCTACTCTTTGCTACAATATGGAATCTTTCTCCGAGAGAAATGTATGAGAATGGTACACGTTACTGATAAATTTATAGCAGACTAATAAATGAGACGCCAATTACCGCTATTTGAGAAATAGAATTTAAATTTCTTCAAATATTAACTACTATTGAAGTAGTATTTGTGCTAAATACTGAACTATCAATAAATTTAGGATTAAAAAAATAAAATGAACTTTTGTATAACAACGAGAATCGCAAGTTGCCACGAGTTGCTGAAATACTAAATGGTGAATCTCCATGCAGCTAGCGCCAAGGACGTAATAGCAAGAACGTGGTCTTTAGGCGCTACGGATTGCCCATAATAAGCGATCTCTGTAAAATATTTACGAAAAATTGCTTAATAGTAAAAGAATGTAATAAGCTGCTTATAGAAATACATGCTCCTTCACCTATAGTATAACTAAACCATTTAAGTACCGATCCAAGCTACTCGCTGCCAAATCTTAAACTGCTTATTTATATCTGAAACACAACTTTAACTCTTTGAGTTGTTACGTTTGTATTATTAATATATTTTCATGATATCTACTTCTTTATATGATTATTATTAGACTTAGAAATCAATAATTCTGTTACCAAAATAATCCATTACATTCGTTTATTGCTCTCAATAACAAAACAATATACGCGTTTGCCTGAATTAATTTATAAGCTCAAATTTATCTAATCCTGTGTCGGAAACTCGTTTTATTTTCGAACAATTTGTTACGATTTCTCCTTCTGTACAATTCATGGTTGAATATAAATGTTTCATGAGCAATTAATAACTCTCATATACATAAACTCAATTCTCCTTGTACCAGATTTGCTATGATACCTCTGCATTGTTAAATTGTCTTTTGAATTTATATAAATTTCGAGGAGCCTGTTTCCTATGGGTTTTGTTTGCAGTTTGCCTTTGTTTCAATATTTTCGATGAATCACTGATTCTGGTATTGCTAAGTCCATTGAATTTTATTTTCACTGCTTGCTACTAAAGACTAATTTTTACAATTGTGAACCTGTGCTACGCTAGTAATTTTTACCCTCCTTTTCTCTCCACGGTGCTTATTTCCCGTAATATCCCTAATCAAAATTTCACCCACAACTTAACTTACCAGCAACAGGAAGAAACTGACGTGATAATTTGTTATCATTGACTAGGACCAAATTGCCTGTTTCAGATTCCCTCTAAGGTTCTCTTTCATCTCTTTTCTCTCTAGGGATTGGGATTTTCATTACAGAGGGGATTCGGTACGTAGGCCACCAAGCTGGGCCCATTGTTCCTATGCCCACAAGTGGGGGATCCCCGGGAGGAAGGGTGAGGTGAAGGAGACAGAAGGCGGCCGTCCCAAGGAGCCACGACAGTACGGAGGGCAGGGTCCCTACAGTTTACATGGATAGAGGCTTCAGTCCAGCACAACGAACTCGCTCTCCCACAGCGGGACGGCAACGAGCCCAGCAGCCCTAATGGTTCCAGGCAGGCGATCCGATCCCCAAAGGTCCCAGGCTGGCAATCCCGAAATGGTCCCAGCAGAGGAGCGAAGACTGGCAACCGACCTACCGGAGGAGGAAGTAGCTTTCCTCAGAGCATATCATCCTACCATGCAACGCCGAGACACCCACCGACACTTCTACCCTGAAAGAGACCACCAGATGAGAGATGATATAAAATGATAATGGAGATGAACTGGAGGTACAGGAAATTCGGGGGATGTAATTAACCTACCCAGCACTGAAAACCCCCGAAAAAACCCATGGGTCAGGCAGGTCGGCTACGGAAATCAAACCCGTGTCTGCCGAATGCGGGCCACAGACGAAACCACCTGAGCCATCAAGTTCGGTTTTTCTCTCTAGGACTTTTCTTTTTCTTTTTCTGTTAATTCCTTCAAAACAATTCTAGTAGTATCTTCTTCACGTAACTGAATTTTATTTATATTTAAATTCTTAGGTATTGTTTTATTGGTTCTGGCCCCTTCGCTAATATACGTTTCATTGGTGCAAAACCTGATGTGACATTTGTAGTGTGACATGATTTTCTCTAGTAAAAAAAAAAAAAAAAAAAAAAAAAAAAAAAAAAAAAAAAAAAAAAAAAAAACCAATCCTGATCGTTTAGTAGATGGAAGTAGGTAAATATTAATATCTGTGAGAAATGGGGAGCGTTTAGCGGCCTTTGCATCCCCACCTAAAGATTTTCGTGCTACTTCTATCTCCTACTTGGAGTCCAATAAGTTGAACACTAAAAGGGCCCCCGGGCTAAAAAGCTCCACCTGTGGAAGGGATTGAAACCGTGAATATTCCGTGACTGGGAACCAGAGCTGTCACGCTCTCTACTACAATACGCTACGTCAGGGACAAATACCTACACATCTCAACAGACTCTCAGTTAGACTGCCAGACGGAACATGTTTTAGCAATGATAAAGTTTTATTCCATTATGTTTCAGAGTTTCATTTAAACGTTCGCTTAAGTGAACAGTGTCAATGCATTAAACACAGTTACCATGAAGCTTGTTTAATTTGCCTTAGTATTGTCGCGGCGCTGGGCATAAACTTTTCGGCACAAATAAGAGGACAGTCGGCGGATATAGTTTCATGGTAATAATGAGCCTTGCTGAGTAGTTAATGATAGCGGTGCTATTGTAAGCGGGCACCGGCGGGCAGCGATAACAGAGGCAAATGCCTCGCCGGGTAGATTAAGTTATTTTCTCGAAGGCGATAGAATGTTCGAATTATGTAACTAGATGCTTGTTTTCCAGAAACCTCTAGTGATTGACAGAACAGTCTGGTAATCATGAATGGAGATATAAAAGGGATTGTGACACGCTAGCAAGTCAGTTGTGAAATGAGGGATAGCCAGCTGTGTTGCTGTAACGAGAGCTAAAGATGTAATCTGCTGTCACTGTTTGTTGTTGTGATCGACCTTGTAAGACTGTGTATATGTGACTTAATGTTCTTACGCGAGAATGGAATAGTGTATTGCTACGGAAATAAAGGAGATTTTTAATTTCTTCAACTCGGCCTTTTAATTCTACGAACCCACATTGTTACAGTATATTCGATAGATCATTTGAGGTTTTCTGTGATTTCTTGTACTATTCCATTAATTTACTAATTTCACCTTCTTTCTTTTAAAGTTGTTCAATTTTCGAACATTCTTTGACCAACAGCCTCTCCTCCATTTTTTCTACAAACAGAATTGTTGCATATTTCTTAATATAACCGAAAGTGTCTGAAATTGGGTAATTGAATAATTTAAACAATTCGTTATGATGTTCTGAGCTTCATACATTTGTGTAATTGTTAAGTTTTATATGTAAACCTTGATATTTGTGTTGATCAGTTAGAATGAATTCACAAATCATAAATTGTGTACGCTATTGTTGGGTTATTACTAGAGGTGGTGATTTTTCGCAAATGCGATATAGCGCGATAAAGTGCGAAATTAACTCAAAATGCTATATAAATGGGAAATCGAAGATTTTCCCAAGTAATTATTTTCCCCAATGCTATTTCTTTTGGAAACTTTAACAAGAGATTTTGCAGAACCTTTGCATGTTTAGAAAGCTGTAAAGTAAGTGACCACTCTTCTGGAATGCGGAAAGCAACCCTTCCAGCTAAATTTGCTTATTGTTCCACCATTGCCCATATTTGGTGTTTGGTACCTGAAGCGAGTTATTGTCTCACAAATGAAACCCCTCTTTCCAAGCTCAATGACTGCCATATATATACACACACACAAACCAGTTAACGAAAAATTTGAATCGTTGTCTCTGAAAACCAATAGCAACCCTAATTTTAAGGAAGTGATAAACACATGTTTATTCCAGTTGGAGTTCTTAGTTGCCAAAGTTACGATTTTCATTGTTCTGTTCGGTTTTACTCGCAGCTTTCATTCATTATATGCGTAGGTTACGTTGGTAAGTGCAAAGATAGTGAGAGCGAAAGTATCAATCAAACAGCGGGCAGAAAATTATAAACATGAAAGTTTTTTATATTAGTGACGGCGAAGATTTAATGTGCAAGTTCTGCAACCAGCATCTAGATTGACAAAAGAAGAATGTTTTAGTCAAACACGTCCGAAGTCGGGGACATGTCAGTGCTAAAGAAAATTTCAACAATAAATCACAAGATGAAAAACAAGGAGTAAAACGGCAAGCCACAATTCAAGCGATACATGAAAAACTGAAGAGTTCAAAATCTGAAAAAGTGCTTCTATTAAAGACAGTGAAGATGTTTTTGAAGACGAAAATCTCTCTTAAGAAAGTGAACCATCCAGCTTTATGGGAGTACTTGTCACAATAAGTGTTTTTTTTTTTTGTGTAATTTACGTCCTCCAACGTTAAGTCATATCTGACGATGAACGAAATGGGTGAAATGATGCTCAAATGAGTCCTTGGAGCTTAGAGCTACCCGACATTCGTCTTACAGGATAAGGAAAAACCCCGGATAAAACTTTATCCAGGAAACTCAACCTGACCGAGATTCGAACTCGGGACCTCTTGAGGCAGACATGCCACCACCACACTACCAAGGCGGGCGAGTACCTTTCTTTACGGTCATATGCCACGAAATTAACGAGATCATTTCCGTACTTTAACTGCGCTAAGCCAAAAAAGTTTTGAAACTAAAAGGTCTAAACATCTAATTCACAAAATTACACAAACAAAATTACACAAAAACATATTAAGGGCAGTTATCTTAATTTTTGTAGCATATTAGAGCCTAAATGGCTCCAACTTGAGTCGTTTTAACTAATTTAAATCAAATTATGCGCCAGGCTCCGAAGATCTGCCCAAGGCAAGTATCGAACATTGCGAAGTATTTACCTCGTTGTGGAGAAGCAATAAATCCTGAAATAAAGAAGTGTCTACAAGGAAAACCCATTGTGGTAGTTGCAGACGAGAGTTCAGACAGGCAGGGAAGATATGCTTTCGTAATTTTATTCCGAACAATGTGTGACCAGCCAAACCAGGCCGTACTTTCAGGTAGTTGTAGCTTTCTTGATAAAGCAAATGGTACCACTTGTAGCAGGGTAATCAATGATGATTTGAAAGAACATGACATCTCATACGAAAATGTACTAGGAATATTATCAGGTTCAGCTCGTTACATGGGGTAATGCTTTGGAGCATTGCAAACTATAATTGGCTACCATCCCATGCACTTTCAATGTTTTGCACACAAGATGATCCTAGTTGGTGATATGAACGCGAAAGAAATGTCACAACATAACCAGCAACGAGCCCAGCAGCCCTAATGGTTCCAGGCAGGCGATCCGATCCCCAAAGGTCCCAGGCTGGCAATCCCGAAATGGTCCCAGCAGAGGAGCGAAGACTGGCAACCGACCTACCGGAGGAGGAAGTAGCTTTCCTCAGAGCATATCATCCTACCATGCAACGCCGAGACACCCACCGACACTTCTACCCTGAAAGAGACCACCAGATGAGAGATGATATAAAATGATAATGGAGATGAACTGGAGGTACAGGAAATTCGGGGGATGTAATTAACCTACCCAGCACTGAAAACCCCCGAAAAAACCCATGGGTCAGGCAGGTCGGCTACGGAAATCAAACCCGTGTCTGCCGAATGCGGGCCACAGACGAAACCACCTGAGCCATCAAGTTCGGTTTTTCTCTCTAGGACTTTTCTTTTTCTTTTTCTGTTAATTCCTTCAAAACAATTCTAGTAGTATCTTCTTCACGTAACTGAATTTTATTTATATTTAAATTCTTAGGTATTGTTTTATTGGTTCTGGCCCCTTCGCTAATATACGTTTCATTGGTGCAAAACCTGATGTGACATTTGTAGTGTGACATGATTTTCTCTAGTAAAAAAAAAAAAAAAAAAAAAAAAAAAAAAAAAAAAAAAAACCAATCCTGATCGTTTAGTAGATGGAAGTAGGTAAATATTAATATCTGTGAGAAATGGGGAGCGTTTAGCGGCCTTTGCATCCCCACCTAAAGATTTTCGTGCTACTTCTATCTCCTACTTGGAGTCCAATAAGTTGAACACTAAAAGGGCCCCCGGGCTAAAAAGCTCCACCTGTGGAAGGGATTGAAACCGTGAATATTCCGTGACTGGGAACCAGAGCTGTCACGCTCTCTACTACAATACGCTACGTCAGGGACAAATACCTACACATCTCAACAGACTCTCAGTTAGACTGCCAGACGGAACATGTTTTAGCAATGATAAAGTTTTATTCCATTATGTTTCAGAGTTTCATTTAAACGTTCGCTTAAGTGAACAGTGTCAATGCATTAAACACAGTTACCATGAAGCTTGTTTAATTTGCCTTAGTATTGTCGCGGCGCTGGGCATAAACTTTTCGGCACAAATAAGAGGACAGTCGGCGGATATAGTTTCATGGTAATAATGAGCCTTGCTGAGTAGTTAATGATAGCGGTGCTATTGTAAGCGGGCACCGGCGGGCAGCGATAACAGAGGCAAATGCCTCGCCGGGTAGATTAAGTTATTTTCTCGAAGGCGATAGAATGTTCGAATTATGTAACTAGATGCTTGTTTTCCAGAAACCTCTAGTGATTGACAGAACAGTCTGGTAATCATGAATGGAGATATAAAAGGGATTGTGACACGCTAGCAAGTCAGTTGTGAAATGAGGGATAGCCAGCTGTGTTGCTGTAACGAGAGCTAAAGATGTAATCTGCTGTCACTGTTTGTTGTTGTGATCGACCTTGTAAGACTGTGTATATGTGACTTAATGTTCTTACGCGAGAATGGAATAGTGTATTGCTACGGAAATAAAGGAGATTTTTAATTTCTTCAACTCGGCCTTTTAATTCTACGAACCCACATTGTTACAGTATATTCGATAGATCATTTGAGGTTTTCTGTGATTTCTTGTACTATTCCATTAATTTACTAATTTCACCTTCTTTCTTTTAAAGTTGTTCAATTTTCGAACATTCTTTGACCAACAGCCTCTCCTCCATTTTTTCTACAAACAGAATTGTTGCATATTTCTTAATATAACCGAAAGTGTCTGAAATTGGGTAATTGAATAATTTAAACAATTCGTTATGATGTTCTGAGCTTCATACATTTGTGTAATTGTTAAGTTTTATATGTAAACCTTGATATTTGTGTTGATCAGTTAGAATGAATTCACAAATCATAAATTATGTACGCTATTGTTGGGTTATTACTAGAGGTGGTGATTTTTCGCAAATGCGATATAGCGCGATAAAGTGCGAAATTAACTCAAAATGCTATATAAATGGGAAATCGAAGATTTTCCCAAGTAATTATTTTCCCCAATGCTATTTCTTTTGGAAACTTTAACAAGAGATTTTGCAGAACCTTTGCATGTTTAGAAAGCTGTAAAGTAAGTGACCACTCTTCTGGAATGTGGAAAGCAACCCTTCCAGCTAAATTTGCTTATTGTTCCACCATTGCCCATATTTGGTGTTTGGTACCTGAAGCGAGTTATTGTCTCACAAATGAAACCCCTCTTTCCAAGCTCAATGACTGCCATATATATACACACACACAAACCAGTTAACGAAAAATTTGAATCGTTGTCTCTGAAAACCAATAGCAACCCTAATTTTAAGGAAGTGATAAACACATGTTTATTCCAGTTGGAGTTCTTAGTTGCCAAAGTTACGATTTTCATTGTTCTGTTCGGTTTTACTCGCAGCTTTCATTCATTATATGCGTAGGTTACGTTGGTAAGTGCAAAGATAGTGAGAGCGAAAGTATCAATCAAACAGCGGGCAGAAAATTATAAACATGAAAGTTTTTTATATTAGTGACGGCGAAGATTTAATGTGCAAGTTCTGCAACCAGCATCTAGATTGACAAAAGAAGAATGTTTTAGTCAAACACGTCCGAAGTCGGGGACATGTCAGTGCTAAAGAAAATTTCAACAATAAATCACAAGATGAAAAACAAGGAGTAAAACGGCAAGCCACAATTCAAGCGATACATGAAAAACTGAAGAGTTCAAAATCTGAAAAAGTGCTTCTATTAAAGACAGTGAAGATGTTTTTGAAGACGAAAATCTCTCTTAAGAAAGTGAACCATCCAGCTTTATGGGAGTACTTGTCACAATAAGTGTTTTTTTTTTTTTGTGTAATTTACGTCCTCCAACGTTAAGTCATATCTGACGATGAACGAAATGGGTGAAATGATGCTCAAATGAGTCCTTGGAGCTTAGAGCTACCCGACATTCGTCTTACAGGATAAGGAAAAACCCCGGATAAAACTTTATCCAGGAAACTCAACCTGACCGAGATTCGAACTCGGGACCTCTTGAGGCAGACATGCCACCACCACACTACCAAGGCGGGCGAGTACCTTTCTTTACGGTCATATGCCACGAAATTAACGAGATCATTTCCGTACTTTAACTGCGCTAAGCCAAAAAAGTTTTGAAACTAAAAGGTCTAAACATCTAATTCACAAAATTACACAAACAAAATTACACAAAAACATATTAAGGGCAGTTATCTTAATTTTTGTAGCATATTAGAGCCTAAATGGCTCCAACTTGAGTCGTTTTAACTAATTTAAATCAAATTATGCGCCAGGCTCCGAAGATCCGCCCAAGGCAAGTATCGAACATTGCGAAGTATTTACCTCGTTGTGGAGAAGCAATAAATCCTGAAATAAAGAAGTGTCTACAAGGAAAACCCATTGTGGTAGTTGCAGACGAGAGTTCAGACAGGCAGGGAAGATATGCTTTCGTAATTTTATTCCGAACAATGTGTGACCAGCCAAACCAGGCCGTACTTTCAGGTAGTTGTAGCTTTCTTGATAAAGCAAATGGTACCACTTGTAGCAGGGTAATCAATGATGATTTGAAAGAACATGACATCTCATACGAAAATGTACTAGGAATATTATCAGGTTCAGCTCGTTACATGGGGTAATGCTTTGGAGCATTGCAAACTATAATTGGCTACCATCCCATGCACTTTCAATGTTTTGCACACAAGATGATCCTAGTTGGTGATATGAACGCGAAAGAAATGTCACAACATAACCATTTCGTGTCAAAACTAAAATTGGCTTTCTTTCATTCAAGAAAATCAAAAAGTGCTATATGAAATGTCTTGAAGAAAGTTACCCAAATCTTCAAGCTGTAGTATTTCCTTTCCCTGTACTCACACGTTGGAATGCATGGTTTAAATCTGTAGAATATGTGAAAAAGTATTTGGATGCATTAAATTTTGTTTTCAATCTTTGTATGAAAATTTGTTAAACAGCAGCTCTTCGTACCTACTAAACATTTTCACTCATTAATGCAATTACTTTGAAGTACAGTGTCAGGCTAAATTTGTGCCGAGGTCTCAAATCTCAATTAGTATATTAATTACCCAATTATTGGAGGCTTTTCCTACCCATTTTCCCATAAGTTGTGGAATGAGGTGTTAACTTTATACTTGCTAAAAAGGTATGCTGGAGGATGATTACCCACAGATATAATGCAATTCATGGACACCCTTTCAAATGAAAATGTAAAATGAAAAATGAAAAACATATTTATGGAATCCGTCCATCCGTCCATCCGTCCATCCGTCCATCCGTCCATCCGTCCATCCGTCCGTCCGTCCGTCCGTCCCTCCGTCCGTCCGTCCCTCCGTCCGTCCGTCCCTCCGTCCGTCCGTCCGTCCGTCCATCCGTCCGTCCATCAGTCCGTCCGTCCGTCCGTCCGTCCATCCGTCCGTCCGTCCATCCGTCCGTCCGTCCATCCGTCCGTCCGTCCATCCGTCCGTCCGTCCATCCGTCCGTCCGTCCGTCCATCCGTCCGTCCGTCCATCCGTCCTCCGTCCTTCCGTCCTTCCGTCCGTCCATCCGTCCGTCCGTCCTTCCGTCCTTCCGTCCATCCGTCCATCCGTCCATCCGTCCATCCGTCCATCCGTCCATCCGTCCATCCGTCCATCCGTCCATCCATCCATCCGTCCATCCGTCCATCCGTCCGTCCGTCCATCCGTCCATCCGTCCATCCGTCCGTCCGTCCGTCCGTCCATCCATCCATCCGTCCGTCCGTCCGTCCGTCCATAGCAATTAACTGACCTAATAGCTCTTACCGACAAAGCGGTCTTACTTGGCGGCACTGTCATCTTGAGTTTCCAGAACTTTGTACAGTGTCTCTAATAAATAATGCGCTAATGCTAAAATTTATGAAAGAACTTTTAACTGACAGAAAATTCCTTAATGACGAAATGTGATACTTATATTATCCCAAAATTTCCCTTAGTGCGATCTTTCAAAACGAAGCCCCTCAATCTAATATTGAGAAAAGTGTTCTTCTTGTAACTTTATTTAGCTTTACTTCAACGTCCTTTGGTATAGATTTTCTGTATATCGTACATTTTTTTCGTATTTCTGGGACATAATCTGAAATTAATCTTTTCTTTTGATTTCTTAACTAGGCAAAGCGGGCCCACAAAAGCTAAATTTGAAACTTCAAATACTCCTTCTTCTAGTATTGTATGAATCACTTTGACTACTTCTCGAATATTGAAAGATATTGCTCTTGCTTCATGGGTATATGTTTCAATAGTATCATTTCGAAACAATGTATGTAAATTGCGTATTTCTCGTGTTGTTCTAAAACCACTTCCTTTTCCTCGTCGAAATTATAAATAAATCTTCCTTTTTACCACCGAGTGGTTCAGGCGGTTTCGTCTGTGGTCCGCATTCTGGAGGCCCGGGTCCAACTCCCGTGACCGACCTACCTGACCCATAGGTTTTCTCGGGGGGTTTCTCGGGTCGTCAGGCGATTGCTGGATAGATTAATTACATCATCCTACTTTCCTTTCTCTCCATTTCATCTCCATTATCATTTCACATCATCTCTTATCTGTTGGTCTCTTTCAGGTTCGAAGTGTCGGAGGTAGCTCGGCGGTGCATAGCACTCAGTCAACCAACGCCTACTCCAGTAGGAGGGTTGCCGGTCTCCGAATACAGATCTCGTTGTGGGACAGTTTCCGAGCAACAGTATCGTGGGATCTCCGTAGTCCTAGCCTATCGGGGAAGTGAAATGTATGGACGCTGCCCACTGCACTGTCGTGACTCTTTGGGACGGCCACACTTGCCCCATAATTTCTCCCCGAGAATACCCCACTTGGGAGCATAGGTACAACAAACCATGTGTGGTTTCCGTGCAGAGTCCCCTCCAACTAATTCAGTTATCCAGTTATGCTTTTTAACTCGCCTATTTCTTTATCTGATTTGCTTTCTCTCAATATACTCTATGCATTACCACTGTTTTTTATGTCACATGACCTATTCCTTTTCTGATAAATAACGTTTCCAATAGGATTTTCGAGGTACATGGTTCCAAATAAACCAGCTGTCGACGATTTCTTAAACCCGACACTCTCACTCTCTCTAGGATATATCTCGGATTTTTTCTCTGAGATTTTCTCCTTCGCAGTTATCAATTATTTATATTTTCTCGTAATAGACCATTTATTTCCTATTTTAAAAATAAAACCCTTCTGTGTGTGTTTCTGCTAGCTCCACAGCTCCCATTTTAATATACTACACAGAGAAAGCATCACCTCTTATTTCTTCATCTTTGTAACCCTTGTAATTTTTTATGGAATGCTATCCTCGACGAACTGTATTGCAAATGTTTTCTTTCACTTTCAAAAATCTGTTCCCGAAACATGCAAATATAGCATACTACAAAACCTAGGTGCTAAAATTTCGATGGGAATTCATTGCATGTATGCACTTATCACTTTCAATTTCTCCCCTTTCTTTCCTCATTCTAGCTGCCAATGAACAAAATTTGGCACCTGTGATATTGCTTTCGTATCATTATCATTTCCTCATATAAACGAGTGAAGTTACTATACTTAGCAGCTGTTTCTACCGCTTAATCATATTCGTTTCATCGATTCCTATCTTTATTCCAGGCGATACCACACAATTTGCAGTTTCTTCCGGCCTGTTTGAAATGTCTCTGCCACAATTGCTTACCCTCTGAAAACTCAATTTCCAGTACTTAACACAATTACTCTTCCCAGACTTTACTGAAAGCACGTTTGACTGCAAACATCATTTCCATGCATCCCGCTTATTACCTGTCCTATAATGCTGTTATTTACAGTTGTTCTTTCGCCAGACTGATTTGGCTATTTCCTTCTATTAGACCCTGTCTCCTTCTATCGGTGAATTTCTGTCACTTCTATTTCTCTCCCTTTATCTAGGTTATCTAGGTCTAAACCCATAGTAGCTTTTGAATACCCAATAATTGAATTATGCCTAATCCTGAATTGTGATTTTCCCCTCTGGTCTGAAGGTATAACTTACTTGAACAGTCATACTTCTGTTGTTTAAACTTCTATTTAGAGTATTAAAAAATTACCAGTATTTTCATTTTCCCACTGTGCTAGGTTTGATATAGGAAATGAATCTGTATACACATTTCTAATTTCAGCTTGATTTCTATTGCTAAGCAATTGTGCTCCTTGTCTGAACAATTGTGAACTTTGTTTTTCTTTCTTCCCTGGTTTCTGCTATTTTCTACTTCTATCTCTGGGTTATTGCTTTCAAGTGCGAACAAAAGATCAATCTTCCAGAAACGTTATTTGGTTTGGTTGTGGCTAAATAGTGTCGAGTGGTTTCAGGAAGAAGTATTTTAACAATGTTTATTATAGACATTAGATCTATATTCACAACTGGTTGATATTCTGGATATCCAATTTACTTTTATAAAATAATTAGCATCAAATGACCAGTTCGCTGGATGCATTTTCCATTACTTAGCTCTAATCTGATATTTTCTTGCTCATTTGTTGGTAATTTATCTACTCAATGAACACATTTCTAAAGATTTTGAAGTCATTGTCGGTTCCTATGTTTGAATCCTGTTAAGTTACTACAGTTCTTTTAAAACGTGTTCTAACCGTGTCATTCTATATTCCTCTGGTATACGGTTTTTGCAGTGAATTACTTCTGCAACTCTCGAATAAATGAAGTTCAATCGCACTAAGTTTTCATTCTCAAATTTAGTGGTGTAATTTATGTAAAAAACTGAAGCTGCTGACAGTGAAGTAAACTAGGTTATTAATAATAACTAAACACTAGTAACACAACTTCACTTGTGAGCGAAGTTGTGTTACTAGTGTTTAGTTATTATTAGTGGTGTAATTTCATTTAGAATGGTAAGGTACAGTCAGACTAAAAAATTCAATGGCATAGCCGAGTCAGTTGGAGAATTTAATGTCATATCGACACGTTGGCCATAGCAGCTCAATGGTTAGAGCGGCTGGACGGAGACCAGAAGATCCGTGGTTCAGATCCCGGCTATGGCATTGAACTTTTCAGTCCGACTGTACCATTCCATACTTTAGCCTACACACGGCCAGTGTGAAAGAATAATTAATTTCCATTCATTTAAAATGTTAATAAGCCGGTATATGTTGTGGCTCGGCCATCATTTTTACGTAAATTAACATAACTTGATTAATTTTAAGATGCTTGCAATTCAGCAATGAGACTCCCACTAATGCATTATATGTTGTCTCATCTCGTACTGTTAATTGGCTTATATTACATCTCGAAATACGTACATTCCCTCGCCCGCCTCGATAGCGTAGATGGTAGCATGTCTGCCTCACGTCCATGAGGTCCCGAGTTCGAATCTCGGTCAGGGTGAGTTACATAGATAAGGTTTTCCGGGGTTTTCCCTTATCCTTCAAGACGAATGTCGGGTAACTCTAAGCTCCATGGACCCTGGACTCATTTAAGCATCATTTCAACCAATTCATTCACCGTCCGATATAACTTAACCTTGGGGCGGACGTAAATTACAAAACAAACAGAAAAAACGTACATTCCCTCCAGGTCTCAAGTTTTCTAACACATATTATGCTTTTTTAATTTTTGCTGATACATCTTTAACTTGCTCTGTGAGTTCTTCTAAATCTCCAGGCAGACTGGTATTTTATTTTCTGATTTTCCATATGTTTCTATTTTCTTTTACTTCTTTTCTAACTAATTCGCTAGCCTGTTGTATTTATTTATTCGCTATTCCTTTATGTTCCTAATTTGTTTGTTATTTCCTCCCTTGATTTTAGATTTTCAATGTTCAGTAGATTCTTTGCTAGTCTATTGCAGATTATATTTTTCTTTCACTGGTTTCATTTCTGCTATTTATATTTCTTCCATAACCTCTTATATATGTTGACTTCACTTTGAACTTCACTTTCCCCTTGGAATGTTTCTGATAATTACTGTTAATTTTCTAGTTTATCTTGTCCAATTTCTATTTTATTTCCTAGCTAAATAAAGTGGCAACAGTGCTATCCCCTCTCCTTCCCCACTCCTTTTTTTGTAATTTCTGATTAAAAATAATTTCTGATTATTTCTCTTCAAATTTTGCTTTTATCTGTCTTGACTACATGTTAGATTATCTTTGAGCTTTGAGCTTGTTCTCTGAGTTTTGACACATGGACATTTTAACGCCTTCATAACTATCTTTATATCATTTTCCTCCATTCCTGAATTACTTCTTCTCCTTGAATTCTACGGTTGACAGCTTCCTATCCTATAGACTACTCTGCACATTTTAACAATTTTCTCTTATTTCTGCTGTTTTATTCCGTACAACTTACTGGATACTATTACATTCCTCTTGTTAAGCTTCCGCTATTTTTATTGAATTATTTTTGACTAACACCTTTCCACATTATTACCACTTCTACATGAATCAATACTGAATTAAATAAATTTAGACCGTAGACTCGGCGTTGTACAACGCCGTTAATGACCCCTCTTTCATGCTCACTGCACAGCTGTGTAATCTCAGATGTCGCCGCTATGGACTGTCCTTTCTTCTCGAGCTGTCGGTTAGAGGTTATTTTTTTTTTTTTTTTTTTTTTTTTTAATTTACATCCTCCAACGTTAAGTAATATCGGACGATGACTGGAGTGGGTGAAATGATTCTCAAATGAGCCAGGATCCATACAGCTTAGAGTTACCCGACATTCGTATTTCAGGATAAGGGAAACCCCAGGAAAACACCTTATCCAGGTAACTCACCCTGACCGAGATTTGAGCTCGGGACCTATTGAACGTGAGGCAGACATGCTAGCACCACGCTACCAAGGCGGGCTTAAGAGGGTTTGATTCCCAGCGTTTATTCCTTGCTCAAGATAGTTCACCTAAGCTCAGTACTCCGTGATTGCACCAGTTTCAGAACGTACTTCCAATGATATGTATCATTTTTACGAGGCACATTCAGAAATTAAGTTCCCCTATTTCATTAAAACAAAGACAACATTAGTTTTATCATCAACATTATTGGCAACAGGTACAGCAATGTTTGAGCTTTTTTTCTTTTTTTTTTTTTTTTTTGACATAGCCACCAACTGAGTTCCGACACTGTGATATCCTGGGATCAACTGTTGCATTCCTATGTCTAGAAGTCCGCCGCCTGTGAATGAAACCACCGTGTGACAGTCGTCTGCAGCTCTTTGTTACTGCCGAAGCTTTGTACGGAGGACAGGAATGTCTTGAGGTACAACAAAGATGGAAATCCCTGGGGGCAAGATCAGGACTGTATGGTGGTCGATCAAACAGCTCCCAGCCGAACTTCTGCAAATGCATTGACTGCTGCTTGGTGTCCGGGGTAAAGTGCGAAGTCCATGTCTCATCGCCTGTGACGATCCTGTCGAGGAACTCGTCGCCATCATCATGATTCCGTTGCAGAGATGTCAGTGTTGCTCCTAAGCTTTCCGTTTTCTGCTCTAGTGCAGGTTTTTCGGCACTCACCTGACACACAATTTCCTGAACAGCAGGTGTTTAGCGACTATTTTATGCAACAAGGATCGAGATATCTGCGGGAAATGGCCTCTGAGTTTTATCGGTTCTCCATGATATGCTGCCGCACCAGCTCAACCAGGTGATCCTTGATGAGTTACAGTCTATCATTGGACTTTTCATCATGAACACTTCGACAACCTTCTGACTAGCGTCGCACCATCTGTTCGTTCATTATGTCCTACCACTAATACTGACAGAGCTGGCGATGAATTTCGATGGGCGATGTGTTTTGCGTGTTAAGGAACTTTGTCGCCAATTCGGGGAATCACTGCCGTGCGCCTTGCTCTAGGCGAGACTTGGCTTAACATGCTTGTTACGTCATAGATCTTTTGCGCTTGCGTAATGTTCCCAGCTAAATAGTTTACTTTAAGTTGCGCCTCGTATGACAACTGCAATACATCTGTCGTTGCGTTGATGAATCTGCTGTCAGCTGCTACAGTAGTGAGCGGTGTGATCTTTCTCGAGTGTATGCATGGGGGAGTGTGGGTAATAGACAACCTCAGGTAACTGGTTAATTTAATGAAGGCTATTTGAAACAAGTTGCCAACTGTTTAAGAATAAACAATTTAACTGTTACTACTGAACAATTATATCGTTTTCCTGTGAAATATCAACGTTTCCGTAACACAATGAAAAGCGCCAACTGTCATGTTTCCTTAAAATACTAAACTGTGAATCTTCTTACGGCTACACCAAGTGTGTCATAATTAGAGCGTCTTTAGACACAATGGACTGCCAATAGTCCAACATAGTAAAACTCTTCTCTAAAACTTCAGATGTTAGAAATAAACGCTCTTGTATCAAATTAAGACCAGCATGCTTCATGACTACCCCACCAACAGTGCTTACGTTGCCAAATTTTAAGTTCTTTATTTGCACAAATTTTACGCATTATCTTGCCAAATTCAAAGAACCTTTCTAATTTTCAGAACTGATGTACGTGTATTTTTATGCAATTCTTTTATTTTCTCTGATACTGATGTTTAATTACCAGAACCTGAGCTAGCGCTCCTCTTGTTAACAGAGATCACTAGAATGTCTTAATTGCCTGAACAACTCGACTTATAATACTTTTGCCTTAACACGTAATTTCTCTAATGACGTCTTATCTACTAACAGTACTGCAACTCGTGCTTTTTACATTATCCTTGGATTTGAATATACTGAAGTTAGTTGTTACAATTATTTGTCTATATATTATTTCTTTATAAAAATTATTAGTCATATAAATCAATAAATCCGGTATCACTGTAATAGCTAATTAAACTTTTGGGAGATCAATGTACTTCTTTTTCCTTTTTCTTTTCATGCTACCTAATACCTAAAGGGGAAATAAATTCTCATTTCCGTGTAGGAATGATTCTAGTACCTTTGATTTTCGAAATACGGTCTGGTTAAAAGGTTTCGCTAACGGAATTATCTAGGCGAGCTACATTGAGATACAGACATATACCCTCCTATACCATGCAGACTTGATTACCGTGTTCATACGAGTATAATTTGTTTTTCAAAGGGCATGGAACTTCCATATGGGACCAGAGCTCCCTACATGTCCTCCGTTACTCACTTCGTTACCGAGAACAAAATTTATTGGATTTCATGGCTGCAGTCGCGTACTGTTTAAATAAAATACACACTGAATGATGTGTGTAGAAGCGCAGGAATAAGAAAGTTAAGCGAGCAGAAGGCTTAGGTGGTTTCACCTGCGGCCCGCATGTAGGAGGCCCGGGTTCGATTCCCGTGGACGTCCTACCTGACCCATGGGTTTTCTCGGAGTTTTCCCCGCTCGCCAGACAAAATTACACTCCTTCTTGTCCCCACTACTCTCAACAACTAGGTATATAGACTAACCCGGTTGATATTCATTGTAGTCGCATGGCAGTATTATCAATATAGTGGTGGCTTCGATGTACATGCAGTTTGAATGAGCGACGTATGTTTAATTGAAATTAGGAGAACTTTATTTTGGGAGAGGGAGGAAGGTTCTTCACGATGGTAAAGCACAGTTTTCAGTTTGGATATATCCTACATTGGATACATTATGAAGTTCACCCTAAGGTGGCTCATGATGGAGTCTATAAAGGTTCAAAGCAGCACTCCATTGCGCAGTTCAGGAATAAACGTATTTATTTATTTATTTATTTATTTATTTATTTATTTATTTATTTATTTATTTATTTATTTATTTATTTATTTATTTATTTATTTATTTATTTATTTATTTATTTATTTATTTATTTATTTATTTATTTATTTATTTATTTATTTATTTATTTATTTATTTATTTATTTATTTATTTATTTATTTATTTATTTATTTATTTATTTATCTATTTATTTATTTATTTATTTATTTATTTATTTATTTATTTATTTATCTATTTATTTATTTATTTATTTATTTATTTATTTATTTATTTATTTATTTATTTATTTATTTATTTATGTATTTATTTATTTATTTATTTATTTATTTATTTATTTATTTATTTATTTATTTATTTATTTATTTATTTATTTATTTATTTATTTATTTATTTATTTATTTATTTATTTATTTATTTATTTATTTATTTATTTATTTATTTATTTATTTATTTATTTATTTATTTATTTATTTATTTATTTATTTATTTATTTATTTATTTATTTATTTATTTATTTATTTATTTATTTATTTATTTATTTATTTATTTATTTATTTTGTAATTTACCTCCTCCAACGTTAAGTAATATAGGACGATAAATGGAATGGGTGAAATGATGCTCAAATAACCCCAGTGTCCATAGAGTTTAGAGTTACCCGACACTCGTCTTTCAGGATAAGGGAAAACCCCGGGAGAAAGCTTATACAGGTAACACACCCTGACCGAAATTCGAACTCGGGACCTCTTGAACGTGAGGCAGACACTGTACCACTACGCTACCGAGGCGGACAAAAAAAGTGGTTTGGGTTTGTATTTGTACACATGCCTATGGAAAACATTTCCCAAGCTGCACCTTTTTGCAAGCAAATTACTGGCCATGTTTGGTACTACCTATCAATGTGAACAACTGTATAGCATGTTGACACTGAATGATAAACTGTTACGTAGTAGTGTTTCAATGAACATTTTTAATGTGCTCTACGTTGAAGTTCATTTAAATTGCAGCAGGACATCAAAGCACCAATGTTTAAAGAGAATCCAGTGAAGATACCAATCTTATAAATTAAGAGAGTATCTTTATGGCTACGTCACTGTCTAACAAAGTACATTGTTAACAATTTCAAGCACTTTTCAGATAATACGGTATAGCAGCATAAGGGAAGTAAGCAGCTCTACATAAAAATTGATATATAAGAAACAAAGCCATTAAAACATGTTAATTCAATAGAACTGTTTTTGTCAGCTAAGATCAGTAATGCGGTAAGAGGACGGTTTCTCAAACAATGCCAATATATGTCGTTTAGCATTGCGTTTACAGTACGGCCGCTGGATCTCTGCCTCTGACGTTTTGCGGATGCAGGATGCGGGTGGGGAAGGTTAATAGTATCAACATACAGTAATGAGCAACATATCCACAAAATTATCCTTAGAAAGAAAACATAAGACTATATATTAGCTTTTAAACATTAAAATACAACTTGCAATTTCACTATCTTGCAAGATATTCATTACAGCGCCACTCTTTTCGAATATTTCTTTCACACCTTTTACGCACGTTAACTGCTTCTGTTGGTAGTACTGGGAGACGGTACATCCTGTGTCATGGTCAGAAAGTTAAAACTGTTAGGCGTGGCTTCCGAATCCAACACCGTCTTGCCACTAATTTTGTGTGTACCACATGGCTACACTTGTTTTTGGTGGTTGCGTTGGTGAAGTTTCTTTGCTATTTTGTGCGTGCGTGAATTCCGATTTTTAGTTTTTGTAAATTCTATTATTATAGCTATTATAATAGTATGGCTACTGGTTCGTGAAATATGCAAATGCGTGAAATATTTAAAATACGCATTGTTCCTCTGCTTGAAATTCCCGCTAAAGAACTGGCTTCCCCCTCTCGAGAAATGTCAGAACCGGAGAACGGCCAGCCGAACTGTACGTCCATCACTCATACGAACATTTTCTAGTGTCATTCACCTTCTTTGTGCTTTCCTAGCCAACTCTTCACTTCAAAAGTCTGCATTTGCTTACGTCGCAAAGGACGTTTCGTTCATAGCCCAAATGATCACCACTTGGCACACGTCACTTGTCTGCTTACCTGCTAGATAGAAGGAAAAAGAAGGCTTGATTGTGGAACTTTTATACAATTGGAAAGCACTACAGAATCATTAGGATAAAACCTAAAACGATCAGATGTAATGAGCGCGTCAACGAGTGACACTAGCAAGTGAAGCTTTCAAATATATCGAGATTCATTGAATCCTGAAGAGAGAAATAGGCTTGAAACCAGTAACATAGTTAATAAATCACGTTCCTAGAAAAGAGGGACGGCTTAAATAGAAAATAGATGTCTCATAAGAGTTGTCTGGTCTGGGAGCGAACTCGAAGTCTCATGCAGGATCATTGCTTGAAATTATACCGTTGTGCTGGAAAGGTCTCTACCAATACACACTGATATAACCATGTGTAATGTAGAGTGGAGCTTCTAGTTGAAATTCGTTTATACATCGTCACATTTTCTGCGTGCAGAATATATACAAAATCGTACCTTCTATGGGGAGGAAGCAAGAGTGTTATCGTCAAGTAGAGCAAAAGAATTTATATAAACTAGAGTAGCCCGTCTTGTACACTTGTGTGCAAGGAAGTAGGAAGCGTATTTAATAACTGAAACTCTGAACTCAGTTTCTAATTAAACAGTAGGTGAAGGAGAAAATGGACTCCCATTCCACGTCAATACACCCGGAGATGCTCACCTCACTTCCCAGAATCTGTTTCGGACAGTATCCTAGACTTAACTTCCTAAGCTTCCAAGAAACAAAACTTTCCGGCCCAATACACTCTATTTCTCTATCGCTTTTACCCTCTCCCTTTGTTTCCTTTGTCTCCTCTTACACACTCCCATACACTCTCTTCCTCTTTCTTTCACTCTGCTTTTCTTTCCTTAAGTTCTTTGGATGTCTCTACTGTTCATTCCCCGTACCCTTGTCTCACTCTCGCTGACCGATCACCCCCTTCCTGTCTGTTCTATCTATAACGTACTATGCAACATTTTGAAAATGGCTAATACAGTGCCTTATTTTTCGCTGGTGGCCCGACTGGTGGCGGGCGGTTAGTGCCGCAGCAAAAACCACGCTGCCGTCGCAGTACACATTTGCCACCGCGTTGAATATTTAAAATCTAGCACTTAGGTTTATCATGTAAATTATACTTATAATTATCAAATAACTGTGTCATTGAAGCTGTTTGAGATTGTGTTCTTGTTCTGCCACATATGTCTCACACCTTAAAAATTTCTGCAAACACGCACTAATTCACCATCTGAAATCGCAGTAATTTCTCTTTTGATATTGTCTTTCAATTCTTCCAACATTTGTGGATCGTTCCGAAAAAACTTAGTTTGTGTGTTCCCCATGAATAAAAATCGCATGCCTTTAGTTTTGGAAATAGCAATGGCCATAGTCCTTTACTGATTATCCGAACTTCAAAAATTTCCCCTATTAATTGTAGCGACAGATCAGCTGTATGTGCTGTAGCACAATCTTATTGAAAATATGCCTGTGTGCATTCAATATCATACAGATTTTCCAGGAATGGTTTGATTATTGCATCTCTGTATCTCTGTTAACTGTTTCCTCAATGAATACAGGATCTATAATTCGCTACGCATTCACAGCACACCAAACACAATGTTCTGGTCATACATTGGTATATTGTGCACAGTGTGGGGATTTTCTGTACTCCAATATATGTTGCTTTGTGACGATACATGATAATGTAACGTAAAAAATGTTTCGTCTGTGAAAAATTTTAGCGTCCATAGAGCCGTCATTAACTTTTTTTTTTTTGTTTCACTTATATCCCGTATTTGACTGTAATGGTTCTATTAGCGGCCGTTCTCCTTTGTAACATATTGAGATGGTGTTATCTAATAGACGTTGGGTTGGTGGTACTTAAGATTTTTTTAATCATTAGATTACACTCTCGTTCATGCTTTCAGACTCTGGGGAAGATGGAGAATCATCTTGGTTGGCGAAAAATCCCCACCCCTAGCAGGGAATCGAGCCCGGGGCCCCTCGCACGGTAGGTAGGACTGAGCAACGGGGCCAGCCATCATTAACTTTACTCACCACCCAATTGCAAGAATTTACTCAACTCACAGTATCGTGTGCTTGCAGGTCCTGAACTACGGTTAACTTATATGGTTTTAGTTTCAAAAGTTTAGTGGAATTCTACGCTGAGAATTTTGAAACACCCGTTTCCTGTGATAACCTTCTCAGAGAATTTCTTGGGCTACATTTTAACTTTTGTCCCATCACATCGAGCTTTTCCTTTGCAAGCACATGACAAGTCTTTTTTTCTAAATCAAGAACAGAACCTGTTTCTCTCCTTCTCTTTACAAATTTTGCGAACTTTCTCTCTGTGAGACGCAGGAATATCCGGAAATTGGTCTACAAATAGCCGTGTCGCTTCTCTATAAGACTGTTTGCACGTAAGCATCATACATGAATATGCTGTGTGCTAAAGTATACACACTTTTTAGCATTATAGCATGACTATTTACAATTTGACTTCAAAGAGCACAAGAATAACCTGGACTAGCAACGGACGAACATGTACTGGCGTGGAGAAAGGTGAGTGCCAGGAACTTGAGGAGCACTGTACGCACGCAGCCAACTCCCGCTTGCCGGCCGGCCACCAGTGAAAAATAAGGCATAGTAGAACTCCTTTCTAGGATATTAATTTAAATTTAAACGCAAGATTCGGAAAAATGTCCCTCCCATGATAGGTAAAAAGGTTTGCTCGCATGAATGTTGCTGGCCAGATTATTTATTTTATCAAAATTTTAAGAATTGGAGAATCTGTTAGAAAAAAATTATGCGTTTTAATTATGCAACTTGTTTCATAAAACTCAAAAATAAATTAATATTTCGAGTGATTGAGTGAGCGAGAGAGTGACTGAGCGAGTGGGTGAGTGTTTGGGTGGATGGTTGGGTGGATGGGTGTGCCCCTTTGACAGCTATGTCATTTGGACTCGAGAAATACTTCGATGTATTGATTTTGTCCACCATTCAACCTGTCCTCCCTTAAAGACAACTGTAATATGCCATTAAATGGTAGGTTTCACAACAATCGGTTCAGACGGAGTTGCATAGAAGCGTAAAGTGAGCACGCGTCAATACACACACGCACGCGCGCGCGTACACACACATACACACATGCATATCACACACTCCTTTTAAAATTTGAAATTTTGGGTCCAGGATACCTTTACAAACGTTTACACCAATTCTCTAAATTTAAACATATTTTCCTATTACAGTTTTCTTCTATATATAAATACATTCAATAACAAAAGGAAATAAAAGTGGTGCCCAATGATAGTAAGATTACACAAGAGATAATGTAGTATAAGTGGCGGATGAGACACATACGCCGTCTGACTCGAGTGTGATCAATCATCCTACCGCTCTTGCACCATCGCAATTCTAAAATAAATTATCAACAACTTCATGAAAACTAAACAGTATTTCACTGCTAGTAATATCATAAACTTCAGCAAATATTTCTGAAGTATCAGGAAATGTCACTGTTATACTTCTCTAAAAAAATCATTTCTTTTGGCTAACTCAAAAACTTTAGCTGTAATACCTGAAAAACTATTTGATCTTGAAACGGAAATTTCATATGTAGGGATGAGGCGATGGTCGTTGATTATCTCGAAGCTGGATCAGTTGTTGCTTCTGAAACTTACCACAGTTGCTCTCGTTTTTGCGTGAAGATTTTTTTTACAGGGGGTGGTCGCGGATGAGTAGTGATGATGGATTTGTGGGAAGATTATATACTTTTTATAACTTTCTTTTCCAAAATTATATTTTAATTTTAATTAGACCATTTAAAACAGCTCTTTGAAACACTGAACAAATAATCATTTTGTGCATGTCGATATTTCGTACTTTTAAAGCAATTGTATTACTTATACAATGTTTTCTCCACCTCGTCTTTCTGCAGACTTAGAGACTGATTAACACACACGTCCGATCTCTACGGCGGCTAAGTCCAGAAGAACGCTAGCTTCGACCAATTTCAAGTTATTGGTCCTGCCGTTGCTATGGTAACTCAACACTATTCTGCCCGCCTCGGTAGCGTAGATGTTAGCGTGTCTGCCTCACGTTCAAGAGGTCCCGAGTTCGAATCTCGGTTAGGGTGAGTTATCAGGATAATGCTTTTTTCGGAGTTTTCCCTTATCCTGAAAGACGAATGTCGAGTTGCTCTAAGCTCCATGGACCCCGGACTCATTTGAGCATCATTTCACCAATTTCATTCATCGTGCGATATGACAACGTTGGAGGACGTAAATTACAACAAACAAACACAGTTTTCTATTGGTCCACGTCACACTCAATTATAACAATGTTCGTTGTAATATTTAAAAAAATTATAATTTTTTATTTTAAATCAATTTTTCACACTATTTAACACTAAAATAATATTTCTTTAACATTTGGATTAATATTGTTATTAAAATTAGAATTAATATTCAGTTTAATTTTCTTCTATTGATATGATCACTTCCACACTTTTATTTGTTATCTTTAGCATCGTTCCCTATCCACTAAAATCACAAATAGTTTTAAATGAAATTAAAACTAAAATAACTATTTCAAGTTAAAAATTTTGTCTATCGCTGAGCCATTTCCTTGTTTGCTTATATGAAATGTGCCTATTTTCAAATGCAGAGCTTAATATTAAAAAGGTAGAAAATTGAGTTCCAGTATTCTGTAACTGTAACTAACGCAATATATGCAGAGGTGCATCGGGGAATATTAAAATTGTGTGTATGTGGGATGCCAATTTGCCAACTGAAGGGAGTGCTCATATGTGAAAAATCTAGAAGGTGCACTTATAATACGAAGCTATTGCATGCGTGAAAATGTAAACAGATACACACACCTCCTCATTGATATACATACTTCACCTTTAATGCATATGCAGTGGCGGCATACGTGCAAACGAGTATACAATTAAGCGCAGCTTCATATCTTCCAGATGATGCATAAAGGTCCTACCCTGAATCTTGCAGAACAGCTTCTGGTAGAAGATTCCAAAACTCTGTTAGAAGCTTATCTTCCACAATACAAATCCTCTGTCACGAGAGCGCATGTAACCGTCCGCTGCGCCTAGCCCTGCCACTCTGGAAGGTGAACTAAGTGAAATTGGAGAAACTGAAGAAGAGCAATGTTGGTTGTGTCAATGAAGTAATCTCGGCATTCACTAAGCAACCAGGGTTAAAACAGAAAAAAGAGGTAATGAAAAAGAAATAAAAATTGATAAGAATTGTAGGTAATCTGTGTTAGAACCAAGCCCAACTCTGCCACCTAAGCTACCTTGCCAGTTATTAAGCGTTTAAGAAGCAATACAGTATATTCTTTAAATTAGCGCTAATGTGTTATATACTTTGAGGTCTCGTAATCATATCAACAGTTCTCTGAAAAATTAACACACACATACATAGTACATTAGTTACATAAGTAGTTATGTATGAATTTCATATATGCAATGCACTGTCTCAAAATAACCTACAACATTCTCAAACACGCGTTACAGGTCCAAAATCTAAAATTGTCAGAAACGTGTATCATTTACAGTTCTTTTCCATAATGAGGTTTCATAAATGAAAAATATTTATTTGTGGATTGAAGTTTACCAGTGCACTCACGACAATTCCTTAACGGGAAAGATGTACATTGAAAATGAAGCTATGAATGATATGCAGCTGACTGATAAGTACTATAGCTCAACTAGTATAGTAGAACTTAATTAGACTATGAATAAACAACAACAACAACAATAATAATAATAATAATAATAATAATAATAATAATAATAATAATAATAATAATAATAATAATAATAATAATAATAACAATAATAATAATAATAATAATAATAATAATAATAATAATAATAATAATAATAATAATAATAATAATAATAATAATAATAATAATAATAATAATAATAATAATAATAATAATAATAATAATAATAATAATAATAATAATAATAATAATAATAATAATAATAATAATAATAATAATAATAATAATAATAATAATAATAATAATAATAATAATAATAATAATAATAATAATAATAATAATAATAATAATAATAATAATAATAATAATAATAATAATAATAATAATAATAATAATAATAATAATAATAATAATAATAATAATAATAATAATAATAATAATAATAATAATAATAATATCTACAGCAATATGTACATAGAACTCGTTGAATAAGGGTATATTAAATACCTTTATATCAGATTGAAACTGATTACAATTTATTTGCTTCTTACTTACTGAATACTTAAATTAAAATTTATATATGATGTTACGAAAACGCTTTATTTTAAAACTTTCAGCCATGAATCCCTGTAAATAATTTACTACATCCGAAGAGAAACCCAACTGGAAAGTCTTCCTTAAAATTATGATTAGAATTAATCACCATATGTAGGCCAGAAAAGATACTTTCCAACATTATCCCTGGGAGGAAGAGATGAAGAGAATGCCCGAAGAGCGATCATATCCGGGCGACAATACGCCTAGTTACATCGAGGTTCCTAATGACTCCATAAATACACTAACACAGACACTGGCTATCCTGCCTTAGCCATCTCTAACTGGGGGGATGGCCTCCCAAAATAAAAGAAGGCACATTCAAGAAGTGGCCTTAACTGAGCTCTAGGGAAAAATATTTACAAAGTGTAAATATCGCACCTCCTCCAAAACTCAGCAATCATCGTGGCCTAGTTCTACAACCCTAAAGCAGGGGAGATGAAACAAATGAAATGTGGACTCGAAATTAGTAGTAGAGTGGGAATGCGGGCAGCATGCACCTACTGACTTGGCGAAACCACAGAAAAGAGAGGAAAAAAGAAATGATCACAGTATTCAAAGGGACGGAGTCGAACCCGAGAGCTCCGTAATGCAAGCCTGAGACGTTAAAGCGAAGCCATCTTGCTCGATGAAAAATCTACCTCGGTTCATAATAAATGTTTGAAATATTTGTTAGATTTGTACCTCTATTTGTGGTATGGACCATTGTCGAATCTGCATCCCTCTTTAAATACATTCAGTCAGTACGGGAAATGCAAGTATCTATATCCTGTAATAGACGGTTCAATAAACAAGAAGAAATATTTTTTCCTCTTCTTGAATATCCAAAACCGGTCCATTGTTCATTCACTTCTCCGTGCAAATGGATAATAGAGGGGTTTCTTAAGAACCACTGCCTAAGGGATAATTATATCCTGACCAGGTGACCCACATCTTCTATTGAAGTCATGGTAATGAGGTGTCCTTTCGTTACCAACCGGAGATTACTGCATCTTCATTTGTAAATTGTGTTACTGAGAGGTTATGTTCGTTCTTTTTCTCTTATGGAGGAGTTGAAACATCTAGAATGACTGATGGAGGTTGTTATTTCGTTTTTCCTCTCTTCACTCTGGTTTTTGTTGTCTTTAATAAAAGCCATGCTTACGCAAGCAGAAATGCTTTTGGATTAAAGGTTTTTTGTTATTTTTATACATCTCATGAGACAAACTTTTATTAAGTTTTTAATATTAATGAGAATATTTTGGCCGTCACGGAGCTGTTGCTTCTCGGCAACGAGCCCCAAATTTGTTTCCTGTGCACGCTAGGTTTATAATCCGGATATTAAGAACTCAAGTTTGCATATCTTTCATCTCTGATTTTGCGGCTTTGTGTGCTTTAACCCTTTTAAGATAATTATGTTTGTCATAAACGCATAACCCTCAGGCCGAAATATCTGATATGCAGAGTACACTACTTTCTTTACTCCTTATTTTATATATGTTCCAAAGACATATTTTCAGAAAATATTAATTCATAGTAGTGATATTAAATAATTAGTTAAAACATGTAAAGAAATTAAGTCAATCTATCTAAATTTATATGCTTAATTTCCAGATTGTGGATACACTTTTCAAAGAGTGGTTCAAGATACGAGTATACGATTTTCAGAATTTGTTCAGCAGATCTTTAGATTTACAAAATATTAACAGTATTAGAGCTTCTAATTCTATAATGTTTTAAAACAAAATTTATTACACCAATTTTACTGAGCATTGTATATTAAAATGTTTAATACCTTTAATTAACTTAACAGGTGTTTTACTTGTATGGAATGCAATAATATTGATCTTGTGTGAGTATTTTATGTTTTTAATTTCTTAGCTGCTCAGAAAGATATTTCAGTAAGCTATAAAAGAATATCAAATTTCCTGTTAAACTTCCCATCAATTTGAAGACTGTGAAGTTAGCAGTTATATCTCTAAGCACATTTTTTCAGCCTGCCATAGTTCTGCAATTCCCTTAGAAATTCTTGGAAACCTAAACACATATAGAGTGCTTTCAGAAAAATAGCTTCAATGGATTTTGGGAAACATTTATTTTAAAGCATAAGGCTACATAAACGAAAATATTCAAAAACCAAAGTCTTCAGTGCTGCAGTAAATAGCAGGATCATTTTGGAACTAGACGTTTCCATAATAAGATTGAGAAACTTACTTTTAATTATAAACTTTTAAGATTTTTAATTTTCTGTCCAAATTCAGATTTCAATGTCTTCTTCACCACACTTATATATGTTTAATTTCTACCCAAATACAAATGCAGTTAATAATTATAAATATAGTGAATTTATGCTATAGATTAGATCGTGCAAAAAATATTAGTCCCTTGACCTTTTCTAATGTTTGGGGTAAGTTGATACAGTTTTGCTATACTCAGAATTCCGTTTAAATTAATGGAAATAAGCTAGGTATTGTAACCGCAGTGTCAGGCAGCGATTAGGAGGCGGCGAATTAATCAGAATCAGATAATTAAAAAAGAAGATAGATTAATAAAAATGCCTTGCTATACTAATATAAAAAATCTTGTTATAATAATATGAAATTAGAATGGCTAGAGTAATGATTAAAATAGCGGTTGACTTAAAAAAATAAGAAGAGAAGAATATAATTTAATATAGCATACATACTAGCATCCAGGCAAGGAAAAGAAAACATTCTTGTAAAAATCTGTACATTTTGGAGAGACAGGAAGGAAGGACCGTTACCTTCTTTGTGCTAGTAAAAGTTGAATGTCTGAGAACTATTGTATACTTTCAGCCAGGAATGTTTAGGGACAAAGGGCTTTCAAAATGCAGTTGAACATGAACGCTATAGAGATTTACTTCGCTGATTTGATAACGATGTATACCGTTACAAACTTCTCAGGGTAGGTGTTCCCAACTTAGGGTGCGCTGAACGTCAATCTGTTAGATGAGTTTTGCAAGCCAATGCGAAAATTCCAAATAAATAAGAAACCAATAATAATGTGACATTTGAGAATGGTGAGCTAGTTTGGTCATGTGATAAATATAGAGAGGGGGTCACAATAAGGTTCGAACTGAATCATGAAGAAAGAAAAACTTACTTAAAAGGTGATACTACGACAGTAAGGACGTGCTCATGTGCGTTAAGAAGAGAAGCGAGGATTTATAAGTCGGAAATGTAGGGTAATTAAGAATAGCACAACCAGCGTAAGTGGAAGCAGCATTAGAAGTTTATTAGAGCAAAGTAGTCGCCGTATAAAGAAGAAATAGAAACCGCGCGGAAGTAACTTTAAACAAGTAATCCAGGGTTTCAAGCAAAATTGAATTTATGCTAGGAATTTTACTAACAGGTGGTGTACGATACAAGTCGATAAGCAAAACTTAGTAGGAATTAAACCAAATAATTCTGCAACAAACAAAGTGTTATTAACACGACTGAGTAGCCAACAACGTCCAAAATCCATTTCCTACAACCATTCACCTGAGGATAAGAGAACTCCTTGCTCCAATTAGAACCCAATCAATTTAACACTGGTATACGGGTTTGCCGCAGTATATTTTAGTTTTTTATTGAAGCCTTTACATGTTTTAAACAAACAGTGCGTTTATGCCCATTCATTTAATGGACTAAAAGTTTTGTGGAAGAATTAAGACACTAAGCATATGCAGTATGACTGAAAACGTAGCCAACTATCTTCCTAGGAATTAGCGCATTCGGAAGTCAATGGGGTGGAAAGACGTGACGGATTTTAGCGAGAATGCATTCATTTTTTCGTGTCCGTCTCACTTCGTCTCCAACAAGCAAAAACAATGTCTGCTGTTTAGCTCTGATTCTTCCATCTCCTAACTCACTCCCTCAGTGACATTGGCCCTATAATTAATCCTCTGTATTTAGCTCAGCAGATGCTGTTATCAACTGCTTCCTAAGGTACAACTTCAGAACTAAATTATAAGCAATTTTATTTTTGTGAAAACAACCAACTATAACCCCTTTTCCTTTGTGTATAAATACGAAAATCTGAATGGGTTTAACATATGTCAATGAATCTAATCGGGATTATTCTCCATGGAACTGGCAACATAAACTGAAACTTGCATAAATATATCTAAACTACTTTTTCTACACAATGCATCAACAGCTTGCAAACTGTGTTTCTGAAAAAAATGATTATGAAGTTAAAAAAATGCAAAATATTGCACTGAATATCACCTGTGCAATAAGAATTTTGTGTTAGGACTGTCTTATCCTTTCTTTTTGCTTTTGGACTATTTTCTTCATTCTTGGATCATGGACATGTATAATGCTTTTTCAAACTTCGTAACACGGTCAGGATCAGTAGTTCTCAGTGCTTGTTCTATGTTTTACTCATGTTCGAAGTTCATTCTCTCCATCACTAGCAACCTATTGTATGAACCACCACTGAAGCAAATTAGTACAACTAGAACACAAATTTTCAAAACTTTCGCTGTAACAAACCTCTTTTAAGAAGTCGTTGCCGTATGCAGACGTTGAATATTCATTTTGCTTCTTACCCTTGAAACATTGCTTGAGTACTTTTCGATCGAAAATAGATTTAGACATTGATCTAATTTTCCCAATTACAGCAGAGGGCAGAGTGTGTTTGTGATTAAATTCACAGCTTATGTTTGGTGAGCCTTGATACCCACACCTTGACTCAGCTGCTCTTGAACGGTTGAACACAGGCAGTGGTATAGGTTTCCATCTTTTGAGCACATACAGAAGAAAGTAGTCCAAACTGCTTTCCTCATAGCATTGCGGCGAATGGCCAGCCCATAATGAATTAATTATTTATTGTGCATATTTCAAAATTTTACAATTTACAAATTTTGGCTACATTTATTTGTCTTTACCGTGTTCCTACCTTGGCTTACATGACACCCTGATCTTCTGATCTGCCAGGTAGCACTTAACTTCCATGCCTCCTTGTTACTTAATTAGTCCCTCCCCCCCCCACTTCCTTTCTTATATGCTGTACATTTTTTGCCCATTTTTCTTTTACTTTCTGCAAGAACTCACCAATACCTCTTACCTTGCTTTCCTCCTTTCCTGTTAACATTTTTATAGCTACTATCCTCTTCTCTACTTTCCCTCATTTTTCCTTTCATACCCTTTTCCTCCATATTGCAACCCCTCGCGTTCTGTTACAAGTGTTCTATGTTTTCTTTTCCACCACACAATTAACGAATTCCCTTTTCCTTACCTCTTATCCCTCTTAGATACATTGTTCCTGTTCTCATCCAAGCTAGTCCTCTCTCTTGCCTATTGCAGTAATCTGCATATGCTTCTCGTCCCCAGTTTCTTTCTATTTGTTTGAAAAATTGTAATGATTTCATATTTTCTAGACTTCCCCATATTCCCTGCCTTTCTATATCTCCTATTCTGCATTTTACCAATTTACCCATCGCTCGTATTCCTTTCCTCTAATCTTCATATATCTCCCATTTCTATTTTTTCCATAATTCCTCCTATATCTGCCGACCAACTGTTTGAGTTTTCTAATCTTTTATGCTGTCACATGCATAATTCCATAATTCCCCCTACTTCTTTGGCCAAGCACCTATATCAGAATGCTATTATTCTTTCCATTATTATTCCATTTATTCTTGTGATTCCTAATTCTACTAAAGCTACCCTAGGCGCTGAGCTTTGTAAGCCTAGTAGCTTCTTACAAAACTTTTGTATGGTTCACCCATTTCTTTACCTCTGCGCCCCCCCCCCCCAGATCTCCACTGCATACAGCATTTTGGATTCCACTAGTGCTTCATTCTTTCCAACTACTTGGTTGTTATTTCTAGTTTATATTTGCGTATTTTATTCCATTCATTGCCGTCCTATGTTTTAAATATAACATATAACTGCAACATAACCTCAACTTCCATTTCTTCAAGGTAACCTTGAAAATTGTTCATACATTTATGTTCTTTGTTATATATCGCTGCAGAATTTTACTATCGCTATTTAATCTAGCACTTTGCCTGAAAGAAGTGGAGTAAGTTTTAGTATGCCATTCTGGGAACTATTGCCTCTTTTTCATGAAACACTGCTGTAATCTGTTAACTCTTAAGTTCTTCAATTTCTTTAGCAGAATTCAGCATGATCTTACAACTTTTAAATATCCAAAATTTATTTCATTCAACTACTAAATTTACTTGCTGGTGGAGGGATGTCCTAGTAGCACAAACTGTGTTAGCAGACTGCTGAGCTTCTTATGATATGTAAATCCATTATATTAGATAACTTTCAAGTATTTGCAATTAATTTAATAAGTATCCCAAATCGGCAGAAATGATAGTGAACTTCAGACAGTGGCAAGCCGTCTTCTAAGTTGTTTATGTTTAATTATACTGCTACTGTTACCCAAGTAAGTCTGTTTCTTTCTAGAGACATTTGGAAGAGGAGAAGTGAGGTCAGAAGGTCTGGATCACAAAAGAAAGCAATCGATGTCAAGTTCTGAGACCTTTTTACATAACGATTGCCTCTAAGCCTGCAATTGGGATTGAATGTCTTGACTTTTTCCATTTCAATGCATTTAATTTCAAAAGTGAAAGAATGCTGGCCGTGCTGTGGTCGAGTGGTTAGACCGCTTGACTCTCACCAACACGGCCCGGGTTCAATCCAGCCGACCGAAAAGTGAAATTTGTGGTGGACAACATGGCGCTGGGGTGGATTTTCTCTGGGTTCTCCGGTTTCCCCCTCCATCATTCCACCAATTGCTCCATCATCCCTCTTCCTGTCATTCACCTCTCCCTCATACAATAATCCACTTCTCTCGCACCAGACATTGGACTGATCACCCATGTTGGTCTTTTATGAGATCCAAAGCTTCGGTTCCTCAAATACTAATAATAATAATAATAATAATAATAATAATAATAATAATAATAATAATAATAATAATAATAATAATAATAATAATAATAATAATAATAATAATAATAATAATAATAATAATAATAATAATAATAATAATAATAATAATAATAATAATAATAATAATAATAATAATAATAATAATAATAATAATAATAATAATAATAATAATAATAATAATAATAATAATAATAATAATAATAATAATAATAATAATAATAATAATAATAATAATAATAATAATAATAATAATAATAATAATAATAATAATAATAATAATAATAATAATAATAATAATAATAATAATAATAATAATAATAATAATAATAATAATAATAATAATAATAATAATAATAATAATAATAATAATAATAATAATAATAATAATAATAATAATAATAATAATAATAATAATAATAATAATAATAATAATAATAATAATAATAATAATAATAATAATAATAATAATAATAATAATAATAATAATAATAATAATAATAATAATAATAATAATAATAATAATAATAATAATAATAATAATAATAATAATAATAATAATAATGGTTGTCTCGCGGTTTTGTTACAGGTCATGCATATCGTGATAGCTGATGGATTCAGTAATGCATGTCAGTGCATTAATATGCAAATGTAGGCAACAACCATCGATATGCTATATGACTATCAATCATCCTCTCCTTTTACAGGCTAACTATCCTTGGTCGTTATTGCCCGCAGTTGTGTGGATCCCAAAGGATTGCAGATTTGAGAGTGTTCATCCACTTCGGTCCGAAATATTAAAGTGATGTAATGAAGTAAATCTAAATACCAGCTCCAATGAACACTCATGTACATTTTAAAAATTCGGTAATGTAACTGAAAAGACATTTTTCACTCGCGGTGAGAAACATACTGGAACAAATATGCTATACATATATAGTTTGTATAGGTCATCAAAATGCATATTTTCCATAGTTTTATAATAAGGTCATTTTTCAACATTTAGATGCATTTTCCGGACATTTTCTTTCTTTTTCACGAATTTATAGGACATTTTCATCAGTAGCCCGCATTCGGGAGGACTGGGTTTGATTCCCGTGGCGGACCTAACCCTGACCCATGGGCTTTTTGCGGGTTTTTTAAATAATCTGCGATTGAATGTTCATTTATATCAGCATTATATGTGACATTTTATTTTGAGTTCTTCCGGAGGTCACACCTATCTTAGAAATCAGGGTCGCATGCCGCCGTTCAGTGATAGCGACTCTACACGTTGCGTCCTCTACCTACATGACATGCATCTACAAGGTAAACCCGTACATGTCTTTGATATAACAATGTAACTGTTATCATTACTTTACCCCAAGTCTCCTCAAGACTTCGGTAGTGCCTTGTACTTGAACTAAAAATAAGAGTATAGTATATTGGCATATAATAGAATTCGATGTTGTCTCTAAATTCGCTCTCCTACTTCCCACTACAGTTGCTCTATCTACTTTACTCTACCGCCCTGCTCTACCATCTGCCTCTCACATCCTATTCGCTACGCTCCTCTAATATAGTTATGTTAAATTCAAAACGTTTTGTTGAGGCATGTCAGTTACAATTTACTGATCGTAACGATATTTTTAATTTATTTGAGATATCTACAGCAAAGTTGTATCTATAGTATTCGTAGCAGAAGTACCATATATTTATTATGAAATACATTATCCTTATTTACTTAAGTTTCTTTATTGATCAATTTCTACCTCAGAATATCCTTTTATCGGTGCAGAATTAGCAGTAAGTTGTTTTGATATATTTTCCAAAAGTCTCAAAAGTAAACCTCCAGCTGTTTTAACATTAACATTGTGTCTATTACTAGAAAGTTGCATAATGTAATGGAGGCAACTTCTAAATATTTGTTGTCTAATTCATGTATTCTGTTATTCTCAGGTAAACTCTTTCCCTTCAACAGATCCTTGATCACACGCGATTTTTGTGTAAAACGGTAACGCCCACTCTCGTATTGTATATGGTACACAGTACCGCTGTTCTAAACACAGTTAACCTCAAGTCACCCGTCCCTCTCCCACTGGTGCCCCAGAGATGCAAGGTTTCTGCATATTGAACAATAAACCCTAGGCTACAAATCCTGAATTTTATGTTACATTTTCAAGAAACTGATATATATAACAAAACCTCGGTTACCCGGACCAGTTTTGGAAAAAAAAAAAAATGTTGTTTAGCGTAGTAAATGAAGACTTGTTTTACAGACGATATATTGCTATTCTCAATAAGTACATTCTCAAAATCTCTTGCCCGCGGGCGAATTCATTGTGCTCACCTCACCTGCTTAGAGACAAGTTTGGAATAGAAACATTGATAAACTCATGGAAAACTTGTGGCCTGTTGTGTGTGTGACTTTCCAGAAAACAGCATTGAAGAAGAAGAAGAAGAAGAAGAAGAAGAAGAAGAAGAAGAAGAAGAAGAAGAAGAAGAAGAAGAAGAAGAAGAAGAAGAAGAAGAGGAAGAAGAAGAAATAAGTATGAAACAAGATTTTATAGACACTTTTTAAAATATCGAAGTCTCTTCCGATGTTGATGAAGACCTTGACAAAGACGGAGGTTATAAACCGATTAAAGAGAAAGGCATTACTGCATCATGCAGTATTATGTAAATGAACATGAAAAGGAAGAGTATTAGGATTCAGGCAGTGTTGATGAACCAATTGAGGTTATGACCCACGCATAAGCCGTAGTAAACAGAGATAAATGTATGCTTTATTTCGTGATTTAAGCCAAAACATTGCCAAATGAACTTCTAATGTTAAAGCGGGTGTGAGATCGTGCTGTTCCTAAGCAATACACTTCTGGGACAGCAGAAGCTCACTGCCTTTTCTACTATCGATTAGCCTGAAGCAATATTGTGCACAATGCAAAGAATTTGTTTATTACATAACATACAGTGTATGTGTTTTAGGTGAAAGTGTGCAATTAGTAATTTCTAAACTCCATTAAAAATATATCGGTGATGTAGTACATGTCTTTTACTGTTTTTTCGTCATTATGGATAGCCCGGATTTTCGATAACTCGGATCGGCTTTAGTCCTGAGCTCAAATATTTTTAAAGACATACTGAAAATTGTAGAGCAATTTTTTTGTTGCATGTCTGTATACCTACACAGATAGGCATTCTTAAATTTGTGAAAACATTTCTGATTTAGAAAATCCTATACATATCACTTTTTATCACTCATAAACATGCTGCAATAAGCCAACTCTTAAAAACTGAAACTTTTCCCCCTTATCTTTGCCTTGAATTCTTCGTTTCACTTGATGGACCCAATTTAAAAATTACTATTGTGCCTGGGTATAGTTTGCGACATATGGCAGTGTAACTGGAGGAATGAATTAATAAGTAAATATTATATTTTATGTTACGTCAAATATAACACTTTATATATACATCTGTGTGTGCGCGCGCGTGTCTTATGTTTGGTATTTAATTACTTTGTAATCTATACATCTTAACATTTCTTTTTAAAACCTTCGCTAACAGTTCCATAATATCATTGGCGTCTTTTGTAGACTCGACAAAAGACTGACCTTCATATTTCCCTAAATGACGTTGTGACATAACTTTCAGGAATTACTGTTTCTTCCGGGTTATGGAGTAGTTTATATAAGTAACAGTTTTCTTGGTACCTTTCAGGTTTGAGACACATTGTTATTCACGGATGGATACCAAATTATTGGTATTTACCCTGATACAGGTATTTTAAATTGTTGTACATCTACAAGCAATAGGTCATCGTTTTATCCTTTTATTATGTCACGGCATATAAGCTGATGTAACAAAAGAAAGCGGCATGCATTTTAGAACACTTTTTCTGACCATTTCTTAGGTGCTCTCATATTAATGAATACGAGCTAGCTTTCAGGAACTTAGAGGCATACTCTGTTTATTGTCCCCTTTTATTCATAACTTAGCCTGAAAGCTTTACTGATTTTATTAATACACACTTTGGGTAAAAATACTTTTGCATATTATCATTTCAGTTTATTGTACTTCTTTAATGTCTTATCTTCATACAAGCAGAACCTGCACTTCAGTGCACGTTGTTTCATTAGCCGAGGAATATAAGGTTTTATCTGGTGGTCGTAGCAAGGGTGATATGTCGGTGATAAGGCACTCTGTATCTCCACTGAAAAATCATTTATAGCATACTTATTATTTTGCTAAAAAGTAGATTGTAATTTATTTACACGAACTAAGTGTTACATTCTCAAATTCTGCAGCCGTGAAAGCACCGTCATTATTAAGAAAGATTGTGCTTCAGTCTCTGGGACTGCTGAGATTCCCTTGTCCCTTTCGACTCGGAGCACTCTATAATTCTTACTCAGTCTTACATTCTTTCTCCATCTCTTTCTCCTACTTTTCTATCCTCAACGTCTATGCTATGCAATGTTTTCGAAACAGTGAATAACCTGCTTTTCATTGACGTACTGATAAATATTAATTATAAAATAAATATTAATTATAACATTTCTCGTAACCTTTCACCAAATTCTATAACAGAAAAATATCCAAAATTTAAGGATCTAAAACGAAATATACTTAGTTAACAAGTTTCAAAATTTAGTTTACGGAAAGTAAAATTTTTCCATTTTAAGGAACTTTTCTGCAATCTATTAGAGACAAAACATACAATTAGGTATAACAGACTGTAATTTTTAAAAGTTTCATTCCAAGTGTAATTTAAGTACTTTGTTTTGGGTAGAGGAATGATTGTTTTACAGCGATTATAATTATGCAAGATAGATTTTAACGAAGTATATATGTAATTTATGTACCAAAAATACTTCTGTTCGCCTCGGTAGCGTAGATGGTATCGTGTTTGTCTTACGTTCAAGAGATTCCGAGTTCGAATCTCGGTCAGGGCGAGTTACCTGGATAAGATTTTCCCGGCGTTTTCCCTTATCCTCAAAGACGAATGTCGGGTACCCGGGCTCATTTGAGCATCATTTCACCCATTTCATTCATCGCCCGATATGACTTAACGTTGGAGGACGTAAAATACAAAACAAAACAAAATATACTTCTGAAGGAATCCCTTACTTATGACAAAGAAAAATGTACAACGATTTTACACTCCACCCGTTTCATTAGTCAATAAGGAGCAGTTACTTGTTTCTGAACTGTCATAAATTTAGTTTGTTTCATAGTTTAGTTCCCCCCAGGGGCCTACTTCGGTAGGTACGGGTTTGGCGCACCCGGGGTCCCGAGCCAACAGTCTCCCTCGTGTGGGCTCCTCTTCGTGGTTGAGAGAGATGGTCAACAGGCCCACCCACGTGTAGGCCGTGCGTGGAGACTCGTGGAGAAGGTTTTTAGATTCTTGTCTAGTTTAGAGTTTAGGATTTAGTGAACGAAATTTTTAGTAGGTTTTGATTGATGTTTTTTATGTACGTGTATTTTTAATAGGTTTTGTTACACTTGTATAGTTTTTAGAAAGTTTTATATCTGGCCTTTGCCATGACTAGTTTTTTAAAGGGCGCTGATGACCGCCGTAGTTGAGCGCCCTTATATATATATATGTCATCATGTCATCATCATAGTTTAGTTCTCGGCAGAAGCATTTTGTTGTATAAAGAATAAGATGTTCATACCATCCCACCTCACAACTCAGCCAAATTTAGTCTTTCTAGCTAGTTTAATATTCCACTGTATTTGCTAACTTGTAAGCGTTTCATGGATTATGAAAACATCTAGAATTATTGTGGAGTGCCTAATTGACATATTTACACAAGTAAAAATACACACAAAAACATGCACACACACACACACGCGCGCGCGCGCGCGTATCAAGATTCATCAAAATCGGATCATTCACTCTTGAGTGAAAGGGTAATAACTCACAGGTACATTTAAACAGTTTGAGACCTTTAATTCTCAAATCTGTTTAATCTTGTTATGAATTATTCCTTTATTACTGTACCACGTAATTACTATGTTGTACTGACTTTCCGTTGTACTGACGTAGCTAACAAAATGTTTCAATAGCATAAACAATAATTTTAACCAATAATAATATTCAATAATTTTTTTCAGATTCTATTATCTGAAAATAAATTTGTTCACAATTTTAAGAATATGATTCAGAAACATAAACATTAATCCGTGTTCCCATCATTTTATGTTTAGCTGCTCCCGTGTTATATAAGTAAAGCGTTAACAAACAGAAAATGTGAATTCTACAGGTTGACACTTGGTATTTCACCGGTCTAAATGTAATAATGTTACGGGTGCTTCATATAAAATTCTGTGGAATGTCTCAAAATGTAAAATGTTTAAGAACATTCAAAAGAGAGAATGGAGGTATCAGCCGCTTTTACCATTTGTTGCATATATCTTGAAGATATGTCTTGGCCCAGTCCTAATCAGTTTTCCAGTGCAGGTATCCTGATTAAATCTCAAATTGTGACCCTAAATTAAGTTGTTTGGTGAGACATTCTTTCCTTTGTAATATTTCAGAATTCCTTAAATAGTAATTATTCATTCAATAAATTAGTTGACACTCCTGTTTTGAAAGCTAGAGATATTCCTTATTAGATATCTTTGTAAATCTCCCAGGTAGTTTATGAAGGGTCTTTATTTGGATGAATGATACGATGGTGACAGACATTGCAGAATCCGATAAAGAGTTCAGTGCTTTTGGAGAAGAGTAGGTAATAAATGTGCTGTTAATTTCTGTCGCATCCATTAAAATATATATGGTGTATTCGATGTACGCTTGATTTAAATGTTAAATATGGAAGAGTACGTATGAATAAAATATTCCTCTACAGCCGTTGCATCCAGCTCATGTTCCCTTTACGTCATGAATCGTCCTGTTATTCCAATGACAAAAGTAATAAAACGAGGCATACGGTATAACAGAGTAGGCTATATGGCGGAATAAAGCATTTCGCACAATTATAGGTTTATTATGAACGCACCAATAGTTTTCATTGCAATAATGGAGCGACAGGACTGTTGTTGTTTGACAGCTGGTTTTAGTTCAGTGGCTAGACACAGCGAGTGGAGTAATACATTATCCTGGGCTTAAACAGAATGTAAACATTTTTATGACCATTGCATAATTAACCAAAGCCATACCATCAATCAGCATGTTTCTGTATTTCCACATTTAATGTAACATTGATGTAGTGGTTCGTGTAACAATTTGTGAAGTTTGCCTAATGAGCCGGAAAGAACATATAGTGAATGATTCTCTGCAGACAATTAATAATAATACCAATAATAACACGCAGTTAATGAGAATATACTAAGTTATATCCGTAGAACACGTCAATGAACAATATGCACAAGGCGTATAATTAACATTTTCAAAACAAAGACCAAATATCGACATACTTGGTAATATGAAATGAAAGAATGTTTATATGGAGGATCGGATTAACGAATTTTTAAATTTTATGTGCTCAATCACTTTTAAAAATGTATACTTCGTTTGTGAAACAAAAAGTTAATTAAGTTAATTGATGGATATTAATCGTTTCTTCACACTAGCCGTGTATAGACTAAGGTTTTAGATAGATAGATAGATAGATAGATAGATAGATAGATAGATAGATAGATAGATAGATAGATAGATAGATAGATAGATAGATAGATAGATAGATAGATAGATAGATAGATAGATAGATAGATAGATAGATAGATAGATAGATAGATAGATAGATAGATAGAGCCAAACTAAAAAATAATTAAAGTTTTATATACATTTTAGAATTGTTTAATACAAACAGTCTTTTGCTATTTTTTTAAATTTTATAAATGAAGCAAATTAAAACATTTCCTTTTTTGTAATATTGCGTCCTGCAACGTTAAGTCATATCGGACGATGAATGAAATGCTTGAAATGATACTCAAATGTGCCCAGGGTCCATGGAGCTTAGATCTACCCAACATTCGTCTTTAAGGATAAGGGATAACCGCGGAGAAAACCTTATCCAGATAACTCACCCTGACCGAGATTCGAACTCGGGACCTCTTGAAAGTGAGGCAGACACGCTACCATCTACACTACCGAGGCGGACAAAATGTCTCCTTAGATGTAATCAGAATTTAAGCCACTTTTGTAAACATATTTTGCAAACACATCTATTGAAATATCTTAGGGCCTAATATAGGGATACAATTTATATTACGATTGCTCGTTTTCCAACAAACTTTAAAACATATCCATAATGTCGTAGACGAATCCAGTGGAAGCGCGCGCTCGCACTTCTAGAAACATGACGCAAGAGCTGTTTACAAAATGTTTGCCCACTAAAAGTTTGTTGCAAAGAGTATGTTAAACAGAGGTACGTTGAAAAGAAAAGCCACTGAAGATTCTAATTGTGTTAAAGTTTAAAGTGAAGTCTTGCTCAGACGATCAGCCTTACATAATGTTGAGTTACCCTCTCTATGGCATCTACCTTGGTTATGTCTAAAGTGAGTTGTCTCCACGAAAACAAGTGGGGTTAGTTGAGTCTTAACACCTGCCTGAGCTACACTACTTTCTTCCTTACTTAACTCGTGATCTCTCCTCTTCCATGAGACATATTCAAGGTATATTCTGATAGGATGTTGATATCTTTACTTCAAAATTTGTCATTTAACAAATACCCATTCCTCTACTCATTAGGTGAATTGGTACCAGTTTACGTAAATGGTTCCGTATAATATGCTAGGAGATGCAATGAGCCATTTATGAACGTAACGTACTTAGAAACGCCAGATGGTGTAAAATTTAATAATTATTTTTATATTGCTTAAAATCGAGCATTTTCTTGTCATTAGTTTAGCCGCTCCAATTTTTAAAGCGTTGTACTAATACTTTCTGTTGTATCTGTGGTTGTTAAGGTCTCTTATGGAATAGCATTGGACCAAGTTTGTGATTGTTTTGTTTGCTCTTCAAGAGAAATGCTTGTCGCAATAAAGCTGTATTCTCGATCTCCTTAATGGGTGGCAATCAATGTTGTAAATTGCAGTAGCGCCGTCTAGTCCTCTATAATTATGTTACAAACCCTTTGCTCAAAACATGTATAGTACAATGCAACAAGAGCACTTCAAAATTGCAAGTACAGAGGAAGCAACACATGACGATCAAGTTCCGTTGCGGGCGTTAGGCAATCAGTGTTCAGAAGGAAAAGTTCCCTGCGGGTGTAGACGGCACTCATTTTCATGATTTTAGAAGGCTGCAACTGGGAACACATGCATTCCTTGAGCCAATGTACTCTCATTCCCCCTTCCCACCGGTAGATTGCCTCAGTCACGATTTCAGCACAGTCCTCTTATTATGCATAGTTTTCTTTTAGCAGATGCTGGAGATACTCCGATCTGAACCAGGGGTGGCAACAGATATCGTTACGTTGCGTGATCACTAAATATAAGTGTCCCTGGAATGTGTGCAGTTGATACGTTCCGAGGGACACAGCAACGACAGAAGATGAAAGTGTTGTTACTGAGTCCTTAATGGTTTAAGTTGTTTTCACTCTAATATTTAAAAATGAGCTATTTGCGCTTGTTTTTTATTTATTTATCGTTTTTATACTTTTGTTTTGTTTTGGAAATCAGAGAAACTCTTTTACCTTTAGAGGACCAAACTGCGAAAACTGTCAAAAATTCTTGAAAACATTGATTTTATATCATTTACACATTTTATATACTTTGGCTTTTTATATTTATATACAAATTTCTTTAGGGTTAGATTTTTTTTTTGTAATTTACGTCCTCCAACGTTGACTCATATCGGACGGTAAATGAATTGGGTGAAATGATACACAAATGAGTCCAGGGTCCATGGAGCTTAGAGTTATCCGATATTCGTCTTGAAGGATAAGGGAAAACCCTGGAAAACATCTTACCCAGGTAACTCACCCTGACCGAGATTCGAACTTGGGACCTCTTGAACGTGAGGCAGACACGCTACCATCCACGCTACCGATGCGGGCTGCTTTAAACCCTTGTTAGATTGCAACATAAATGGCAGCTTTAAAGGAAAAGAGCTTTACAGAATCGTTTACTTATATTGCATCTTTTCAAGGGAGTAAGTGTTCAAAATGCCCCTTGCGGTGTAAATTTCAACTAATCAGCTTAGATTTTGGATCAGAAATCTCTGACGCTAGAGTAAAGAAAAGTTATATGTAGAATTTCTTAATAAAATAAAATTGATTATGTATATGCATTAACAAAATAGTTTTACCTTCAAAATACATTTTATGAGTATTAAACATATTTTTTCAACTCTTTCATACATTTTTCTAAAAATTTGGGAACCAGTTATATAAACGGTAGTAGTACTTATTAAAAATAAAGTTACTTGCTTCAGAAGCACAGAAGTTGTAAACGTTCACAGTTTGACCCACTTTACGTACTTTGTCCACATTTAATGTTGATACAATTATTCCTTATTACAAAGTGGAGTGTAACGCATTAAGTAAATATGTATTAAAATCATAGTTTTAATTTTCAGAATATTCTGCAGTTTCTTTTTGGGTGCAGATAAACGCGATAATATGGAACGTCAATGTGTTTTTCGCAAAATAGATCCTAAGGTTTGTTCCACTTAACTTAGCCCCGCACCTCTTAACTGTCACGTGGCTAATAAACCTCTCATTGGCTCTCGTGGAATTCCTTGTTTTGCGGTAAGCAATAGTGCCTTATTTAACATGAAAATTTCTTTTAGCATATTCGAAGAAAACTATCTATCATAAATTCTCATAACCATATACGGAATGGACTGCACAACGGAATGAATACACCTGCAATGCATGATAAGCATTATCAACAAATATTTGGGAGTCTTCTTTTGTTTAATCCTATTTCTTAAGACGATGAAGGTACGTACATTTATCATGACAGTGTTAAATCACTTTTATCGCCTGTCGTTGCCTTGTACATTGCCTTTTTGTCACAATTCCAAGTAACATATTACCCAAAGAGGGAAAAGTAGCGCGAAAGAATACATTTCAGAAAAGAAAAAAACTAAGCTTAAACGTTATGAAGTGGGCAACAATGTTATTGTTTAAACATTCAAGATTCACCTTTGCTACTACTTTTCCAACTTGGAGTATTTACAGTATAGCCTTAACTACATTTTTTCCAGATAAATGTCACAATATAACTCCATTACTCTGCAGTGAGAAGCAAATGGGAAGGGTCTTGGAAACAAAACGTAAGGGAGTTGATGGAACACATAGAATGGTACATATTTGGAGGAATTAGAATATTATTATAGAAGCTTTTGGAAAGAAGTAGAATCAAGGAATACAATCAATGCACTGCCACGAATTGGAAGGCTGCAGGAACATAAAAGCTTTTAAACGGAAACTTGTTGAAAATTTACTGAAGATATATTTTGATAGCTGACAAACTGTCACTCATTTATAGTTGGATTGATTAGCTTATATAGTTAAAAATTAATATGTGTTAATGTCTTACAGAATATGTAGTTTACTGCAGTGTTTTCTGCTCTTGTTTCTTCTTCAGTTATAGTGAAAATTTGTATCTGTTTGTTTTATATATACGTATACATGTTATTTACGTACGGAAATTAATTCCTGCTATAAGAATGTATTATAAATATTGTTAAGGGCTGTTTGTCTGCAATCATTTTACATATTTTTGTACTGTTCCCTGGAATGAGCTTTGGCTTTGGGAATCTTTTCATATAACAATAAAACAAATATTAATAAAATAAAAAGTAAGATTAGAAGATATTGATTGATAGTCCGGTTATTTTTGCTAGTACAAGCGAGAAAAGCTCGTTGAGGATATGTAGGGAAATAAGAAAAAATATGGGAGGAGAAAAGTACTTAGATGTGTGTAAATGAGCTAGGGCGAGAAGGATTCGCTTGGGAGAGGACAGGAGTCAGAAATTTGAAAGGTATTAGATATAAGGATAAAGGGAAATACGTAATTTGTGGAGAAGATGATATAGACTAGCATAGTACACTATATTGTAAACAAACAAAGGTATGGAGAGAAAAAAAAATTGGCAACAGAAATGGAATAGTTTTAAGGTGGGGGAGAGGTATTGCTCATCAGGAAAATGTTATCTGTAAAAGGAGAAAATAATGTAAGAAATATAGGTGATTACTTGGGGAAAGTCAGAGAGAAACGGTTCAGAATGATCATGAATAATCAACAAGTTAATTTGGAGAAACGAGAACAATGGATATTATAAGAGAGCAGAGGGTCATCAATATACGGAAAACCAGGGGTCGTGTGTATTGAGACCAACATTTAAGACAAGCTGTTAGGAAGAGTATATAATGGCTGAGAAATAGAAAGTTTTTTATTGTATATTACGAATGTTGTTAATGGTAATGTCTTAATAAATATGAATCGAAATATATATATATATGTGTATGAAGAAAGATTCCAAATAAATATTCTCTTCCATTCTTATCAATATTATTCAGTGAAAATATATTTCAAAATGAGTACACATATGCATATATTATGTACGCTGATACTTGAAAGATAATTCGAAGTACTATGTGTATTTTCTCAGTTTCCTTTATTTATATTTTTCCATTGAAGCTGAATTAGTTTTAAACAACACTAATGTCTGTTTTACTCATATAGTTAATTAAAATAAGGTAAACTATCTCTTTTTAAAGTTTTCCTTTCATTTGATTCAGTTCTTGTTCAGCATATTAATTGTTTCGTGTGCCATTCTCAGACACTACATTAACAACTGGATTCCAACCAGTTTGAATTATATAAGCTTAAGAAATCCAGTTTAACTTTTTAATATACATATTCCATATTGTAGCTTACATGTGCTACCGTACATCTTTCAGTAGACTTGTGTAATAAAACAAGCATAGAAATTCTTAAGCAGTCGGCTTTAAGCTGCCAACATTCAGCACGTTTCAAAAGGACAAAATCAAAACAGAGAGGTCACTGATAGGTAAATACCGCTCTAGTGTTGTCTGCAAACGCCAAAAGATTGCGAGGAATGAGGTCTTGATGAATATCCCCATTATTAACCAGTGATGCCCTTATCTGAAAGAGGGAAAGGCACATTTGCCTCCATATACTTTTCGCTGAGTTATGGCAAATTCATGGGACTCAAAAACAAATTTATCTCTTAAATGATTACTCGCATGCGTGAACGTGAAATGCTTCATGGACAAAACAAGGTGAGGAACAGGGACAAGATGACGTCATCAGCACGTAAGAGCTAATGTTGTGCATCGCTGCTGTTCAACCTTGTTTCCTTTCGCACTGATTTTAATTCTTAGGCGTTTCTATGAACGATAATGTGTAAAAATCTTGTTAAACCCTTCATTTACCTGTGATTATGTGAGATACTTTTTGTGATACTGATATAATTGAAGATAGCACTGAAAATCACAATTTTACAATTTTTCAATATATTTAAACTGGTCTGTTTTAAACACTGAACGCACGGACCAAAATTTAAGCTTGTTTTTGCTCTCTGCTTCGTGTTAAGATAAATATTTGCAGAAATAGGGTCCTTACACATTTCATTCTAAATGCATATAAGGGGCATACAAGAAACTGAATCGATAGTCAGAAGGTATTCGTTTTTATTCTGACTCACTCTAAATATGAGTGTATGTGAGTAATATACGAGTATAACGATCACTAGCAACGAAATTTGAGTTTGGAATTCAATGCAAAGACGTTTTACATCATCATCATCTTATTATTATTAATATTATTATTATTTTTATTATTATTATTATTATTATTATTATTATTATTATTATTATTATTATTATTATTATTATTATTATTATTATTATTATTATTATTATTATTATTATTATTATTATTATTATTATTATTATTATTATTATTATTATTATTATTATTATTATTATTATTATTATTATTATTATTATTATTATTATTATTATTATTATTATTATTATTATTATTATTATTATTATTATTATTATTATTATTATTATTATTATTATTATTATTATTATTATTATTATTATTATTATTATTATTATTATTATTATTATTATTATTATTATTATTATTATTATTATTATTATTATTATTATTATTATTATTATTATTATTATTATTATTATTATTATTATTATTATTATTATTATTATTATTATTATTATTATTATTATTATTATTATTATTATTATTATTATTATTATTATTATTATTATTATTATTATTATTATTATTATTATTATTATTATTATTATTATTATTATTATTATTATTATTATTATTATTATTATTATTATTATTATTATTATTATTATTATTATTATTATTATTATTATTATTATTATTATTATTATTATTATTATTATTATTATTATTATTATTATTATTATTATTATTATTATTATTATTATTATTATTGTTGTTGTTTTTGTTGTTGTTGAATCCGTTATTTTAAACCTTAAACTATTTGTACGACAGAGGCTACCAAATATAACTCAGTAGTTACAATTTCATATAAGAGTCAGAAACAATCTAATTTTTCAAACTCAAACAGTTGGCATGTCACTTCAAATAGATAATTATTAGCCTCCATTAAGTATTGTCAACTTAAGTGGTATTGCTTATCCTCACAACCTCCCATGCAAACCAAAGATAAATATCTCATAGTTCATCACTGGAGTAGCTGGTGGCAGATACATTGCAGACCGAGATTGAAGCGTCGTCATCACAACACTGTGATAGTGGTATCCACTTCTGCAGAGCGCAGAAATGTTGCAAACAATACCAGATTTTCATCACTTATTGTTGTATATTGGCATTACAAAATATTGTTAATATTCATAAGCTATTATGATTAAAACAGTGTTGTTCCGCTGATTAATTTCTTTACTCCATTTCAAGAAGCCTAATCCAAACCGTTATTTTCTGTAAATATGGATATTTTGTAAATTTTTAATTCATAGAATATTCTGGTGATCACTTTGTATTACACAAAATGAATTAATATGCAAATATCTATCTCACAATGCATACCTCTATGGTATATTCATAAGTTTCACATTCGGGTTTTAATTTTGTATCCTCTTAATAAAATGTTATGTTACGTTCGTTAAATAAATGTTCAGTTTATGTGAATCTTGAATTTCCTGCAACTTATACTAAACTCAGTTTTATTCATCAGAACCTTGACGAAGCTGGAGTACGCCATGGAGAGAGTTTTATAGCTGTAGAACGCTAGATTTAATTTGAAAGCTTACCGCTCACGTAAATTACCTGTCAGAAACACTTTGGGTCTATCAAATTCTTTTTGTAGCCAGTTATTCTCATTTTTACTTTGGAAGAGAGGCGTATTTTTGCTTGTTCTATATCTGCAAAGAAGAGCAATCTGGCCAAGTTTGTGTTTTGGTTGCGTCGTGTTGTACTTTAGGGAGCCTACCTCCCTTAACTAAAATCAAAGAATATTTTCTCATAAGGCTCTCAGAAGCATATTTCTCGTAACAAATGAAGGTAGTTCCTTAACTCTCACTTAGATACTATTTAGTTATATGAAGTACTAGCTGATTTACCTGACGTTGTACGGTCAACCCTTAAAACTCCAGTGAAGAATTTACTTCATTTATTTCCCGCATTTTTTATGAAACTACTGGACATCGTTTATTCCCTTACATTATAATTTCGTTCAGTCCTGACTATTCCAAAACCTGGAAGTAAAATCTCTCAATATTCACACAAAAGATGTGAAACACAAGTGAAACGTCTGACTTCCTTAACCTCTCCCTAATCTGCTGTAAATGCTGTATAATAATGGTAAAATCTTCGGTTAGACAGCCAAATAATTTTTAAATAATTAAAATAAGCTAAATTTTAAACATGCCCATTTGGCTCCATAGTTATTTAATAATATTACTTGCTTTCACTGCAGTGCAGGAACTCTGAATATACAACGAAGTAACATCCTGCATTTCTATGCCACCAAATTAATCCCTTTGAAGAAGACACAGTGTGCGACCATTCAGAAAAATAATCTTCTCAGTTATCTATATAAAATATCGAATGACCAATTTCTAATGCTAGCATTTCTCTCTCTTTAT
>CM060948.1:88187271-88272271 GCA_030765055.1 Mantis religiosa
TCTAGTATCATATTCCATAGTATTACTCTATTAATGTTAGGTTAATAGGATTTGAATTAGGCAACCTTTATTCAAACAAGATGGCATTTCCAAAATATTCTACTTTCTTAGCATACCTACAAACGACAGACCTAAGCATTTTAGTACAGTATATTTCATATGCATATAAGTTAATTACACAGCTCTAAACTAAATATTTAATGTAAGAAACTCTTAAGGGAAATCTGGAATATCTGGAACTATTAAATTTATATATCTAAATAGTCCAATATAAAATATTTAAGTCGTGTTACATAGGTTTTTAAAGCATAACTTTCACAGTGTACAGTGGCAGACTTACATTCCTAGCATAAAAATGATAGCTGTCTCCTATAATTAGCCTTTTAGACCTATTTACTTTGTGCAGACATCTAAATGTAGTTTAGCACAGTTTCATTCACCGTGAGGTTCCAAAATATGATCAACATACGATATAAACATACTTAGGGATGAGATTGTATTAAGATTTTTTTCTCTTCCAAATTACAAAAATTTTACGCATACTGTCCATTATTAATCTGCATGAATACTTTTACATTCGGCAATCGTGGAAGTCTGCGTGAGAAAGTAACACGCGCTCAAGGTAGGCCACTGACTGACGTCTTTTGTCACAATTGTCACTTTGTCATCCTTTGTCACAATATGTGTTTACATAGCACTATAACACACCTACGCGAATACACAAGGAGAGAGAGTGAGAGGGAGAGAGGGAGAGAGTTAAAGCAATAAACCGATCGCTGCTACGGACTCTTTTAGAACCTAATAAATAGTCCACATTAAACCGGCATGTTCACATCGGTATACATAACAGAGACATAATAAACTCTTGTCATGTGGAAATTTGCAGTTTTGGATCATCAGCTAATTTTAAAGCGTAATAAGGTTTATGGCGTAGCCAGATTTCCATATCAGAGCGCAAATACACGGAAGAGAGCGCGTTAAAAGGGATCTATCCACCTTAAATCTAGACCTTGAATTCACCTGTCCTTTCTATGTCAACGAGGGTTATATATCCATCTCGAAGACATTTGATTATTAGATCCAGACAAATTCGCAGATTCGCTAACATAAAATCCCTATGGGAAAGAGATAGTAAAGTACTCCTGAGAAAATAAGGCTGCTCACCGGTCATGATTGCAACCACAGAAGACGAAAAAATTTAGCAAATTTAATTAAAGAGTGGCATTGAAATTTAACAATCGAAACAAATTTATTATTTGAAAGCAAGAGATATAAGTACAAAACCCACTGAACTTTACAGTAGTGCAGTTTCTTCAGACTATAAAGTAACTGTCATAACTGAACCTTGGTTACAAGATGATATCCAAGACTCTATTTGATCATAGATATACCGAATTTCCAAAACACAGGAATTCACAAAACCTTGACGGCTGTGTACTCCAATCTTATTCTGGAAAAATATTTTTGATGCTGGTAGTGGATCAATTTGTATCAAAGGTTGTTATTATTATAATTGTAAATTAATTATAAATTCAGTTAAATTTCCTTCGAATAGTATTTTAATCATTCTAAATGTTTTGATCAAGTGGAACAAAATATTGATATTTTTGATGTTCAGTTACTAGATATAGGTATCTTTAACACAACTACCTGAAGTACCTTATACTAGTTATGATTTAAGTAAAGGTAACAATAAATAATATGTTAACCTCTGCCAATATGTGATATGTAAAGATTATAAATAGTAGCACCATGGACTTCATTCTCACAAATATTAGGATATCTAACATAAAAGGAGACAGCAATACCTTGATACCCAAAGACCTGCACCTTTCTGCTCTAAATTTAAGTGCTGCAACTGAGAAAGCTGTAAAATATTTTACAGCAACAGAAAGCAATTACAATTTTTGCAAAGCAGATTAAACAAATTATACAAGCCTATGTGTTTGCAATTGCAAAATATATTATAGTATCAACTCGAGATGTTGATTACTCGTTGGCCGTTTTATAGGAAAAAATGTATTCTATACGGGAAAAATGAGTACAAAAAGGATAATATCAAACATATATCCTGTTTGGTTCATCAAAAATAATAGTAATAAAAGCAGATAATTAAAAGAAAGGTGCCGTAAAAAGAAAGTTGTATTGGAATATTATATGTGGTATTCTAAAACATTCCTAAAATGTTAAATATTAAATTAAGATATCTTTCAGAAATTATACTGAACACGTTGAAAATAATATAACACGTAACAATAATGATTTTCAGCAATTTATTAAAAACAAACAAAAACTACTTCAGAGACTGACAGAAATGGAACAGAATAACAGAATAGTTTAAACTTAACATAAAATTGTCAATGAAGATGCAGATTGTCTTAAATTAGTATTTTAGTGGTGCATTCAATTATAAGACTGAGAGCAGCATAAGAATTTTAGACTTCCTTAATGTAAATCATAAAAATGAAAATAAAGGTGCAATAAAATAATTTAAATGTACAACATCTGCAGGCTTTGGTGAAATATCTACTTGTGTTGTTAAAGAATGTGGAGTACTGTTACTCTACCCTCTAACATTAATAATTTATAACCAATTGCTGCATTAAGAAATCTTTTCCAATGTATGGGAACAAACTAAAGTAAATTTAATTCCTAAATATGGAAATTGTAACAAATATTATGCATATATTTAATGATAGAAGTTAGCAATTCTGGTGTTATACTATGGACTCGTGCTCAAAAGATCAATTGTTATAAGACTTAAATGTACTGTATCATTAGAGTTAGTCCAGTTTAAACAAGGAGATTTAATATGAACTGATTTCTAAAAAGTGTTCAATAAACTTGGTCATGACTTTTTCTTGCTGTGTTTTCAAAATTGGGGTTTCCTTTTTCATTAATGAAAACACCTCCATAATATTTAAAAGACAGATCACATCTAGAGTATTATAAGAATTCAATTTAATATTAAGTCAGGAATCCTCTAAGGTTCCAAATTTTTATTCTTGTGCCTTACCAAGAAGCGTACAGGGCCTAGACCCTGCATAAACATAGAGAAAAGCAAACTTTCATTTCATATTAATAAATGTGTGAAGATGTTTCTGGACAGAAACAAAAATCCCATCAATTACGTTGTAGTAGTTGTAGTAATAAACCAAAGATCATGAGGTAGATTTCTCAGATTTAGCAGACATGCTAAATTAATAGAAAAGTTGATAAAATGTGCAGCTTCATTATTCGAATTTCGTAATCCTTTAAGGGTAAAATCTAATTTAAAACTCTGTTAGACAAAACCTCGAACTTACGCCTATTATTTGGAAAGTTAAGACGACAAAGCATATCAGCGTAACAGACGCCCGCCTCGGTAGCGTAGATGGTAGCATGTCTGCCTCACCTTCAAGAGGTCCCGAGTTCGAATCTCGGTCAGGGTGAGTTACCTTGATAAGGTCTTTTCCGGAGTTATCCCTTATCCTGAAAGACGAATGTCGGGTAACTCTAAGCTCCATGAACCCCGGACGCATTGAACATCATTTCACTCATTTCATTCATCGTCCGATATGACTAAATTTTGGAGGACGTAAATTACAACAAGAAAAGCGTAACAGACAAAGCACGATCAAAGTTTTTAAAATAGGTAGGTGTTGAATGTGATCCCACGTACAGAAATTATGAAACTATCCTAGAAGTATTTAAATTCAAAAATTTAATTTCCGAAAGGACATTGCTGGATTAATATTTTATATAAAGTATGATGACCGTAATTTTACAAAAATATTTTACTATTAAATAAATAAAGGAGAATCAAATGGCTTGTTTGCCTGTAGAACAAGCACAGAAATCATTAAAATCTCATTACTACTCAGACCTATGTGTTTATGTTTCACTATTTCGATGTGATATTTTCAGCATGTCTTAAATTCAGTTCAACAATGTCATAGATGATAATTTTTCGTAGAAAAATGTAGCTATTTAAATTGTACGATTACTTACATTGCCACATTCACTTTCTTTTTATAGCTGTTTTTATTTACCTTTTTTACTTCTGCATTACTTAATGTTCGTTTACACTTTTTGTTTGTTTCCTGTGTATAAATTGTGTGTAACTGCTTTTATGTGAACATTATAATTGAGTTCATGCCTATTATATTCAACAGAATAAATAAACAATTTAAATATGCGCACAACTTTTGCTCTAAAACCTAGTATCCAGCTTACCTAGGTAGCAAATAGAGAATAGGATGTACTATGTCTCAATTATTTCCTCAAAGGCTGAGAAGACAATTATTTCGCTTATTGTTGGCGTTTGAAAAAAGCCTTACAGAAATATGTTAGCTGGCATAATTACTTTCTCTATCAGTCATCTATACTAAAAAGATATTTCACCGAAAGCACATCTTTTGTGATTCCTTTAAACTGCAAAAGTATCATAGTGAGGCTCCGTGTGTCTGTGAGAAACGTAACTCGGAAATAAATATCGAATAATTACATTTTGTATTTAAGTTCAACACTTGTCATGATACGACATGAATATTTAAGGGAAATCTCCCACCAAGCATTACTCTGCTGTCTGCCTACCACAAGAAGGCAAGCTGGGAATGAAGGGGGGAGGGCTTGAATTGTTTACTGCTCTGTTAGAGTCACACATGCTGCAGTGATAGGGAGTTAGGGAACCATACTGTGAATTTTACATGAACCTAGAATCCATATCATATGCGGAAGGTAAGCATAAACACAGCAAAAGTTACACATTCCTTTGCCTTGTCTTCTTGTGGTGGGCAGAAATTACTTTTATTTCTCAAAAGTTCGTAATGATTTTGGGTAAAATATATGTTTGTCAAATTGAGATATGGAATAAAATGTGTACTCTATTTTCTAAATGCAGCCCCTGAAGGTTTCTTAATTCTAATTCAAGTTTGTACAACTACGAAATCCAAAGGCTTACACAAAACTTATACCTTAAAGGTTTAGTTTCTTAAAGTATATATTGTGTCAAGTTATTTTATGTAGATTTAATTGTCCAAGATATACCTGATGGACAATGTCTATTCTTACAAGCTACGCGCTCTGAAGAGCTTCTGTTATTGTTTCCTTCTTCAGTTATGCAAAGAGCATGCGAAGTTGCAAGTCAGGCATATCTAAAGCCAGCTACTTTTTTAAAACATTGCGGTTGTACCATGTAGCTACAACAAAATGTTCACTGAAACAATTTCAGAAATCTCTTGATTAATACACGTGTTAAAAGCTATTATTGAAACATCAGATGCTTTTCTCAAATGATTAATATATAATAATTTTTGCCAGGTTTCGTTATGTTTGGGCCGTAAAACCTGTTTTATAATAAATTTCATTTTCGTTATCCATGGGAAACATCGTAGTTTCGAATAGTAAAAGACACATAGGTGGCTCAGAGAGAGAGGGAGAGAGAGAGAGAGACGTGAAATGTCGGAGGGTGACGAGATGTGAGAGGATGTCTGAATGAACTCTGGATTTAATGAAATTAAGCAAATAAATATTGGTTTCTGCTAGTTTATAAATGAATCTGGAGAAACCTCTGAAACCCATAGTGGAAACAAAATAACGTTTCTGCTGATAATTCTTACATTAACAGTCTCACCGTTAATGTATCCGAACATTCGTGGAACAACACCCTAAGTGATTTCCTGGTTTACCATACACATTCTTCTTTTTAATTATCATAAATTTATTTTATAGTCTAATGCATTTAATCCAATTTGTTTATAAATAATCTCACAAACTTAGATTATTTTACAGCTGATAAGCACATTAAACTATTTTAGTTAATTGATGGAAATTAATCATTTCTTCACACTTGACGTATATAGACTAAGGTTCTATATGGATAGAGTTAACATGAAAAATTCAATGCCATGGCCGGATATGAACCACGGATCTCCTGGTTTCCGTCAAGTCGCTCTAACCCATTGAGCTACCATGGCCAACATGCCGTCCGGTGTATCTCAATACGAGAGCCCTTAGTGGTCTACCGGGGAAATATATGAGTCAAATGGAGAATTTAATGTCAGGACGGCACGTTGGCCATGGTAGCTCAATGGGTTAGAGCTACTGGACGGAAACCAGGAGATCCGTGGTTCAAATCCCCGCCATGGCTTTGAATTTTTCATGTTAACTCTATCCATACATTAAACTATGTTTAACGTTACATCAATGACACACTTGAATTCTAAAAATAATTCACTGCACTTCCAAAATCTAGAAAATAGCACAAGGTAGAGCACAGATATAGCTCCTTTATCCTGATTGTTTATTACGAGATCAGATAGTTATGAACAAATTATTTAGACTAAATGTTCTGCTAAGTTTAAATATTTTCCATTAAGTAGTATGTTGAAAACACAGTTCGTGTAATGGGACTCTTGTCATAAATGGTTACTCAGAATGACTCTTTGTGTGAATATTTCGTTAGAATGCCTATTGAAATGTTAATACAGTAAGTTTAATATTATAAAAGGTTAGATGTAAACTTTTAAACAAATATTACCCTTATAAAACAGTATCTTGGAGCAGCAATGGAGCAAAATTCACCACTTTTGAAAATATCTTATTCACAGAATGCCAGAAAAATTGAAAGTGCGTTTTAGTTTAAAAATAACCTGTGTTATCTAAGAGAATTGTATTACGTTGCATATAGCGTACTTTAAACTGAAATAACTACCAACTGAATTTGAGAAACACGTGTTAGCAAATGAGTTTTGTTTAAAATTGATTCCAATAATTGGATAACAATGTCTGCTGAATTTACGGAAGTATGAGATGTACTGACATCATTTCCTGAGAATGATGTTGTGTCTAAGTCATAAAATGATATTAACCATAAGCTATCTGTGTAGTTGATGAGGCCTTGATAAACGTTCCATAAGAATGTAGCGAAAACACGACGGAACAGTTTTGAGAGAGAGAGAGAGAACTGTGTGTGCTATAGATAATGCAGAAGAATTTATGTGTTGCCCTAGCATAGTGTAGGATGGTCTTCTAATCATTACTGAAACGCATAACCGGTTGTTTTGTTGTGTGCAGGGTAAAAGCCAACAAAGAGCGACAAAGAGAAGAGAAGCAATCAAGCATGGAAGCTATGTCACGAACTGGGAACGCCTGCTGTGTGCCCCGTCTCATCCTCGAAGTATCGTACCCATTACAATGGCAAATCTTATCTCAACCGTTCTATAACAAACTAGATGCTGTAAATTGTCCAATAACAATTACTGCATTCGGCATTCACTTCTGTATTTGTTATCTTCTTCAGCGATGAGATCTACCTGATTATATTCTTGTATCTGCCCCGTGCAACTACAAATTATATCTCAAGCATACTTAACGAAGTGGATGGTGTAAATTAATCCAATAATAACTACTTGGCACGGTACTGAATATTCTACCTGATGGCTCCAATGAAGAGATTTACATGATTGTGTTTGTTTCTTAGCAATCCTCTAGATATCTTAACAAATGCAAAATAAAAATACTCCAGCATCTAGTCCATTTTATAATTAATTTCGTATTGCAAATAAGGTGTTCACAGCATGAAGTGGAACCAGCTCTTATCACGTAATTAACTCCACTTGAGAATATTTTGTTGTTTAATTGCTTAAAGTTGCATATGAATCGACTCCTAGCAGATGGAAGCGGGGTAGAATCGAACTCTACGCTTGTCATTGACTTTCCTTAAATAAAACAATATATAACTTGTATGGTTCTCAGTAAGTTTCAAAACGCTGATAAGTGTTAAAATAAATATGGTAGAATTTATATTTAAGAAAGCAGCTAAATCATCACACCTGTTGAACTCTTGATTTATTGAACCATAAATGTATCTTAATAATATTTGCAAGAAAGTAGGTGATGCTATTAGCACTTAAACAAAGTTCAAAGAATTCAAATAATTATTAATTGCATTATGTGCAATAAAAGTCAAAAATAAAAACGGAATCCTTAGTTTTGTTGGCATTAACTAGAGCGAACCTAAAGATGAATGTTCATTGAAACCAGAGAACATTTTGAAAGTAGTAATCTTTCACGAACTATTCAGTCACCAGTTTATAAACTTTGCATGAGTCATGAAACATAAAAAAGCGAATAAATTATTTATTAGCGGTGTATGAATTAGCAATATACGTGGTTTTTGAAGTCATTATAATTATTGATGAATTTTATTCCAATTCTACAGGTCGTAAAACCGCTGTGATAGTTGAAAGGATTTTGTGGTTGCAATGTCCATAGCTACTGCGCTTCTGATATTCTCACCTCCACATGCTGTGAAAATATGTACAACATAACCCAAAATCTTTGGAAGCACATAGCACATTAGATACTCAGGAGTGGAAAAATGTCCCAGAACTACCTCACTTCTAGTCTCAAATGAAAAATTATAACCAATCATCTTCTTATGAATATTGTTTCCGCACCAATCACGGCCCTAATTCACTCAAAATCTGCCTACTGCTTTGTGAATTACATTAAACATCATAAACATTGTGGAAAAAATTCATTTCAATAACTGCACATTTGATATCTGTGTATTTAATAACTGTATTAACTAATAATTTCTGTAATAATCTATAATGTTGTTTATTGCTTCCTTACTATACAAAGAAACTTCCAGTTTCTCGCAAAAGATGTCAGTAATTAATATTAAGTGATCAAAAAACTATCTTCCACATGATATAGATTTATTTTTAAAAACAAAGCTATTTATATTGCTGATAAATATAAATATTTTAGCACTGAATGTTAATAGTCGTAACTTTTTTATGAAGGACTTAATTTATTTTATTTATAAAATAGACTTAGCAAATACTCCTCTTGAATTTTGAAATCCATCAGATAAATGCTCTCGCGAATTTATGGATAATTTGGAAATCATAGCTTCACCTATAATAATGGAGCAGAGAATTTGAAGCAGAGAACTTCGAACGCTATAGTTCATTACTTTTCTCACATTATTGGAATTTTCCAGAACTTTTCAGACAAAAAAGATGGAACAAATACCTATCCCTAAATGACCAACAGCTGAAAAAGGACACTTTTGTTTCTATTTAATTTTGTACATGCACCTAATAATAATAATAATAATAATAATAATAATAATAATAATAATAATAATAATAATAATAATAATAATAATAATAATAATAATAATAATAATAATAATAATAATAATAATAATAATAATAATAATAATAATAATAATAATAATAATAATAATAATAATAATAATAATAATAATAATAATAATAATAATAATAATAATAATAATAATAATAATAATAATAATAATAATAATAATAATAATAATAATAATAATAATAATAATAATAATAATAATAATAATAATAATAATAATAATAATAATAATAATAATAATAATAATAATAATAATAATAATAATAATAATAATAATAATAATAATAATAATAATAATAATAATAATAATAATAATAATAATAATAATAATAATAATAATAATAATAATAATAATAATAATAATAATAATAATAATAATAATAATAATAATAATAATAATAATAATAATAATAATAATAATAATAATAATAATAATAATAATAATAATAATAATAATAATAATAATAATAATAATAATAATAATAATAATAATAATAATAATAATAATAATAATAATAATAATAATAATAATAATAATAATAATAATAATAATAATAATAATAATAATAATAAATAATAATAATAATAATAATAATAATGATAATGATGGAGGATGGATGGAGTGTGGTGTTTAAGGGCCCGTCGACAACAAGGTCATTTGGGCCCCTGATGATAATGATAATGATGATAATGATAATAATGATAATGAAAATGATGATAATAATAATAGTAATAATAATTAATAATAATAATAATAATAATAATAATAATAATAATAATAATAATAATAATAATAATAATAATAATAATAATAATAATAATAATAATAATAATAATAATAATAATAATAATAATAATAATAATAATAATAATAATAATAATAATAATAATAATAATAATAATAATAATAATAATAATAATAATAATAATAATAATAATAATAATAATAATAATAATAATAATAATAATAATAATAATAATAATAATAATAATAATAATAATAATAATAATAATAATAATAATAATAATAATAATAATAATAATAATAATAATAATAATAATAATAATAATAATAATAATAATAATAATAATAATAATAATAATAATAATAATAATAATAATAATAATAATAATAATAATAATAATAATAATAATAATAATAATAATAATAATAATAATAATAATAATAATAATAATAATAATAATAATAATAATAATAATAATAATAATAATAATAATAATAATAATAATAATAATAATAATAATAATAATAATAATAATAATAATAATAATAATAATAATAATAATAATAATAATAATAATAATAATAATAATAATAATAATAATAATAATAATAATAATAATAATAATAATAATAATAATAATAATAATAATAATAATAATAATAATAATAATAATAATCGCATGCAAAGTTAGCATTTAGAAAACTTTAAGTTCTGTAATATATAGTTTTTTCTTCCAGGAAAACCGTTAATCTTATACAAAATAAATTGTGATTACAAAGACATATATTCGATGAACTGTATGTACAATTTAAAGATTTAAACTTTCCAGATTTGTACATAAAGTAGAATTTCACTTGAAATTTGGGTTTCAATTTTGAAGGGGAAAAATCGTAATGGCAGTTTATAATTACATTGAAGTACATCTGTGATAAAGATTAAGCTAAAATAATCAAAATGTGTAAAAAATGGTAAGCTTAGTTTCAAACACCCTTAAGAAGAGGAACTTTTAGCACACGAATCCCAAATTATTAATAAATAGAAAAAGCTGATTTAAAATTGCATGCCCCTCAAATCCTTCATTTTCTCTTAGCAATGCTTGTTGTTTCATTCCGTTATTTATAAAATTGCTGTAAATAATTCTGAAATACCTTACACTGAATTCTCTTTGCTATCCCTTATAGCTGTAATTTCCTACAATTCCGGATATTCTTAATATTGGATGAAAAATCGCTTAATATGAAAAGCTTGTGAAATGACGCAGCATTTCACTATCTTCATCTCCGTCGAGCGACCTTCCAAGCTCTGGAAGCGATGCATACCTAAAGTACCCTTTAATGGTGGAACAAACGTCTTTTAGTGCATCTCTATGTCAAGATTTCAACTGAAATACATGTTCGGAACCGCCTAAATCTAGAAATCCAGGTTTAGAAAGAGATCCGTGTATGTACATATGTGTGTGTCTTTTTTTTGGGGGGAGGGGGTCTGTCTGTCTGTGAGCATTATCTAACCCAAAAAAAAAAACGAAAACTCGATTAAGTACCAAACTTACTATATAAGTTTAGTTTTTTTTAAGGACGCGATATGAAACATTCCAAGAAAACCTTCCAAACCAGATTATATTTTATATGAAAAATATTTCGAAAACTTTTTTTTTTCTCAAGAATTTTTCTAACGATTTTGATTAAAATGTCATATTTTAGTATATTTTTATTCCAAAAGAAATGTGTATCTTGAATTTTCTGGGAATATCCTCAGAAGTACTCTTCATTCTGAATGACCTTTGTACTACTCGGAAACCGAAAGAGTTAGGCAAAATGTTAATTGAACAAAAATGTAAATTTCTTGAAACAAAAACTTCCCTCACTTTCCTTTTCTTTGGTAAAATAATCAGTTTTGGAGGTGTTTCTTGTTATTTATATGAAAATGTTAACACTTTTCTCAAATGGCAAGACGAAAATACTTTTTTTACCCCTTGGTCATGTAAAGAGAACGGAATTTCAAAGCCACTATCATACAGCAATAATTTGACTATCGCATAAAACCTAGAGCTTTTCCATATTCCTTTGTACCTACAAGAAAATTAGCAATAAAATAATGTTTATCTCGATTAACATGAACCACAGAAATAATCCTTTTAAAATTTGTTACAGGTGTATAGAAGGGCATGTGACTACAAACACCACATATTTTAGATTATCCCAGTAACTAAAAATGTAAACGTTCTACCCTCCTTTTAGTCTCATAGTGGTATAGCAAACATGAAAGCTATGAAGTTTTCAATTAATACCGTAACTCACCATAGCAGTCTACGACGTTAGCTGCTGTGGAAAATCGAGAATAACAATTAGACGTAAAGTTATTACCTACACACTAGCCACTCTAAGGGCTAATCTCTCCAAATGGGAAACTTCAATTCTTAAAACATGTCTGGCTACAGAAACTAAGGAACAAAAGGAAAACGCAGTGGAAAACTGCAGAAAGGTATTCTTCTTTATTAGGCCATTGCACCAGCTCGCCAATCGATGCCAGCAATGGCAATGTTCCAAAAGCTACGGTTTTAGTTTGGTTCAGAATATGACATATTTTACTGAATTGGCCCCAGCGACTACCTCATTCTTCACTGCTAAAAAAGAACCACCTTTGTACCCAGATCAACTTAAACGACGCTTCGACATTTGTGGGAGGCTATCATAACAGAAAGAGACGATCTTATCATATAGCTTCAGCAGCAACATAAATTGCGTGGACATTTAATTTAACATAATTTATGTGGAGCAATTGTTTTCTTTGCAGCCTTAATAACAATACAGTTGAGTAATCATGGCTATGTAACAACATGGCTTGTGAAGTTATATTAGCAGTTTAAGAACCACAGTTGTGACTGCAACTAGATGGAAATTACGTAATATGCAACGATAAATAAGCACTGTGAGAATGTTAACAGTTATTAAAATATGTAGCAGTAAACCGAAACTCCAGGCTTTATGAGCTTTTACTAAATGTGTGTAAAACAATAAACTGGCAATGGCTTTTGAATTTAAAAAATGGTCATTTTAAAACATGTAACTCATGCTATGAGTGAATTCTTCGTACAAATGTTAGTTCACAAAAGGATTGCATTCCTTAACATTGTTAAAGTCACCATATTTTTATTTTATGTAGTACATCACAGGTGATATAGTGTCTGCCTGGCGTTCCAGAAATCCCGAGTTCGAATCTCTGTCAGGGTGAGATACCTAGATTAGGTTTTTTCTATGTTTTTCTCTTATCCTGAGAGATGAATGTTGCGTAACTCTAAGCTCTATGGATCTTGAGCTCATTTGGCATGATTTTACCCATTTAATTCATCATCCCATATGATTAAGTTGTAAGACATTTTTTTGAAAACGGCAGCTAGAGAAATAATTTTTTGCCACCAAAAATTCTTTAACAATATCTAATTATAAATACATGCTTTGAGCTCCAAATGAAAAACATTGTTATCAAAACGGTACATGTGTGGTTTAGAATATCATAAATCCAAAGCGAAATTTCGGATAATCAATGAACTTCGCATTTAAGTTCAGTATCTCTCAAAAATGTGACACGAATGTTTTAAAGTGATTTCACCAAAACAAACTTCCAAAGAAACAAAAATGTTTTAGTATATTATTTTCTCAAGAAAAACGAATCATTCTGATGAACGTACTATGTATAAAAGATATTTATATTATGAATAAAATGTATCTACATCACTTTTCTCAGATTATCCTATAAAATCCTCCTCATTTGCAAAAACAGTATCATTTTCTGTAGCTAATAAACCATAGGGACTAAGCAAAAGCCTATGTATCTATGATACAAACAATTCATTTCAATAAGGATTTTAGGATTACCCATTTCCAATACATTCACTATTACTTTTTTAGTTGTTCAATATTTTGTGTATTTTTAAACAGTTCTAGCTATTCAGCAGTTTCTCGCAATATGGTAGAAATAGTATGGCCTTTATATAGTTAGCAGTTTTAAACATTTTACTCTCGCCAATCTCTTTGTATCTACAACGTAAAGCATCACCAAGCTATCTATACAAATATTTATATGGATTATCATGAAATAGTATAATAAGAATTAACACGATAGTTTATAGATCACATATAACAATAAACGATAAAGGATAGAGAAAGCATTCTGAATTTAACACCAGATTTTTAACTTAGGGTATTATGCTTTTAATATGGTACACATTCATGCTTTCTAGATTCTATATTTTACTGCCGAAATCAGAAGTTTTTTTTTTTTTTTAAATTGTCACTTTTACAAGAAGCCTACTGCACAAATTCGTGCCATAAAAACGTATTTCTAGCTTTCAAAAAGTATATAATTTGAGGACTTTAACTTCCAAACGTCCAAAACTCTACTCATCCCCTCAATATTCAGCACTCTTTCAAAAGTTGTATTCGTATCAAATTTACCTTTTAAACTAAAACAACACTTCGAGCATGAAAGATACAAATGAATACTAAATCATTCCTATTCCAGCTGACCTTAGTTGGAAAAAGCTGTTATCTTTATTTCCTCACATACATATATTAAATTTGCTATAACTTCAAGATTTTTAATTAGTTTTATGAAAGGTAACATATGTGTTGTAGAATACCTTATGGTCATGTATGTTCGTGATTTTATCAGAATACCTAAAAAATAGCACATAAGAGAACTAAAAGCTTATCACATGAAAGGAAGTGTAACGTGTATAATTTTCGAAAGATTGACGTTGTATGTTTTCAGTCAATCTGATTGATTTCATCTTTCTCAATTGTGAGGCATATACACGCTGAATAACACTTCTTTTTGAGCGTGGGTTCATTTGTCAAATACAATGAGAAATCAGAGTGCTAAAGCGGAGACTATTGCATATAGATATATATTTAAAATTCAAGTGTATATATAACACAGGTTTCACTTTGAAATTGAAAAAAAAATTAAAACAACAAAATGTACCAAACACAGAAAAACTGAAAGCTTATACGATAATCCTACACTTGTTCTTAATGTATTAATGTATCGTTGTTATTCTATTCTGAATTAACTACACATAGTTAATTGATTACATACTTGTAATACCTGTGTCTATTACATTATATTTAATATACCAATTAAATATTATAGCGATTTATAAGCAATGGCATTACAAATTCAGACAGAATATTTTAAAAATCAACATTATATTAGGTTGCAGCCAACAATTTAGTTATGACCTGGATTTGCATTATAATATATGGCAATTTCTAACCCCAAAAGAAAAATGCTTAAGTTAATGAATAAAAATTATATCGAAACCTTTCTGGGCTTTGCTACATTTACATACTTTTGTATACAGATTGATTATAAGTATTTCTTGATGAATATTGGTGAATTAAATCACGTATATTGGTTTAACTAAAATGGTTTACAATGACTCTGTTTTGAGGCTCCATAAATTTCTGTTACAGTCTTTTTTGCAACAGAAAAATTTGATGTGGCAGAGTGTTTTCCCCCACAATAGAATGTCAAAATTTAAGCACTTTTCTTTAATTAACTTACCCCACGTAAGTCATATCGGATGATGAATAAAATGGGTGAAATGATGCTCAAATAACCCCAGGGTCCATAGAGCTTAGTTATCTCACATTAACTTTTGAGGATAAGGGAAAACCCCGGAAAAATATACCTTATACACGTAACTGATCGTGACCGAGATTCGAACTCGGAACCACTTGAACGTGAGGCAGACATGCTACCACCATCGTGCTTCACAGGTAACTGATGACTTAAGCGAACATGTATATGTGCAAATACGGTGGTGCAAAATTGTTGGTATATAGTTTTGAGAAACCTATTCTAGTGCACGGACCCAAATGACCTCGCTGTCGACTGGCCCAAAACACCACACACTCACTCGCTCAGTACTAGTGCAGATCTACTAAGATGACCAATCTAGTCCAAATTGAAGATAGTATTCTATATTTACACTAATTTTGAATTCTTTTGGGAAGAATTAATGATAAAAGAAAGTTTTAAAATTGACTTTATTAGGATTGCAAATGAGAGTAATTACTTAAACTGAACAAACAAATACTCAGCATGGATAAAACGTATATTTCAAACCAGCTGTATCAAATTTATTGCAGCATCACACACCTCTTACTAAAATACATTTTGCTTATTTCTAAAAGCCATTGCTCCTGCTGTTCACTCCTGAGCAAAATAAAACTCCACATGATTGTTTTCTGCTTCTTCTCATCCCACAATGGTTTCTTAAAGTGTCCAATCCTTTAAATTTTGGTATATTTTCTGTCCTTCCTGCGCCAAATTTTATACGAGTGATGTGTAAGCATATGTACATGAGTTAAATATGCAGCTGTATGTTATGCTGGAATTATAAATGCCCAAATTAAATAGTTAAACTTTATGTTATATTCTCGTTAGCGGAAAATTGACGCCATGATTTCCTACAGAAAGATACAAGCTTCTTTGTTGTTTTCAGTGCCAGGTGTACTTTATTTGTACCTTATAAAACAAATGAAAATATTAATCACTCGTCTGAAGCGCAATATCATTCTTTAGAATTATTGGAGGAATTTGAAGAAGGTGAAACACAACCAACTACGCAAATATATAAACAGTCGTTAAATATATATAAACAAGTTGTTTACTGACTACTGCGAACATACATAAAATCAAGTCTTCATCCCGCCTCTGCAGTGCAGGTGGTAGCGTATCTGTCTGACGTTCAAGAGATTCTGAGCTCGAATCTCAATCAGAGTAAGTTATCTGGATAAGGTTTTCTCCGGAGTTTTCCCTTACCCTGATAGATAAATGTCAGGTAACTGATGATCCTAAAATATGGGGCAATTTTAAATAAGGTATTATATCCCACTTGGAAACCATTTTCCTTCCCTGATTATACGATACATTCTGGCAAGACGACATACTAAGATTTGAACACAAGTATAAGCATTTAGACGTATTTCTTGTATAGCGACATTCTTTTACATCCAAGTTTCGAATAAAGTCAATAACTTTCATTATTTCTCCTTCCTGACGTTTGACTCGCTATTACTGCCACAGACATCCTTAATTTCAGTACCAGATTTAATTTTATGGCTATATTTAGCACGCGAACTTGTTTCGCAACAAATACTGCTAGAAACCACTTCTGGCAAACTGATCTTTATTTTCCATCTAACCATATTTGAAAAGATACCTTTTCTGTAATGCATAAGTTATGTTTGGCAAAAGCGCTTTAACAACTGATTAATAATACTATAACAAATATTAAATAAATTTAATTTTCTGACACTAAAATGAACAATGTGATAGAATTTCGTGCAGGTTCTTGCACATTTGCTTGATCTTCTTCGCTTGGGGTGGAAACCTTCATCATATCTCCTTGGATGGTTTACTTTTCTTACTAGAAAGTCTTCTCCTTAGTTCAATTCTGCTGTTCCTTTCAATGTTATTTCTCTTACATTGACCATTTCTGCATTTAAATGGGCCATCAAATGTTTCTAGAGAAGAGAAGTGATCACTGTATTTGTAACAAAAGGTACAGCGTAGTCGGTTTATTTCCGCTCTGCTTAACCAATATATAAAGGTGTTTATTCCCCAGAAAATGTTTGTATTTCCTTAAATTATTTATTCATAGAGGTAATTTCAGTGTCGTTCAGAACCCATTATGACACTACAATTTTAAGCAACTTCGCAGCATTTTAACCTTATAAACTACCTCATATCCTTTTTCTTTTTCCCTCTTTTTCCCTCTTTTTCCAACACTTCTCTCCCACACTATTTACATCTTATGTCAGCTAATAGTCAACTGACTTATGGAGAGTCAGTAAAGACGATTTTTACACATAAAATACGCCAGTATTGGACCAAATGGTGTCTTTTTCGAAGAATTCTCCGTTGAGCTCAATGCACTTTGGCCAACACTTCTGCCAGTCCTGGAACACGCCCTAGGAGCCATTTTGACAACTTCTTTATAACTACCTCGGCCTTCTTCACAACAGCCTTCGAAGTAGCGGAATGCTTCCCCTTTAGTTCTTTTTTCAGGTATGCATTCCCTTGCATCTCAACCAGATGTTCGAAACACATTTCCACCCGCTTCAACTTCTGCTCAGGAGTCAATAATCTTGGTAACCACCTCGCACAATCACGTCTCATGTTTAAGTGATAATGGAGAATTGACAAATCACTGCCTTGGGAAATCTGTAACATGTCTGCAAGACTGTCAATGGTTAGTCGTCGGTCTTCACGAACAATGATGCTAGCTATGTTAATCATGATTTCGTTTACTGCTGTTGCTGGAGCACCTGGCTCACCTTGCTTTGTTATTGAAACACATCCCTCCTTAAATTCCTCTAATCATCGAAGTGCCGTGGATTGTGGCAGATCATCATCACCACATTCCTCTTGCAACATTGTGTAAGCTTCCATGCCAATTTCTGCAAACGAAAGCAAAACTTTAATGCAGCGTATTGTTCCTCGCGTAACATCTCAATTTTCTCTGTAGGCGGCTGGCGAACTAACTGACCACGTTTGTCCTCTGTGTATAAAGGCATGCGCAGGCGAGCCTGTACTTTGTTCACCGATAAGAGCTGATCATTGGCAACATGCAAAATTGTTTCTATAGTTCTACCATTCCTCTGCACTGAAAAAAGCAAAATACCCTCGCAGTCTTTATTGAATCGCCCTCGTACTTACTTTAATTTCTTTAATAACAAAATTAAATAGCACCGTCCTACTATCAAGTGCATTGCCGTGAAAAATAAGAGTGGCTGTTGACGCAGAGGTAGAACAATGTGAAGAATTTGCAGGGGAATGTTAAGCATGACAGCCAATATGATATGATCGGATTGGGCTAACAAGATGTTAAAAATAAGAAAGTAGAGGACTATCTAGTTATGAAGAAATGCTATGATTCTCCGCTTCGCGATTGTTAGATAAACAGAATTATTCCCAGGAAAGCTTTTCGTGGTGCCATCAACCCAGTTTAAACTCACATTCCTATAGCCAGCTCATTTTTGTTTGTAACAAAAGTGTGAACGCGAGCTTCTCATATTAAATGTCTACTATAATGATATAACAATATAGCACATATCTATGGTATATAAGAGTAAATATAATCACTTTATAGTGAACTTAAACAAAAGCGACCCAAAAAGGAAAATTAGAAAAAAAAAAAAAAAAGCTTTAGAATTTTACAGGTTAGGGGAGAATAAAAATGGAAGGCGAACGAACATATTGAAGTAGTTTCTCAGCTTCTATGTGACACATACAGATAGTTTTAACGGCAATAGAGCAGCTTTAAAAAATGCTCCAGAATGAGTGTGGATTAGGCAGTGACAGGAACAACGACGCATGCCTCACGCTGTCAGAGTTCGCAGATATAGGTCACACGCCGTGCCGCGTGCTGTAACTGTAAACTTACCGGCATATTATATTACTCCAGATGACTGATCATAAACAAACTCTTAGCACTGAACCAAGTACTCCGCAGTAACTTGTTTGCTACTATTAAGAATTTCTTTGGCTTATAAACCGGAATAAAGAAGCTATTGCTTAATTATTGCTTATGAGTATTTAACGTGTTCCAAAATTCCGTTATAGCAGTCCATGATGGCAAATAAGCTGGTGGACATATGCAACTTATATCCTTTAGAAGGAAGTTAATGTTAGTGAGGTTGAGGATGGAAGCATTAAATGATAAACAGAACAGAAAACATCAATGAATTGTAGATAAATTAACCAGAACTAAATTCCGTATGGAATGAGACGAGCGTTTTATTTCACGTGCTTGATAATACTAAATAAAGCATTTGTAACTGAAAATAAGCTGTTGATATTTATAGTAAGTGGTTGAAGGTATTGTAAAATTAAGATCATAACAAAATGCTTTGAAGTTAAATAAATATTATCATTGATGCAACTAATTTTACAATTCATATTTTTAATGAAACTAAATTAATAATAGTGCGTTCGTTGAAATCCCTTCAGCTCTTCCATCCATCAAAACCATATCCGTTATTTCGGCGTTCGTATAACGCTACATATTTCTTGGATTTGCTAAGTACGCGCAAAATCCTTCCTGTTAGGACAGAATGTGTAGTTTTACACTTAAGAGCAACTTTGCAACTGTCCGAGTTATTAGTCGACATTTTTCACAAATAATTGCCCTTTGCCCCATTAACTGAAAATGAGGGTAGGGTGACTGATATAGAGCAAGTAGTAATGTTTTTGTTTTCGTGGCCGGTGCGTCACATTAGCAGCTTTTGAGGTTCCCACATCAGTGGTTCCTGCGCTGCCTAATCACAAAATCATGTAATATTTAATGCTGCATAAAATTATACCTAACAGAACTTCGAAGCTGCGACACGGTTCAGCGTATTTATTACTTCAGTGTTTCTGAACAACCACTGTGATGCCCATGCCGGAAATATGTAATTATGCACGATTTTTACAAAATAAATCTGGAATTACATAAAACATTTTTAGATCTCTAAGGTTGTTTACCCCCTTAACCACTATTTTGCAATGATTTATACATCATAAAGAAACAGGATACGCTGATGCAGAGCAAAACAAGAAAACAAAATTGTCCCCATAATAATGAACAATGCATACGTTCATCGATAATGGAACAAAAGGAGCCATGAGCCATGCTTTAACCGCCCAGTGAGGAGAATGCAATTAATTAACATGCTAGAATGGATGTTGTATAGTATATTACGAGGACCAAAGTGGAACTAAAATGAAACGAAAAGACAGAACCGCTGTTTAGTCAAACGGAAACTGCTGGAGATCCGAGATGACATTCTGCAGTTTCTATTCAACGTTACTTGCTTTGATCATGTCAGGATATTGCAAAGATAAATATAATGATGTGTGAATCAGAGGCTTTCAGGAGGGAATTGGTAACAATATCATAAATTTAGTATCCCTTTCTCTGTAATCTAGGAATCTATATGTGTCGTTTTGTGTGTAATACGTAACAACAATTGGGCGCTGTGTAGAATGTATGGCTAAACATATTAAATAAACATATTAAATATATAAATGAAATGTGAACACCAAGACGTGAATTCACATTTCAGCATTTATTTTATGAAAAAAAAAAAAACCTTCGCGCTTGTAATTCATGCATGCCTTAAAAACTTATACTATTACAACAACTAAAAAAAATATATAATAAGTAAGAGTCAATAATAACACTAGAGTAAAGGTGTAAGAGAATGATATCAATTACAATTTGATACATAATCTACTGTTGATGGAAATCAGCAACCAAAGCAAGTGGTAACCATGTAATTTACATTCAAACTAAAACATCTTGCACTACACTTACTGATACCCAGTGAAAAACATGTACTAATATCCAGCGCAAGCTAGCCTTTACACTAAAGTATCTCTAAGTTTATCTACTTATTGTTATTTTCCTATTTCCTTTTATTTATTTAAATATTCTTGATTCAAACAACAACAGAATCAGTTATTCTTTTCATTATTAAGTATGTTTATATTTTTATGATTCATAATTCCGTACTTTATATATTAGCACTATCTACGATTGCATTGTAGTTTAAGTACCATTTATTTTAATTGTGTACATTGTTATTTTTTCTTATTAACTAGACTCTCCTTCTTAATCTTCCCTATATGTATACATTTAATGCTTTTATTTCAATGTAAATTAACTTAATTGCTTCTCTTATTGTAATTTTACATTATAATTTTACATTATTATTATTATTATTATTATTATTATTATTATTATTATTATTATTATTATTATTATTATTATTATTATTATTATTATTATTATTATTATTATTATTATTATTATTATTATTATTATTATTATTATTATTATTATTATTATTATTATTATTATTATTATTATTATTATTATTATTATTATTATTATTATTATTATTATTATTATTATTATTATTATTATTATTATTATTATTATTATTATTATTATTATTATTATTATTATTATTATTATTATTATTATTATTATTATTATTATTATTATTATTATTATTATTATTATTATTATTATTATTATTATTATTATTATTATTATTATTATTATTATTATTATTATTATTATTATTATTATTATTATTATTATTATTATTATTATTATTATTATTATTATTATTATTATTATTATTATTATTATTATTATTATTATTATTATTATTATTATTATTATTATTATTATTATTATTATTATTATTATTATTATTATTATTATTATTATTATTATTATTATTATTATTATTATTATTATTATTATTATTATTATTATTATTATTATTATTATTATTATTATTATTATTATTATTATTATTATTATTATTATTATTATTATTATTATTATTATTATTATTATTATTATTATTATTATTATTATTATTATTATTATTATTATTATTATTATTATTATTATTATTATTATTATTATTATTATTATTATTATTATTATTATTATTATTATTATTATTATTATTATTATTATTATTATTATTATTATTATTATTATTATTATTATTATTATTATTATTATTATTATTATTATTATTATTATTATTATTATTATTATTATTATTATTATTATTATTATTATTATTATTATTATTATTATTATTATTATTATTATTATTATTATTATTAACCCTTTCCTGATTGCAAGATTACAATTCATGATTCTTCTCTGATGCAGATGTTTTCAGTCATTCATACCGATTTGATAATGCATGTTACTTTCTTTTCAATGAGAATGATTTAAAAATAACGCATCAGAGTATATAATTAGTAAAATCAAATGTCCACAGAAATGAAGAGCTTCTGAAGTTAATTAAGGACCTTCTATTTAATTACCTAAAATACAAGCAAACAGGAATAAGTTAAATCTTAACAGTTTTATTAAATAATTTAGTTATGCTTTAACTTTCAATTCAAAAGCTTTGTTGATGGAAGCTTTAAAAACTTCTCTTTGAATATGTACGGTTATTTCGGAATTAAAGTATTTTTATGTACCACTTTTATTCATACTTTCACTGCTGGGAAGGTGAATAAATTGAAAAATAGCAGTATAAAGAAATTAAAGCTGCTTACACGCACTGCATTATAGTAATTTTATTCAGGTAGGAATGAGGGGGAATCCATCTTCCAGAGTCGTAATAAATTCTTAGGCTCCCTTTAATAATGGCAGTTCAAACGTGTGTTACCTGGATACGGTATTTTCCAGGGTTTTCCTTTATCCAAAAAGACGAATGTCAGGTAACTTTAAGATATATGAACCTCGGACTCATTTGAGCATCATTTCACCCATTCCATTCATCGTCCGATATGACTTAACGTTGGAGGACGTAAAATTACAACAAAAATTCAAACGTGTGACATTCTCTAGTTCTGCATTTTAACGTGGTTATCTGTAGTGCATATTTTATTAACTGAACTTTCGTACTGCAGCACTAAACGTGAAAACAAATGACGGGGCAGCAAAGAACACGATATTATCCTGGCTCGTAGCTAAAGCGATTTGACTATTAGAGCGTAGAAAAGCAACTCATTCAAATTCAATTACACCAAGCTTATATATAGTCTTGCATGCCAGTAATTTATTCTGGAAACTATTGGACCTTTTCCTCTATTCTGACATTTTGAAGAAATAAATTGCAATAATACGAAAATATTACAGTGTATATACAGTAGTAATCACCATAATTATCACTGACACGAGTAGTGGTTATGACACGGACTCGTAAACGGAAAGTGTACAGTTCAACTCCCGCCAGGAGTGTAACATTTGAGACGTTTCTTCCAAGCAAGATATTATGTGAGATAGGAAAGCAACTACGTATAGTTTCGTTTCGATCGAATTCTTAAGTGTTAAAATTCAACGACGGACTTGCTTTGAAAGTCTTGTAAAGTATATCTGAAGACTGGTGTAACGAGTATAGCTCGTGAACAGAAAGCTTCTCACCACCACGAGCCTGATAATTTTTAAACTGTACTGAAGCAGAAGGTAAGCAACTCTGAAACGAAAGGCGGTTGGACAGTTTTGTGAACGACCAACGAACGATTATGGTGTGAGAAAGATCATTTCAAGATATTTTCTGATGACGTAAGTAGCTTAAATAATAAGGATATAATTTTGAATGGAAAAAAGCATATGCACTTTGCTCGTAAGAGACTTCGTTATAAATTAGTAGAGATGCAAGTGGAAATACTCATTACTTAAACGACCTATAAACTCCATTAGACGAAAATTTATTATTTCTTAATATACCGAGAGTAACATTGTAAGGCTGACTACAGCAAAAAGCCTGTGTTTTTAGTACATTGTGATACATTATTTATGGAAAGTTCTTTTACAGCTGCCCCTCCCTGTTAGGCAACTTTTCATGGTTCACAGTTTTAAGAATTATACATGCATTGCGTTATTTTATATTTTATTAAAAAATTTCTTCATATGTACACAACGGCCCATCCACATTTAAGTAACGTTTTTCCACCAGTGTTGCAGTGAGAGCTGTTTATGTTGACTATAAAATAACTATTCTTTCTTTTGTTCTCACTATTTGGCCAACTGCATCTCTGAAAGATTGTGTTTTCTACTATGAGTAGAGCTGCTTTAGTGAAACACAATATTTGGTCGATATAAAAAAATTCTAGTCATGATGGCAATTTATACCTTTTAACGACTGCTTTTGGGTTCCCTTTTTATTAATTCTCTTCACTGTTTCGAAAATTATGTTATAGCTGTTTAACCAGACGACGAAGCTGCATGGCAGTTTTCAGATTATACGTTTAACAGTACATTGAGCTTGGATGTAAATTTTCATCATCACTGCGGGAAGAATTATCATCTTCTTTGTCACAAACGAAGAATGTATTTGGAAGTTTTCACTCGAACTTGAACGTTATGCTCTAGCATTCACACCCGAACGTAATTTCAAATACTGGATGCAGTCAAAAAGGCAAAAACCGACGCTTAGAATAAGAATGAGAGCGTGAGTTTCAAAATCATCAGAGATAACAAGAAAACAATGAACAAGAAGGAGTTTCTACAACAGGAAATGTTCCAATTTAGAGTCGGTGAAATAAGTAGATTACATTATATTAAACCATGGCATAGGGATTTCTGCCATAGGAGGAAAGCTTTCTGCTTTAAATATTACAATATTCAGCCATATATTTTTAACCACATCTACCAAGTCGTAGTGAACTTATTGGCCAGTTCCTATTCTGGTTAACCGGGAAAGTAAATGCGCGATTCGCAAAATGCATGTCTGAATTTTCAAAGAAGTGCCCAACTGTGATGCCTGGTAATTAGCGTGGATACGAAAATATTATATGTTTTCGTGTTAAGTCTATAAACAGTTCACATCGACAGAAAATTAAAGGCAATTAGATAATTGTCCTACCAGTATTCATAAAACAAGCCATTTAAAAGAAAATGCCATGAATTTTATAGTGAACCACATTTTAAATCTTTCTAATCCAAAAAGTTGAATCATAATTTAATGGCGACAAATATATGAAAAATTGATAGAAATATCTTTGGATATTCATACATACTTTTATAAAATTTTGTAAAACTTAGAAGTGCTCAAACGCTTGCCCATAAATGGTAATCAGATATCAGATAGGTATACGCTTTGTTTCGTCTAAACATTCTTTGGAGAAAAAGTATATCAAATTGTATTTTCTGTACCATAAACATGCAATAAGAAATAATTTTAACGCAAGTTTCATGAGTGATTAATCTAATGGAATATTTCTGACCTAGATCCCAGTTAATACGAGATACCACTATTAATGGCATTAAATGATTTTTTTAAAATGTGACAGTATCTTAACAGTTGTTCCCATGTTTTCTTTTGTAAACTCTACAATTCTCAAACACATAAATTGATTAATGTTTTACGAAGCATTTATAGCTTAGAACAAATGAGACGGCTGGCTATGGTACATATAAATTAACTAAAGTCAAATGTTACAGGAATTATATATGACAAGAACAAGAAACAAAATCAAATATAAATTTAAACAATTTAATCAATATAAATTTGATAATTGAAACTCAAAGACGTAAACGGAAGAGACCTTTACATAGCATTGTAGCTAAAGTATTTATATTCAGATCAAAATAATTTCAATTATAAATCAGATCAATAGCTCCTGTTGCTATTGCGGAAGGACTATTTAATTGACTTATAATTATATGCAGAAGCTAATACAAACACTATATCGAAATCGTCATTATAAAATTTAATTTTCATACTAAAACCAATAACACCAAATTAAACTTTAGTTGTCTTGGGTTACCGGGTGCATTAATAAATAAACAATAAATGCATTACTGGCAGCTTAGCCATTAGAAAAGTTGTTACTTTTCAACAACACTTCCGATCGTGTCATTACAAACATTACCAAATTACAAATGACTGTTCCAAAATAACATTTAATGAATATACTCGCATATATTTGAAAATATTCCTAACACAAAAGTGCCCTCCTATATTCAGGTATTCTCATGCAAATTCGTAAAATACTTTGAAACAAAATCTCTACAAATGATGTATGTATACATCATTTGTAAAATATAGAATAACCCAGCAAAAATAATGACATTAATATATTCCACAATCCTGTATGCTCTACGGATAAGCTGATATTCCGTTATTAAACACTGTCTCTAATAAATTTTAATGTATGTTATACTGACGACGTTGGAGAGCTTTATGCGTCATTTTAAAAATAAATTACAGTCTACTTTTAGCAATGTTACTTTAGGTTAATTTATGGAAGTTAACCATTTCTTCATACTAGCCATATATAGGTTAAGGTTTTTGATAGAGTTAAGATGAAAAATTCAATGTCATGGCCGGCATTTGAACCACGGACCTCCTGGTTTCCGTCCAGTCGCTCTTATCCATTGAGCTACCATGGCCAACGTGCCGTCCTGACATTCAAGTACTTACGATAGTAAGTCGTCACAAACGGTGTATCTCGCATACGAGAGCCCCTAGTGGTTTACCGGGAAATATATACATAAGTCAATTGAAGAATTCAATGTCAGGACGGCACGTTGGCCATGGTAGCGCAATGGGTAAGAGCGACTGGACGGAAACCAGGAGATCCGTGGTTCAAATCCCGGCCATGGCATTAAATTTTTCATGCTGACTCTATCTATCAATGTTAGTTTATCCTCCTTTTACGTATAGTAAATAGAAGTATTGAAGTCAACCGAAAGGTTTTTGGGAAGGCTCCTACTCTCTCTCTCTCTCTCTCTCTCTCTCTCTCTCTCTCTCTCTCTCTCTCTCTCTCTCTCTCTCTCTCTCTCTCTGTGTGTGTGTGTGTGTTGTGTGTGTGTGTGTGTGTGTGTCTGAGCGTAAGATAAATAAATATTTTGTTGTAGATGACTGTCTACTGACAGCGTCCCGCAGTTCTTTTACGTGCCAGTTAATCTACTGGTATGGGGTTGTTGCTTTTAAGCCCACTTAAAAGTCATCGGTCTCGGCCAGGCTTGAACCCGTGAATCAGTAAACTAATTCCTTGTGTATGTGTGTGTGTGTTTGTGTGTGCGCGCGCATCATAAAATACGAAATTAGGATAAATACCTAACTTGTGTTTGAATACAAATTTCAAGGATTGCAATAAGTAAAGAATCATGATGGATTTCAAAGAAGTCTTGTATGTTTGTTACGGCACGAACAGGTGCAGTTAGTTGAGCTGTTATAGCAAAATAAATGTAAGAAACAGTGTCCTTAGCAGATTTCTAAAGGGTAGCACTTGACTTTGTTGAATGGGGTATTCTTCGGACCCTTCTTAATGGCATGACAAAATAGTCACAAAGGGAATATTTGGTTGAATAATGGGCTTCCAGAAAGTGAAAGCTATACACACATACGCGCAGCTATGAGGACAGACAGTTCGTGGATTGGAGCCGATTAGGACAGTCCTCTTCTTCTGTCTTGATCAAGGGCAGACCAGAAATGATGAGAGAAGATATTTGTCGGTTTATACTTAACTAATTAAGTATTATAGAGTAATAAGCATTCCGCCTACAGTAACTCCAAACAGTGATATATTGGTAACCCTTGGTCGGCAACTTCAAGTTCGGTGTTCTGATAAAAAGAGGCAATCAATAAACCAGTGTCATTAAAACTATCCTTCTCATACATATCCACGCATATCCGGAGATAAACCTCATTGCTTTACCCTTAGCTAGACATTATTGTATCAAACTGTAGCGGAAAGTGGAATCGTGAGCCACCCATTATATTGCTTCAAACTGTAGCGCCAACGTAGAACTTTGCTCGCCAATATTTGCTTCACAAGGATGCATACGAAAGTGTTTAAGAAATACCCCCATTCCAAATTCATATCTCACTGGAAAGTATTTTGTTTTCTGTTTTCTCAATCACGACTCAAACAAGTTTAATAAAATTTCCATAAGCTTAAGATCTTGACGAGCCAAATAAAACGTTTATCTTTGTCATTTAAATTAACTTTACATAACCTTGTATAACTATTAACAGATTCATATTTACTATACATAAAATGCGCCCTTATACACATCATATAAGTTATGCGAGCTAATTTTGTTTCTCTCAGTAATGATTTCTGAATTATTCTTTATGTTAGATTGACACTTAAAATTCTCTATACGTCTTTAGAATTGCGATCGCAATCTGCCTGACTTTAGCTTCTTGTTTCATCTTCATTTCTACAATGGAAGAAAAATAAACGTTATCTGCAAATGTGTATTTATATTAAAATGTAGATAAATCAATAAACCTTTAAGAATTTAGTAGAAAAATGGGTAGTGAAAACATATATATATATATATATATGTAACATATGAGATTTTTCTGCACATTTCTCTGTTCTCCTTCCATCTTTCTTCTGAGTAACCTATCTGTGCTATTTGTAGACCATATATGGACGCATCTCTCAGTTCTAAAACTAATGATCTCTGGAATCATATAGTAGCACTTCCAAGAGGTGCTCTCGTCATACCTTTTCTTTTTCCCGCTATTATTATAAAATATACAGGCACGTGTATTCATATGCTTAGTAAGAGAAACCAAACTCTGAGCAGAATTACGTAAGCTGTGAAGATGTCAACAAAAAATTAAATTCTGAGCAAAATGATTATATAGCGAGCTTTTTAGTACAGTCCCATTATGTGTTGTTATATCATCAACTTCATTACACTGCCTAACCACCAGGTATGATACAAGCTCGTGCGAACGTGCGCATCTTATAAACTGGCATCCGTGATGGATCAGAATAGAATGTGTACATGGAAATAAGTGGATGGTTTAGCAACAACTGCTGCAGGCAACACTATTCACTTATTGTCCCACAGTACGCTATTTGTTAGCAGCCTTATAATGAATATAACTTTAGTTTCTCACTACAGTGGAAAGCATTTACTTCTTTAAGCACTTGTATTCCTCTGGTCTACAGTAGTTCAATAATTCTCTAACTGCAGCAAGATGATCCATCGATTATACCTGATTGTATAAATTGTAAACGACTTAGATTACAATTTGTTGAATAAATATTGTTTCCCAGCCCATTCCATCTTAAATTGATCTTATAAATTGCTGGTTAACTTTGAATTTATCACGCTTCAAACGAAGTTTTATTTATGGATGTTCTTCAGCTGCTATGGTTCTCAACATTCCACTTAACACTGGAGACAAAACACTGTTTAATTTTGCTCAGAGCCTTCTTTAAAAGGCTTGAGATACTCATACCTGTCATAAATATACTACAAAACCAACTGGGCTTGCTTTCCTTCAGAAGGAAGTATGCTAAGAATTTTTATGCCTGAAAAACCCCATCGCTCCCGCCGGTGTTGAATCTGCGACCTCGGGAAACAGAGTCTGTCATGTCACTTCTAGCCCAGGGAGGACAACATTTATCATCTTAGACTCAATTTACCCCCAGCTACAACATTAATTTAAATTAATGTTAAATAAAATAGAAATAAAAGGATAACTACATTTTAAACTCCTGTACCTAGCATTACACTGATGCATTCTATGTAAGAGAGGAGAAGAAAATAAGAATAGGTGTTTTTTGAAATTAGTGATTATGCTTCATTATCGCTCATAAAAAATGTCCACTCCCCTAGATCTCAACCTAGGGTTGGCAGATTTATTTTCCTCGATAAAATTTCCACCATCGGGGTTCCACCTAGACAGTATCCATTATCTATGTACCTTACTTGAACGGCAATCCAGAGATATAAGAACGAACCAATGAACAATATTATAATCTATCTGAAATGGCTGGTTCAGATAACGAATCTATGAAACAGTTTCAGTACGATTGGCACTTAAAGAAAAGCTAAACCAATAAAACGTAGATCAACCTTCCAAAGCAAGGAGCGAGGAATTATGTACATGTCCCTTTTAACTGGTCATCAGCTAACATTTGAGAACATTCATCAAACATATGGAGATGAACGTTAAAGTTACCAGCAGCTTCGAAAAGCAATAACAAAACTGACTTTAATTAAGTGGCAGCGTAACGGGAATACTGAAGAGTACAAAGGCACAAAAATCAAACAAAATACGAGTGAGGTTAGCCTTTTGAAGCTGGAAAGTATCCCGAAAGCCTTATTGCTCAAGTGCACACATTTGTGCCTGCTTAAGCAAGCAGTAAGTTTTGTCTTAAGTGGATTGAAAATAAAGGCAGGGGCAGTATTTAAAAATTACAAAAGTATTCTATAGTAAAATTTAAAGTAGGATTTAAGTAATCTCTGGAAGTTGTAAGGTAATCTGTTATTTTTGCCAACAAATTTTGTAATAGCAAAATGCATATTGTGACTTTGTGGGTTCGTGAAATAAAAAGTCCAGATTATAAACACAAAAAATTGCACTTTATTTCCATAGAAATACGCTTCGTACACATACACAATACAACATACAAGGTCAACAAACACAGCTGCTTACCCTCACACGTTCAATTACCGACTGACTCCTCTTTGGCCGGCGGGCTGCCGTTTTATAGTTTACTAACACTCCAGAAATTTCTCAAACAATCGAGACCCGGCTAGAACAAAGGCGAACTCTCAAGAAATCCGTTTCCTCTCGCCCACCTTTCAGTTAGCTTTTATCTCCGCAGTGCACTGCCGTCTCTTTGATCTCGTTGCCCGCGCCGCACCCAATCAACAATGGCCTGGCGACAATATTTTAACCAGATACATTAGACTGTACGAATTTATGCATAAAAGGTTGAAAATATAGTGGTCGCTCTTAAACGTTGTGAGTTAGGGTATCATTTTTTTTCGGTCTCATTGTGTAACCGTACAAACTTTTGTCTAGATAGTTCAAAGAGTGTTCATTTGTATGCTTAGGGTTGGAAATGAAGTGAACGTAGTTTTTGTTACCTTTAGCTAGGTTATAATTTTTGTCGGATTCTGCAACTTAAATGCACCAAGTTTTATTCAAATCATATGAAAATGCTTCTTGACAACAAAGTTTATTGAAATAAGAGGGAAATTCGGTGAAGTGAAGATCATATGCAACTCATCGCACCAATGATATGCTCTTAACATTCATATTTAGCGAAATGGAATTAAAATGTCAAATTACTGTGATGTTTCCTCGATGAACGAAAAGTTCACTTAATGGGCTTTTAGTATATTACTATATTAAATATGTGCAGGGGGAGTCCGTTCACTGAATTAAATGATAGGGAATAATTTAAAATGATACACCCGTTAATGAAACCTATAGTAGGGTAATGGAGATGTAGCTACACTCGAAAGATGATTAAAAATGTTCTGAATTCAATATTTATCTTTCTTCTCGCACAGCTCTGTGAATCTGAGGGCTTTTAAATGGTAATTTGTGATAATTGGCAGTTAAAAACGTATTTCATCAGAACATCTGTCGAAAAAGATGGAAATACAAAAAGAGCAATTAGAAACTTTGTACCTTCTCAATAAATCACTGCTAAAACAGTTTGAGAGCAAAGTCATTAATATACCTTTTTTCCAAATTTTAACATTCCATGTCATCCTTCGTGGTCTAGGAGGAACATACTTTCCTTTGGTTCCCAGGGTCACGGGTTTAAACCCGACGGCGTGTAATGGCTATATACGGCCATAAATATCCTTGGTGCGGCTTTCTTATACAGGAAAGTAAAGCCGGTGGTTCCGTAGTGGATGTATAGCACTTAAAAGAACCTAAAATATAATAAACATATCTGATAAAGGCCTTTGAGAAAAATTAGACAGTCTTTCATAGAATGGGATATAGAGAATCGTAGCAGTTAAAGAGTGTCCACAAATAAAAGTGCAATTTCGTTTTCTGTTCAACTTATGACCCCTTCTTAAACATTCAGTGTTATTTTTATTTACCCAATATTGCTACTGTCGACACTTTGAACTCCCTGCTATAGCTGAATGATCATTACACTGCTTTCAAATAACTGTCTGTAACCTCAAGTCAGAATTATGCCAAGTCCAGAAGAATTTAAGTTACTGTTATGCAGTGCAAATAGAGAGAAACTGATATCTCAAATCTTTTCCGATCATTGGACAAAACAACACAGCAAGTCTAATCAGCCAACCATTAAAGAAATAAAAATAGCACAAATAAATAGCTTGTAATGTATAATAATTGTCACGATTGTAATATCGAGTTATAGGAAGGTGATCTGACTCCTTCAGCTCCCGTGGTGTGGGTGCTGCTCGCTCCTCCCACTCAGTATTTCTGACTTTACTTGAAGACTTCCGGTCCAACAGCTGAGCTCCTTGCTAAGAGCTGTTTCGGTTGGGTTGGGCTCGGCGAGCACAGGTTCCGACACCAGCCGATGATTGGGTAGGCCTGGACGCTGAAGTTCAGGCGGCGTTTTGAGATGACGTTATAGCTGAAAGATGATGTGCTAAACTGCTGTCGTCCCTGTTGAGTATCTTCGGTATATCTTTGAGAATTAAATGGAAAACCAGCTTACCCGTTTCCATGACCGCGCAAGCAGGTATTGCCATAATGAAAAAGGACTGTGCAACTAGTACCACGTAACCCTCTCCGGCACTAGAATAGGAAATTCGGCGAAGGGTATAACTATTGTGTCCACGTACTCTGGATAGTTTTATACACAAGTAAGTTGGCAAAACTCGCATGCAGCTGTCAAAAATTTCACAGTCATAATTTTGCTTAATAAACAATGAAACCAGCTTGTGTACTGTTAAACTCTTTTCTTATCTTAGAATTGTTATTAAATTTCCAAACAGAACCCTGTTATTGTTGATTTGAAAAATAATATACGACATATGAAATTAAACAGAAGGGGAGGATGAAGATGTTTGAAAGGAAAAGGTAGTACGAGTATGAGAGAGTGACAGAAGAATCCACACACTTATCTTTGGTTAATTAATGATCTTCATCTGGACGTTCATAAATAATATCATTTAAACAAGATAATCCATAAAAACAACAAGGTAATCCAATACAATAAGGTATTATTACTGCAAACCGTTTATAAAAACCAACAGGAGTGAAGTGCTAAGGTATGTTTGGAAGGGAGAAAGCAGAGAGGGGAAAGACAGACGTAGTAGTGGAACACAGAAGAAAAAGAATATCCGCTTTTAATGCGATAACGAGAGCTAAATTGCGTGTTAGTGTAGTTTATAAAATAATACCATAGACTTGTATTAATAAACTTTTAACTTAGTATTTGAGAAGTATAATGACCATATTAGTATCTCTTCTACACTGGTGGTGCTTCCACGGCTAAAGGCTCCAATGCAATATTTTGGTTTAGAAATCTCTGGTTTATCCTTCATATACCAGAGCAGCTCTTTTTTCTTTTTCTTTTTTGTTTAGGAGTTTCCGCGGTTCTGCCTTGGTAACTGCCATTCCAAACCTGGAGTCGATTCCACGCCCGAGTGATCCAGCAGCCAACTGCAGTGTTAAGATATTAACGGTTTATGCACGAAACAGTTCCTCTTGAAAGCGCTGCATTGTTCTCTGTGTAAGAGACCAAGGAATAAGAATCTTCAAATTATTGCATTACGGAATGTGCGTCCTTTGATTTCTATCGTTCTGAGCCACATAAAAACACATTTAGAATGTAAATACTTCATGTACTAAAGTGTTATCAATGTTGTTTCTCTTGCTAAATAGTAGTAGCAGGGATTTATTTGTCGTACAACACTGGTTTCTTAATACAATTAATATGTTTATTTAAATATGAATGTTTAAAGCAGGAATTTTTCGATAGTGTTAATGGCAAATGTAACAATATAGTAACTTCTTCTTTAACATCAAGGTTTAGGTCAAATAGTCTGTTCCATCTCCAGATCCAAATTGATCTCTCGTTAGGAATTCAGTTACTTCAGTAGATTACTGGCTGTAGTATTCTAAAGGGTTTGTGGAATGGTTCCATTCTCATTACATGTTCTCTTCAAGTATTTATGTATTTATTTACAGCCTCTGTTACACTTGATGTTTTCGACTGATTATATTTCTCTGATGGTCTAATGGTGATTATCACAACAATGGTGTTCAGAGACATTTCTGCAGCTTCCGCCGTGCGATTCTGTTGCTCGGTCATTGTCCGCGTTTCTGATCTCTACACTGCAAGTGCCACCCCTTGCTGGATTTTAAGAATTGTTTCTAGTTTATTTTTTGTGTTAGTGTTTTCTTTATTGTACATAGAGTTTCTGGAATTTGCCTAGTTTCAGACGTATATCTTTATTCCCAATATTTGTCCGTTTATATCCCAGCCAGAGAAAAGTATTTATTTGTATTATTACATTATTTATTACGGTTTTAGCTTTAACTGGTTCTAATACCTTAAAAGCCAGAATCGTCATCTCATATTTTGATACTGCAAGGTTGTACATGCTTGCGACATTGCTCGGTGTATAAAATTGGTTTTTGCATATTCATTTCTGAGTAAAGAGAACCACTTTTTTATCTAAAATGATTTTATTGACAGGGGCAACTATAGTCGCACACCTTCAATGTAATTACCCTGCTATTTATGACCTTTTGCAAATGTTCTGAAGGCGTCGTATACCATCTGTGCGTCTAAATCTGTTTATGTCCCGTAGCGACCACCCTATTGCCTGGATAATTTCATCTCTGGTGTTTTTCCGGATCCCTAGCAGTGGATCTTTCATTTTGGCAAAGAGGTCATAATCTCAAGGATTCATATCGGATGAGTGCGGTGGATATTCTAGAATCTCCCATTACCAGCGTCGCAAGAGGTCCTGGTGAGTAGCAGCGGATTGGCGTTTCAATTGTGGTTCGTACGAACGAGTCCAGGTGTCGTCGATAGTAATGATTCCTCGTTATTATTCTTTTGTGTAATTTACATCCTCCAACGTAAAGTCATATCGGACGATGATTTCTCGTTACCTTCCATTTGTACCGGCCCAACAAATCTTGTGCGAATGCAAGCCAGTGCTATTGTCGCACCTCGGAAATTTCATGGGATATCCAAAGTGCTATAATTTTGTGGTAACTCAGAATGTCATGCAGAATGTGAAGCACAGTTTTGTAGCATACTCTGACTTCTGCTGCCCACTTACGCGCGGTCCATAGGCAACATCCAACTAAGAAACAGGGTGTTGAACTGTATTGTTCTCCACGTGGGGATGGGCCCAAATGACCTTGTTGTCGACGGGCCCTAAAACACCACACACTCACTCACTCCACGTGGGGATGTCCTGTACGGGGTTTTATCCTTTCCAGGTTCTCTGCCTCCTCTAAAGGATTTAACTCATCATGTGCTGTATGGCACAGCTGCATTACTACAAGCTTTACGCAGTCTCCCTGAAAACATTCTTGTGTACTGCGACCTCGTGTCACTTCAATTTTGAGCCAAAAACGTGGCTCTACCTTTGCAAACATGATGTTATGGCGGTTGCACTATTGCCATGAAGTTCGACTGTTTACATGCTGCAATAGAGTGACAGAATAGTGTCCACCGCTCGCTGCACAAACACGTCTGACAGGCCTTCGATTTGTCAACACAGGTGGCAGCTCGTCGATCCACCGGTTTTACGTTACAACAGTGTTAACACAAGGTATCTAACCCTAGTACAAATCTCTTATTACTTAATACAATATAGTTACATTATTGAAACGTGTTTTAGGTTCCCACTGTAAGCATAATTCTTAAAGGTATTCTATCCTGATATTTTAACAAAACTTCGGAAAAATAATTTAAAATGCCCAAACACGGTGTTCAGATAGATGTACACAAGTGAGAAAACAACCCAGGAAGTATTAATATTTAATTTTATTCTAATTTAGTTTTCTCGCCCTTTTGTCATTTTAAAATATTAGATGTGGTACAGTTATTATTCAGTTTCTTTCACTTTAGGTATATTTTACTTGAAATTGGATAAAATGTCTTAGAAGTCTTTTCTTCCCAGCAGTAGAAGATCTAGAGGTTAGGACTTCAATACTGATTATACAGAAATTATATTAGAAAATAAAAGGTGATATTTTTCATTTTATTGTTTTAATGCATTACAAAATATAATTTTTATTATATTTTTTCATATCACTCAAGGAATAGTATGAAAAACCACAACTTTTAAAGTTTCAAGTTTTCATGCGTTGGGCGCTTTACCTTACTCTTATTTTAATTTGTAAAACCCTCTTCTTGTATGTATATTTAGGTGTAATAAAGTATAAAATATAATTTTCTTCCACAATTATCAGGAAAACTTCATCAAAAACTTCATAAAAACTAGTTGAAAACGTATAAATTATAAACTTCAGTACCGAATACCCTTAAACTACAACAAATTAATGTTTAAGCATACCAATAAAAAGAATATACTTATTCTCTCATAATATAAAGCCGAGCGAGATGGCTTTATGGTAATATGCGAGGCTCACATCCTGGGTTCGATTCACGTGTTCAGCCACTCCGGCCTTGAGTTTTTTTGTGGGTTTCCCCGGCTGACAATGCTAATGTTCTTCTACCATAGATTTCCTTTCCCTCACCACTTCCTGTCATTTATAATTTATTATTTCACTTTCCTTTGCATGTTTCAGGTAGGTCTGAGATCCGTACTGATGATGCAGATACTAGCTCGTTGGAAATTTCTTGATGATTAAATGTCTATTCTTGCCCTTCCAATGTGTTCTTTTTTTTTAAACTGAGTTCATATGCTTTTTATAAGGCTAATAAATAACCCTAAGTTTCCCGGGCTAGAAAGTTAGGTATTGAAATATGAATACGTGGTAGCAAACGGATGGTCTATTCCGATAGACGTTGTTCATTTCTAGGCGCAGTCACAAATGTACCGAAAATGTTAGGTAGTAAATTATATGATTTTCGGGGGCTACTACCATACGAACAGGGAACGTAAATAACAATGCATTCAAATTAAGGTACGGATTATCAAAATATCTGTACTTATAGCTCTAAGGAAGGAGGAGAAAGTCAGTTTTTTCCCCTTTCTTTCGTGAAGGTCACTAACGAAAACGACTATAGGCAGCAAAATCCCCAAAAATCGCTTTAAGTCCAAGTTCTGGTGTGAATCCTTTTTCGCTTCATTTGTTAGTAATTTATATCATTTAAGGCAATTACTGTATTTCTGCAATACATGTTTTATTTTATTGTGAAGTCAAATAAAGGCAATATGTTTTGGTTTTTCAATTCCTTTACTGAAGACTAAAATAATATACTTTTGTTTTACTGTAAACGTATGATGTCCTAAATCGAATACCCATTTTTACTATATTTTGGTTAAATTAATAACTAAGTACGTGAAATTGTGTTTTAAGTGCTCACCAAATTGTATATTGAAGCTTAACCTTTTTTCCCTGGAAAATTTAAGTATTTTGATCTCAGTTCCCTTCATTACTACGTTGCAAATACCCTGAATAACTGCTTTGAGAATAATATACTTAGTAGTATAGAATTGAGAGAATCAGCACAGTGTAGATAAGATGTTGAACTCTCCTCTGTGTTAATATATGAGTGATGTAGAATGCTCATTGATTTAGAACTCTCCTATATGAAAATCGAGTTGTAAAAGAAGGGGAGTGTTGGCGTAGTGCCGTTCTCCCCTGTGCAGTGAGATGTTTTTGAGGGTTGGGATGATGATGATGATGATGATGATGATGATGATGATGATGATGATGATTGTGTGTGTGTGTGTGTGATGTGTAATGTGTGATGGGTGGGATGGGTAACGGGGGGGGGTTCCGGAGATGTTTGAATTAAATGTGAATTCTTTTCGATGTGTGTGTGTGTGCTTGAACTCTCATGTATGAATATCGAAGTCTAGGGTTCGATATTGTGATGGGGCGGGGTGGGTAACGGGGGTTCCGGGGATGTTTGAATTAAATGTATTGATAGTAATTCTTCGATGACTGTGCTTGAACTCTCATGTATGAATATCGAGTCTAGGGTTTGATATCTATTACGTTCAGTGCTTCGATGTCTGTGCTTGAACTCTCATGTATGAATATCGAGTGTAGGGTTTGATATCTATTACGTTTAGTGTATGATATATGATGTAGTATCGTTATTCTTTAGATAAAAGAATATCGAGAGAATGATTAGGTATGTTTACTGGGAGAGATTTATGAAAATAAATGTAATAAGACATTCTGGTAAGGGGTGTTCCCTATGCAGAATCTCTCCTTGAGCTATTGTATCCAAGAGCGATGTAAAGGTTAAGAAAAGGTTAAATTCCATTCCCACATCGAGGTACGAGAAAATATAAATCTATTCCACATTGAAGTATAAGGGTGATGACGTGTTGTCATTCCTCAAGATTTGTGCATATGTGAGTAAATTCGAATTAACAGGTCTCACCCTGTCCCGCCAGCTCGGGAACGAACGTGTCCTCACTTCACACAAACCCTCCGTCCGTTAAGTACAATCGACGATAGGATGGGGAGGGGGGAGACAGGTATGATCACGTTTCATCACCCATCTGCTCACTCGGGAACGAATGCATTCTCACTTCACATCGCAACGTCAAGATGAGTGGAACAACAACACCTATCATTGAAAGTGATACCAGATTCTGGGAGAATCTACGCAATTTCGAAGATTTGCAAAAGCATTGGGTTGAGCACCACGATGAAACGTGTGATGGAAAGATGCATCAAGTGATTTGCAAGAATCCTTCCCATCATGATTCGATCACATCTTATGCTCAATGCGGAAAGAATTGTAAAGTGTACCTCGGGTAAGTAGAATTATAATTGTGTGTTAACGTGAAAGTGTTGTTATGTGTTAGATAACTAATGATAAATATGTTTATTTCAGTAAAGCCCAAAGTGAAGATGTGGCATGCCAGTCCGAACAGGATCAAGGTGAAGATGTGTGCGGTCCGTACAATGATCGTCCGTTTAAGGATATCGGTACATCGAAACCCGAGGAGGAAGTCATAGAAAAGTGAGTATAAAATAATAAGAGTTTTACGTTAACAAGTGTATTAAATATTCACGATGTTGAGACAGTTCGTGTATGTCCGCAGATCCAGTAAGAAAGGAGACAAGAAAAAGAAGAAGACGAACTGCAAACCGAGAATCGTCAAAGCCAAGAAGACGTTCGATCAAGACAGTTTCATCATAATGATGTTCGAACCCTTCACACCCTTCGCAGAAGAAGTAGAGGAGGAAGTTGCGAGTGATGGTAAATAGTGTGTGCATGAACGATAACGACATCTCCATCAGCATTGACTTTCGTGTGAACATAGGATTATACAATGAACTCCCATCACTTTACATTAAAGACACACATGACGATACGTTTGTGTATATTACAAAAGAGGATTGGGAGGTAATAATGTCAAATTTGTGTGTTTTGGATACGTATCTGAAAGATGGTAAGCATCCATGTGCACCGTACAGTGAAAATATAATATATGCATTTAATATAATGTTATGCATGAATAAGATGCAAGAAATAACGTTTGTGAATACATGTTTAAATGTGGGCAGTATAAATCTGAATAGTACTGCATTCAATGGACTTAAAAGACTAATTCCATATATTGAAAGAAATTTATATCAGTTGTATGATATTCATAAATCATTATGTTCATATGATGCAAAAAGCAGGAGTGCAAGGAAGAGGATATTGGAGATGTATGTTAAAGTCAATAAAAAGATAATTTGAATTTGTAATGTTTTATTTATTACACCTATATGATAGATTGTACAACATGAGTTAGTGGTTTATAAGTGAATAATTTATCATGAATAATTAAACAGAATAATGAAGTTTGTGCAGGAAAATTTGACGATGCTTGAACTTCCAATCTGACATTCACTGCCCCCGTCACAGTATCCTCAGGTTGATGAGAGCAATCGATGACGAATAGCGGTGCATATTTCAGAAAGTCGTTCCTTTTCAAAAGAGGGTAATTCTCCTTTCCATAGTAGGATGATTGAAATTTGGAATATTGATCATACAGAGATGCAAATTTCGAATTGGCGAAATCCAAATTCATATCGTGATAGGGGTAAGATTCACTGTTGAGATAAAGTTTCAGATTGGTGATATTACAATTATCAAATAGAGAAGCATCCTTAGCGAGATGATTCAATCTATCCACTTGTGCACCGACTATGACGAAACGTGGTTTTTCAAGTTTAGTCGTGGTTGCAATGTTCCATGTGAACGCTTTAGTTTGAGGTACAGCAGGTTGAGTGTGAAGGTCCAAGGTTCGAAATGCGACGTGTAGAGGTTTATCCGATTTGACGAGTTTAAGTTTATCAACTCGTTCAGAATCTGAAAGTCGAAGTACAGGCATCCTCCATTCGAGTCTAGTTAGTTGTATGGTTGTAGGATCGTTTCCAATGATACAATTATTAGAATCCTTAGATCTAATGAGAATAAGTTCAAACTTGCTATTAAGTATGACCTCCTTGTGATCGTCGGCGAAACCCAGCAACATCGAAAGAGGAACGATAGCATTGAAGATACCATTCGATGTATTCACGATGTCTACCACACCTCCAGGATAGATCCATCCAGCATTTAGTAAACGATTCGATTCCAGTTCATTCAGTGCAGCATAGTTACGCATCGTTGATGAAATGCCCGGATTCCTAGTTCTATCAATAGTCGTTCCATTCATATCCAGACGAATCTCATCGAATAGGAATGCCATAGCATTGTTACTCAATTTCGATGTGGCAACGGTGCCGTCGGGTTTAGTGAGAGTCCCCTCAATGTAGAGATAACTTCTACTAGGAAGCGTGTACAAATCTTCAGCTTGACATGGAATTCTAATTTCATCGTTCACATCGAGAGCTGACGTATTGTACGGTAGGAATACGTGTTCTTCCTCCTTACTGATCTTATCATCAAAGGTCGGAATCCCGGTCACGTCCAACACATCCATCATAGAACCTTGAAGCCTAAGTTAGCGAGAAATCTTCGATTAGACGATGTGATTAGCTTGCGGGTCGATGATCGAGTAGAGATCAAGCTCGAGAGATGTTTTTTAATATAGCATCGTCTCTTAAAACTTATACCCATTACGACGTATGTGCAATCGTACAGTGATGGTTTCGTTCCTGAAATCTAACTTATCGCCGTTCTGGTCTACCACTCTAATGTCGAGATGATCAATGAGATTCGTATCGATGATTGGTAAATATATAGGACTTGATGGTTCCTGCGAAATATGATAACCTGGAGGTACCGATGGGAAAAATTCATACAGAGAATGACCACTTTTACCATTGATGAAAGATCCCGTTGCAAGACTACACTCGATACGTATGATGCTGACTTTGAATATGTTAACCAAATCATTAGACTCGGTCAGCACGTTTGCCGGTACCCTCTGTTTAGAGGTGAAACCGAGAAGTGAAGCAATAGATCTCTCACGACTAAAGTCGATAATATAGGGAGATTGAATTTCTGATTTCATGGTGTTATTATTAGCACGTAGAATAAAGTCGTCACCGATGTCGAGAGCATCCTTGATCAATCTGGCGATATCATCCAATTCATAAGTACCCGGTGGAATTACTATACGTTCGACTTTTCCATCGCGAACGTAATGGAATAGATTATTACTCTCGTCCACATTCGGAATTGAGTAAAAAGTCTCAAAATTCAATAGAGCTATCTCGTAATGTCCGTTAGGATCCAGATGTAATGGTGGATTTAGAAATGTAGAGAAGCTGGTATCACTACCACTCACGGTGATCGTGTAACTCATCGAGGAGAAACTGAAGGCACAAGTGACCGCAAATCACAGAATCAAATTCTTGAAATCTCGTCGTATTATATAGGAGCTTGACACCCGAAAGGTACGTTTCTATCTCTTCCGGAGGTCTCAGATCGCCGAAACTGTCAAAGTAGTAGGCAACGTCACCATCCTTACGTACAGCAACCCAATGTGTACCAGGGTTATTTGATGTATCCAGATTCACTACTATTCTCTCATAGTATCGAGGATGTGGAGGTAGTTTATCGATCATGTAGACACCTCTAAAATGTGGAATGCGTAGACGTCGTGCATACGAATCGATCTCGTTAGCACTCAGGGCTTTTTCCGGGATAAATATAGGCCTCGCCCCGAGTTTTTTGATCGAAGATATAATCCTCTACCCTTACGACGTCTCTTACGGCGAAGACCTTTGCCCTGAGCCAAAGATTCCATGCGCTCGTTGTGACGTGTTAATTCCGCAAGTTGTTTTGCATCCGAACGTTTCTTATTGACAGCCGTAGCAATCTGAGCAGCACCTCCAGCTAGACCACCTGCTGCACCTAGAGCTGCTAAAAGTGGTAGCAAAGGTAAGAAACCACCTCTCTTGTTGCGACGTTTACGCATGCCAGCGCCCGCTGCCAATTTACCCTTCATAAGTGTAGTCACAAGTCGAGCTGCAAGTCGTTCGCCCAAAGAAGCGTCGGCAGACTTTACACGTCTCCAAGCTTTCTCTACCAACACCTTATCGGCTGGACGACGAGATTCTGTATCAGTACTCTCTGCGTAAGCCCGATCGTGATCGAGACACGCTGAATCTAACCCGTTCACCGGTAAGTCACCTCTCTGCAAGCGTTTATGTAGTTTCGTTCCGGGACCGCAGAAACGATAACCCGGTAAATGTGCCTCAAATGGTAATGAATTAATCAAGGAATTAAGAATTCCCGAACCTTTGCGTGCACGTGTAGAGCGCATGTCTCACTATGAAATAAAAAAGGCAAAACGTGCGCTTTATAAGTATACGATTCCTATGACGATTGGCTAAATCCAGTAAAGACATAGATTGCCCTAATCACGAACGAAATAAAAGACAAAACTTATGCTTTATAAGTATTAGTCGCGATATGGAGATAGTAAAGCAAAAGTGTACGCTACCCATACAGGTGTTAGATTTCGAGGATGACATTCGCAAAGGACGACACGGTACGTTGTTTCCGAGTAACGTTAGAGCGCTCATACTTGGCAGTTCAAATGCTGGAAAAACGAACGTTTTACTCAACCTGCTTATTCACGAGAATGGTCTGAGATTCGAAAACCTCTACATATACTCGAAATCGTTGCAACAACCTAAATATCGATATTTACTCAGGTTACTGAAAACTATACCCGATATAGGTGTATTTACGTTCGATGATGGTGATAAAGTAATTCAAACGTCGGATGCTAGAGAAAATTCGATATTCGTATTTGATGATGTGATAAATGAAAAACAGGGTAAGATAGCTTCATATTACAGTATGGGTAGACATCGTAATGTCGATGCTATATATTTAGCACAATCATATGCTAAAGTACCTAAACATTTAATTAGAGATAATGCAAATATGATTATATTCTTTAGACAGGATAATCTCAATTTAAAACATATATACGAAGATTATGTAAATACCGATATGTCCTATGATGAATTTAAGAATATGTGTAAACATATATGGGAGAGTGATGAACGATCCTTTGTTGTTATAGTACCAGAATATCCACTGAACGAGGGACGCTACCGTCACGGTTTTGATCGCTTTATCAGAATGAATAAATAGAATAATCCATCACTTAAGCAATGAGTATCGACAGGTTCGGATCCCGAAGAATCATACCCTCTAGGGGTGTGTTCAATCGATATATCATAACTAGAGATGGATCGGGAAACTATCGATTCAAGGGCAAGCGGTTGTGCAATATTCACGACCCTGAAGAAGGTGACGATGCATCGACTAAACGTTATGTGGATACGCATACGGCTGACGTCGAGAATCGAATGCAGATCTTCAGCGAGCAGACCTCGTATCAGCGTATGGGCGAGTTTGAAGCTATGCTTAGGGATCACATACAAAAATCGCTCGACATCCAATACAACAATTTAATGGAGTACTTAAGTAAATATGCATTTAAACGTGATTCCGAAAATAATGTCATTATAGATGGTATAAGAATGAAAACGCTGTTGGACCCCCTTCACGAACACGACGTTCCTAATAAAAAATATGTAGATGATAGGATTCCAATTCACGACTCTAATGAAACTCTATCATTTCGAATGAAGAGATTGAAGGATTTAGCCGAACCGATAGATGATAGTGATGCAGTCACCATGAGTTATGTTAATCATTTCTTTATACAGAAACATAATGAATTGCAAACGGGTTTAACTGAGACTATAACAAACATTGTCGATACTATTACACGGAAACAGAATGAATTACAAAGTCAGTTAACTAGAACAATCACCTCCGCTAGCGAGACTATTACTACAGCTGTAGAAAAAGAAGTGAAAGAACTAACCGCACGACAAACGGAACTTGATAATAAACTAATCACTATAAATAATGATATTCATACTATGAAAACACGAATGAGAAATGTTGTAAACACTATGTTACAACAATTGAAAGCACAACTCATAATTTCATTGCAAACACGTCCGTTTCGAGGTCCCTCTTTAAGGTATACGTTAACATCGGGACTCGAATACTATAAAGTTCCTGGAAATGGAAGTGTACTCTCGTGTTCCATCGTATCATCGGTACATCCGCATGCTGTAAATGATACATTGTTTGCAATAAACGGAAGATTAGTTGAAAGATATCCTGTAAGAGTTGAAACTGGCGATATTCTATCGTTTACAGCGCCAGTCGGACGTGCTAAAGATGGTCATATATTAAGTATAGAACTGATAGTTTCATATAAATTAGCAGTAGCTGATTAATTATACATTCATTTCGATATGGATGCTGAAGCTATAAGACTTAAGGAATCCATTGCCCGTCACAGTAGGGCAATAAGAGAAAAGTTACGTTCTCTCAAAGGAATGAAATTCGAAACGCAACGAGTCATGTCTGAAGTTCTTCAACCTGTAACCGAACCATTGAAAGTAATAGCGAAAGCACACCAAGACAACAACGACGACGACGACGACGACGACGACGACGAAACTACAGATGATGCTAACGGATCTGATCTCGTGTCAAAGTATCTACACAAGGTTCGAACTGCCAGTTCGAGTGACATGGACAATACTTACGGCATACGTTACGAGGATAATGAGTATAAATTGGGTAACAAGACAGTTGTGTTTAAATCTGATGGTGTTCAGATAGGAACAGAAACGTATGAACCCACAGCAGGCTTATATGAATTATTATTTAAACGTTTACCTCGCAAGACATCGTACACAGATGATGATTTAGACGTGTATTCGCAAATCTTACAAAATACTCAAGTTTACAGACACGGTTATTCAAGAGATGGACGTTTAAGAGCAAATCGAGGGTTCAAGTATCGTCATATCATTCGTGACCTTGTTAGTAATCGAACTGGATTTGGTTTACGTTGGAAAGAACATGTACCGCAGAGAAAATTAGATTACATCTACTGGAACGATCCGAATGAAATAATAAACAGATTAAGATTATTAGTTGCGTCGAGGGATGCAGGTAATTTGAATCACTCACCCGAGATAGAAGAAATTATTACAGAACTTAAAACATCAAAAATTATAGCATGATAAAACGTCGCATTGCAACCGAGTTACATGCACCAGCTAGAAGACGATTTTTACGTCGTAAGATCATAAGCAAAGGAATGAACGATTTAGTACAAATAGATCTTATGGACATGTCTAATTATGCAAGAGACAATAGGAATTATAAGTATATTCTTCTTGCATGCAATTTTTATTCCAAGATGGCTTATGCACGACCATTACGTGATAAAAGTGGTATTAACGTTTCGACTGCTATGGAGGAGATATTGAATGAAATGGAATCGTTTCCGAAGAATGTTCAATCTGATAAAGGAAGGGAGTTTTACAATAAACATTTCCGCGAACTAATGAATCGTAATAATATTAATCATTACAGTACATTCACACACGTTAAGGCTGCTGCAGTGGAACGTTTAATAAGAACGATCAAACTGATTTTGCATAAGGAATTTATTGTTCAAGGCTCATATCAATGGATAAACATACTACCTAGAATTATTCATACCTACAATAATACTTACCATCGAACGATTCGTATGAAGCCTGTAGAAGTTCGTGATAATTCTCTCCTGCTCAGCGTCTACAAATATGATAGAAGTCTGCGTGAGAAGCGAAGATCTAGGCTTCATCGTGTTGGTGACTACGTGAGGATTTCTAAGCATAAAGGTGTTATGGAGAAAGGTTATCTACCAAATTGGAGTGTTGAAGTCTTTAGGATACGTACAGTGCAAAGGACACATCCATTGACCTATCTCATCGAGGATCTGGAGGGTAAACTGATTGAAGGAGCATTCTACGGTTATGAATTACAGAAAACTCAATATCCAGACACGTATTTAGTTGAAAGGATCATCAGACGTCGTGGTGATAGGATTCTGGTGAAATGGTTAGGATTTCCTACCCGTGAATGGATTAATGAGGTGGACATTGTATAAATAAAAAAACACACAACTCAATAAAGAAATATAATTTTAATGATATATTGTGTTTGATTTTTTTTTTTTTTTTTTTTTGTTCACATTGATTCCTGACATCTTCTGTAACTGCTAATTCACATCTCCTTAACTTAAACATGATAATAACATTTTTATACTTTTTTAAAAATCTTCTGTAACTGCTAATTCACATCTCCTTAACTTAAACATGATAATAACATTTTTATACTTTAAAAAAAAATCATACATGATTATAGTTGAATTAACATTTAATTGTAGAGATTTTAACATAACGTACATGCTAGTTCACATTGAGTAATATAAATTCACCTACCCTTAACGTAAACATGATAATTACAATTTGAAGTAATTAGTAATATACGTTAAACAAACATCATACATGATTATAGCTGAAATAAGAGCCTTTGTACATGCTAGTTCACATTGATATATATAAATCTCCCCTCGCCCCTTAACGGAGACATGATAATAACATTTTGATATAATTAGTAAATATATTTTAATAAAAAGTCATACATGATTATAGTTGAATTAACATTTCATTGATTTCTGCTATCTAACATTTCAAAACGACATGAATAGGAAAAAATATTCCTTCACCCCTAACATAAACATAAAAAAAGCAACACGTTATCTTTCAAATGAAGTAAATATGTTATTATCATGTAATTAGTAACACACTTTACAAATATACTTGAAACTCAATTATTTCGTTTTTTGAAATACAGTAATATGTTATTAACATGTGCCTAGTAATACCTTTTAACTCAGTTGTAACACACTTTACAATTATACTTGAAACTCAATTATTTTATTTTTTGAAATACAGTAATATGTTATTATCGTGGCCTAGTAATACCTTTTAACTCAGTTGAATCTATGCTTTATTGAGAAAAGAAAAAGAAATTTACACTTGACAATTTTCTATAGCATAATGTCCCCATGCTAATGTTGAAAATGAATTATTGGGAATGTATCGTTTTGTATCGATACCACTTAAAGCTATCTTATTAGATTCAATAGTATGAACATCATGTTTATAACTTCTGAAACATGTCTGCATGCTTCGATGTATAGTGTCAGGATGTGTAATACATGAGAGATATTGTTCAAAGGTTATGAATCTCATCGAATCTTTTGTTACACCTTTTGATTTTTTAATCACTTCAGTATCATATCGATAACTATATAATTTCGATTTCAGCCCTACATATTCAGTCATCACTCTACCGGCTAGCTCATCCTTGAATAATCCTGAAATTTTCTTATTTGCTCACGGAATACCATACACATTATCCATTGGATAATTCGATGTATCGAATAAATGTATATTGGTTTTAATAAATTCATATATATCGCAGCTAGATTCAAAGAGAAAAGCATCCGTGTCCGTATAGATTAAAGTTACATCTTTCAATTTTTTCTTCAGAATTTCATAATAAAAATCATACATTTTATGTTTGGATAGATCCAGGATTGCTTGTCCTATGTATATTGGCTTATTCATCAATATTTCATCTCTGACCAATTCTATACCTATTAAATTTTCATCAAAAATCACGTACCTTATACATGTCTGTCGAGCTAACAATTTACGCGCTCGTTTCCAGCTGGTAGCTAAATGAAATGAATTATAACGTTTTACATTCTCTATAAATTTTCCATAAACACAATTATTCATTAACTTCCATAGATTTTGACCAAATTTCGTCTTATCTTCAATACGTTTACGAACGTTGAGTTCAATGTAAGGATTTATCCAGTTAGATTGTTTGTAACCTATTACTCTATGTATACGCGATGGAATCAAACCAAGTTTAACACATTGTTGAAAATTGAGATAATGTAATACGTATTTATTTTTATCATTCAATGTTGTTAGCAATTTTGTATACTTATCACCTGGCGCGATTTCATTCAAAGGGCATAATGGCAAATCATTTTGTATATCATGAAGTTCCTGTGGATATTTAAAGTCTACTTCCAACACATATCCCACGTCAGAATCACTTGTAATAGACATAAAATCTATTGATTTAATTTCAGCATCAGTTAGCCACCTTATATCAGTGTATGGTAAGCTATTATTTCCATTGTATAACTATATAGAGAATTGCAGTCAACGTACATTAAATAATTAGTTGGTTGAGTGTTATCATAGCTAGTCATGTATCTGTTATTCGCCTTTGCATACCGTTTGGACACAGTGCAAATTCCACCTCGTATTCCTTTTTCGAAGAAATCTAGCATAGTCTTATCTGTTAATAATGAAATCTGTACACCAGTCGTTCTTAACATTGCATCATAGGCTAACCCGGGAAGTGTGTAATACTGACACGGGTCGAGTCCGTACAAACCGATACTTAATTCACGGAAGCGTTCAAACACGTCCGTTAGTATTAATGTATCGCACTTAAGATATATATTTAAATATTCACCCAGATTTTTAACATTGAATTCATTCCATACCGTTCTAGCATGACTATAATCCTCATCGCTTACCTGATCAAACTGATGTTTGGATGGTAGACTATTCTCGTATAATTTTTCTATAGAATCCACATACGTGTACGGGAAGACACCTTTACGTTTCATCAGTTGTCTATGCAAAGGATTCGTGTACATATTATTGGTATAATGAAAATCATCTGCTTCTAACATATCCGAAAGGTTACTAAGTTTTGAATCCAAAAAACGATAGCTATCCAGAAATCTTAGATATATACTCATTCCATTCGAATTTGTATATCTTTTGCTAAAGGATAAGTAATTTTCAGAAGTTTGTGCAATACAGTTGATAGGTTCCGTATCGTAACCTAGTTTCTTTACTATGAAATGAGCATCGTATTTTGACAAGCAATGAAAGAATATTGGTATGAATCCTGGCATTTTCCTATTTAAATTGCAGTGCTTATGAGCTGGGCCAACGTAACTTCCAGTCAAATGACAATGATCACGAACCTTTATACACGAGTTAAGAAATTCACGTTTGCATATGTGACATCGTGTTGCATTTTGATATTCTAGCTCATCCACATCTCTCATACTTATTTCAATTTTATTAGCATATATATTAATGACCTGATTTGCAATTAACGTTAATTCTTTAAGAAAATTTTCAATTGCATATGGACCTTCAAATGATTTGAAACGTGTTAAATTTTTATCATAACTACAGACCAAATGTAATGCAATTGCATACGCTTCATGTTTATGAATGCTACGTGTCCAGCTTTTACTCGATACATCTTGACACGAATCTACCTTACGTAAGATACATTCTATGTCTGCATAAACCACGAATGGAACTTTTAGACATTTCGAATATGCGTTAAATTCAACGAGATCAGTTTTACCAGCCTCGGGCATTCTGATAATTTGATTCATCATACACCTCTTTTTATGGCTATTTAAACGTGATTCTGATGTGAAATACAAGTTACAATTGTTACATAACCATTTTCGCCCATTATGTTTAGTTAGCTGCTTTCCTAGCAAACGTGACAAGTCTGTTATCAGACAATAATGTCTTTTATACACTAAAAGATTAACATGATGTGATTTTATCTCTCTTGGTTGATATAAGAGAATAATCGATTTATTTTCAACACCGTATATCGTTATTGAAATATTTGAATTTTCATTCTCGAATTTTTCTACATCTTTCAATGATACGGGGAATGTTATATTCTCAAAGTTAAATTCGTTACGAAAATCATATCTTTTATAGGAGGTGGGTCGATTCTTGTTACGTTCTACTGGGTATTTGGATGCTAACAGACAGTATGCAAAGCAATATTTATGAGTATTACGAATGTTAATAACAGCTCTCTTCGATTTTATAAAGTCGGGTAATTCAGTATACATCCCTGCATTCAATGAATCGTATTGTGTCACATATATTGTTAATTTCTCAATACTGTATAAAGCTTTTGAACTGGTACGCGATTCAAAATTATCCATATGATCTAGTATAGGTTGTACAATCTTCTCTTCATACCATATAGATTTATCTGTAGATTGCAATATCACCTCAAGTTTACTGTTAAAGATAAATGTATGAATATTATCGCTCTCTTGTGATATTATGACATATTGACAGGATAAACAGGATCCTATCTTAAGACCTGATTTATACATGTTTAAGTCCTTATCAATTTCATTCAAAATTAAAGGTTTGCATTCTGCTAAGAATATAACGGGGTCAAGTATATTAACACAGTTGTGAATTTCGTAGGTGGTTAATCGTTTTTTGAAAGCAGACTCACTGTGAATACATCGTAATCGTTCAGCCTGGGTCACGTTCGAACAGGTTTCATCTTGCTGAATCGAGGGTTGTCCAGTGGCAGTATCGGAGCATCTTGTCGTCGTTTCTGAAAAAAGCAATTACAACATTCGATTAACTTTACATACGGGAACATTGATTTACATGTATGTAAGGTGGTAACAGAAATAACATACATGTTAATAACTTTTACATGTATGAATCTCAATTTTACGTAAACTCTATACTTTACGTAGAACGTAACATGCATGTAACTTTTACATATGAAAATAGTTACATAATGATTATGTATTTTACAATTATTGCTATCATCACGTAACTACAATATTCAGATAGTATGTAACTGTTTTACGTAATGCTCTCTCCCTTACATAAATGATAAAAACACACAACGTAAACCATGTAGATGTAAAATACCGTAACTGAACTACGATATTCACATGTACGTTTTACACATATAAATTAACGTTCTTTTTTCACCTACTACGTTACTTTTACGTGTAACAAACAAACGTAACTAACATGCATGTGAAATAACGTAACTGAACTACGATATTCACATGTACGTAATTATTACACATGAAAATTAACCCTACAACGTTCACTCTCAATTACTAATACTACATGACGTGCGATAATTAACACTTTAAGTTCTAATACAACATGTACGTACATGCAAGTAACTACATTCAATTACTAATACTACATGACGTGCGATAATTAACACTTTAAGTTCTAATACAACATGTACGATTTCACATTTACATGCAAGTAACTACATTATCACTTTTTTTTTATGAAATTTTATTCAATAATTGTACTCACCTTTTGACGACATTACGGGCTGCTTAAAAAAGACAATTTATGTCGTATGAAACCACTTTCTAGTGTTTCCTCGCCATGGTATTGGAGTATGCAGTCACCACGATTTAGTAGATCTTTCTGCGCTGCGGTCATATGTTTGAATCTCTCCGGGAGGAAGACTTGGAAATCTGATGTTTCGACGACGACCCGTTCACCATATCTGGTCTTCACGGTTTTGACGGATCGAATGATGTGTTGAACGGACTGATCTAATTCACGTAGTTTCTTTGTGGGAAGATGTGTTCCACCTTCAGCTAGTTGATTTAGCTGTAGCATCTCATGATCTGAAACATACATATAAGCACACACGAATCAGTATTACTTCAACATTCTTCGTAAACAGAGATAAAAAATGAATTACAATATACAACTTTTCTATCTTACCTGTAGGATCCATATTTCCAGAGAATCGACTGCCTCCTCACTCATCCGTGCCGCGGTATTTATTAACAGTTGCTCCGCCCCCCCCCCCCCTCCGTCCGGGAGAGGTGTTACTGTCTACATATTAGGCTATATGTTTAAAGTAGTTGTGACTACGTTATAAGTTAGAAGGTAATACTAGTAACTTTATTATCATAGTTTAAACTTTATATAGATTCATCATTTTTTACACCCCCTCCAACCGTATCTCTCCTTCCCAAACACCATGTTGCGTGCGCACACTAACTGTGATTCGTTCCCTACATCTTGGAGGGGGGGATATAATTACACATTTCTTTACACACACATACTTGTACAAAATATATTTTTCTGAACATTTGATTTTTTTACATTTGGTATACTAACACATTCATAGTATTGTTTCATCATTCATACAAATATATAGATTCATTCGTTTAATTTTAAAATATATTCTTTTTTTTCCTAACGTTATTTGACAAAGTTAGACTTCGCTACAGCAATAAGAATGTTTTGACCACCCCTGTCACCAGTCTGGAGAGATTAACTCTTTTTTTCTCTGACCCACATACCAAAAGGGATGACGTTCAGTGGAGTATTCGTAATACTGAGGGGAGATTTTCTAGACAATTTTTTTATATGGAGGGTGATATCTTGCCATGAATAGTTAGGATATCTACACTATAGATCCCTAGTTGCGTATATATATTATCGTATTGATTGATCAGTTTTGTATTACTCATATATACTTAAAGATGAGATACTTTTCTCTCGTTATCTTAATCATTTTTAAATAGATGGTTAGTGCTTTTATTTTATTTTCGATGTTATGTTCCACTTTTATCATGCTTAGAGGGAATATTCTTTTTAGGTTATCGTGCTTAGAGGGTGCGTTCCTTTATCATGAAAACCCTTTCAAACAGATTTACATTTGCATTCTTATACTTTTCTCTCAATTTTTTTTTATCATTCTTAAAGAGATGGGTAGTGCTTTTATTTTATATACACTTGCTATGTACCACTTTTATCATTTGCTATGTACCACTTTTATCATGCTTAGAGGGGACATTTCTTTGTCATGCGACCCTCTCACATAGATTTACATTTCCATTCTTATACTTCATCAATGTGGAATAGATTTATATTTTCTTGTACCTCGATGTGGGAATGGAATTTAACCTTTTCTTAACCTTTACATCGCTCTTGGATACAATAGCTCAAGGAGAGATTCTGCATAGGGAACTCCCCTTACCAGAATGTCTTATTACATTTATTTTCATAAATCTCTCCCAGTAAACATACCTAATCATTCTCTCGATATTCTTTTATCTAAAGAATAACGATACTACATCATATATCATACACTAAACGTAATAGATATCAAACCCTACACTCGATATTCATACATGAGAGTTCAAGCACAGACATCGAAGCACTGAACGTAATAGATATCAAACCCTAGACTCGATATTCATACATGAGAGTTCAAGCACAGTCATCGAAGAATTACTATCAATACATTTAATTCAAACATCCCCGGAACCCCCGTTACCCACCCCGCCCCTTCACAATATCGAACCCTAGACTTCGATATTCATACATGAGAGTTCAAGCACACACACACACATCGAAAAGAATTCACATTTAATTCAAACATCCCCGGAACCCCCCCCCCCGTTACCCATCCCACCCATCACACATTACACATCACACACACACACACACACACACACACACAATCATCATCATCATCATCATCATCATCCCAACCCTCAAAAACATCTCACTGCACAGGGGAGAACGGCACTACGCCAACACTCCCCTTCTTTTACAACTCGATTTTCATATAGGAGAGTTCTAAATCAATGAGCATTCTACATCACTCATATATTAACACAGAGGAGAGTTCAACATCTTATCTACACTGTGCTGATTCTCTCAATTCTATACTACTATACTTCAAGCCAAATTTATGTTATAGTCACGTAATGTTCCAACCGCCTTCGGAAAAACGTCTTATTTCTATAAATTAAACGTGGTTTACCCCATCAACGCAAATACTCATTCGCCTACAAGAGAAGCAGCACGCGCTTGCCTCGTGTTTCTTGTTTCAAAAGAGGACTACTAAAAATCTGTGGAAGATAGATTTAAAGTTTTCATAATGGTTTTCAATACACTCATAAAGATGACTTTCTGAATTACATTTGCACTCTTTCTCAGAAATAGTTCGGTAGGAGAATGCTCATAAGCTCTTACGAGGAACGCTTTTTACTCTAAGATTAGTCCAATTAATTATGTTCAACTGAATTCACATAACATCTGTGAAATCAGTTTCTAATTAAAATAGCTTCTGTCTTCAAAACTGCATTTATAGCATATGGTTTTCCAGTTCTCCTTACTCCTCTGTAATGTATTTTTTGCTTACCTATACAGGTTATTCAACTGACGGGGGCACGTCAGACACTGCGACGTTCATGGATATATTGTGATTAACACCCGAAGAGTGATGAAGCGAAGAAACACAAGAGGCTACATGTCACATGTAAATATATATGATCTTGGGTATGGTTTGTCTGGTAAAACATCTTATAAGAGGCTTGTGCCTGTCTACTATTACACCAATACTCTCCGAACACTAATAGCATATCAACACATTATTATTGGGCATTGTGGCCGGACTATAAAAACACAAGGACTATTCACAGCAATGGAGTTCGAGTCACATAGCTACCACGCTTCAGCATGTGATGACAAGAAGCGACGTGTTTTAGTTGCTGAGTGTCTACTCCAGCGATCCAGTTCTTAAACCTTAATATAGAGCATAGGTTTTACATTGAAGCAGAGCATCTTGAGCATTGTGACCTACGTAAGATTTATTGCGTTAGCCACCTCTCCAGGAAGAAGGGATAAAATGTAGGAACCACGGCCAGAGGGGAGTATAAAGCCGCGCTAAGTCTCTTGTTCCTGGTTCGAAGATCTATCCCATACTGGAGCAGCCCAGCGAGAGAGCTGAACGATCCTAACCAGGCAATCCTGTAGTGTTCACATCGAATGCTCTTTCCGTGAAGGAAAAACTTGAATTTGCTGTCCAACATCGCCTCGCGACGGATATCTGGAAGCACATGGAAACAGAATGAAAGGTAAATGAGGGAAAATAAATCGTGGTAAATGAGAAACTGTCAGAACATTCGCTTACCGACTACGAAAAACCTGGAAGAGAGTGGGCAATCAGTGAGAATCGAATCTGGGACCACTCGAATGCGAAACAAGTTATTTAATTAGAACACAAATTTTCTAAGAAGACACTGTCATAAAGTAGAAAATGTAATCACAGGTATTCCACAAAAGCAAAAGGATAGGTCCAACAAGTAAGTTCCAGTCGGAGCGCCTGTTACCTTGAGCTCAGAAGCGAGGCATAGATGAAGCTAAGATGAAGAAAAAGAAGAAGAAGAAGAAGAAGAAGAAGAAGAAGAAGAAGAAGAAGAAGAAGAAGAAGAAGAAGAAGAAGAAGAAGAAGAAGAAGAAGAAGAAGAAGAAGAAGAAGAAGAAGAAGAAGAAGAAGAAGAAGAAGAAGAAGAAGAAGAAGAAGAAGAAGAAGAAGAAGAAGAAGAAGAAGAAGAAGAAGAAGAAGAAGAAGAAGAAGAAGAAGAAGAAGAAGAAGAAGAAGAAGAAGAAGAAGAAGAAGAAGAAGAAGAAGAAGAAGAAGAAGAAGAAGAAGAAGAAGAAGAAGAAGAAGAAGAAGAAGAAGAAGAAGAAGAAGAAGAAGAAGAAGAAGAAGAAGAAGAAGAAGAAGAAGAAGAAGAAGAAGAAGAAGAAGAAGAAGAAGAAGAAGAAGAAGAAGAAGAAGAAGAAGAAGAAGAAGAAGAAGAAGAAGAAGAAGAAGAAGAAGAAGAAGAAGAAGAAGAAGAAGAAGAAGAAGAAGAAGAAGAAGAAGAAGAAGAAGAAGAAGAAGAAGAAGAAGAAGAAGAAGAAGAAGAAGAAGAAGAAGAAGAAGAAGAAGAAGAAGACCTTAATTAAGATACAAGATCAAAGAAAGGTACTTTTACATTTGGTTCTTATTTATATGACAGTAAACGTCACATCTCAATGCTTGCATATAATACTCATGTAGCAATTTTATAGACCGCCGCCTAGCAATATTTATGAAATATTTATTTCAAATTTAGAAACTAACACATTTTGTGATATTCATCGGAATTTTAAAACCAGAGCCAATTGCAGTTGAGATTTCAAATGTACACAGCCACGCACTTCTTTTTTACTTAAAATATCGTGGCAACTCAAATAAATGGCATTTTTGCCACAGTTAAATGGAATAATAGCATTGCATACCGTCAAAAAATAGAACCTTTGTTAATATTCAAGTGTATTGACTATAGGTCATAGGTCTTTGTGGCTAAATCAAACTAAACTAATCGTTTTCCGAAATGTATTGACTATCGCCTAGCAAAGTCTGAAGCAGAATGTCTACATTTAAGTTAGTAATTTAAAATGATTACAATTTTAAATAATGTTTTCAAAAATTAACTACATTTCCTTCCAAACACCTTCCATCCCTCTTTATCCAAGTTCGAATAGTTTCAGATTGCCAAAACGTTTCAGGACGAAATTTATGAGTCTTATATTAAAATACAGGAGTACCATACGAATGCCCTAAGAGGGAGATTTTTGCTGGGGTAGATGGTTGATGTGCAAATTGGAAGTTATTTGGTTATAAACTATGCCCTGAATCCTTCATTGGTCTGTTAACGTAAACTTACAGATATTATTATTATTATTTATACTGGAAAGCCCTGAAAGGAAAATTGGGATTAAAAAGCTTTAATTTTGTGTAGATTGAACTTTGCGTATTAACGATGAGATAGTCTGTTGTCTTCAGTAGTACCTACGCTGTTTCACTGTTAGTTTCATAACTAATTTCTCTACTATATTTTGTATCCTTATTCTAAAGATTACACATAAACTAACTCAGTAAGAGACAAATACTGTGCAATTAACGTTCATTTTGTTGTTAGAATTGTTTCATTTCTAATTTTTACGCATCTGTCATTTTTACGTGCCCAGCATTCAGTAGTAAGGTGAACTGCACTCAAAGAAAAAGCAGACAAACCACATCCATGTACTTATTACGATGTGCTCTTTTCTTCTCCTTTTAAACCTCACATCTTTTGGAAAGTAATCAAAGGGAATTCCATGTAACGACTTCGAACACCACTGCAGAACGGAACAATAACTTACACTCCTTGCTTCTGATCTTCCATCCTCATTAAAAATTAAAAGGATCTCTGGAAAAACGCTCAAGACAATAAGTGCACACCTGAATTCAACAGTTTATAGGCACTACGATGTTTATTTAAATTCCTGTCCTAATTTTAACAAACGAAATGACTCCGAAGTAAGTGTCAACCTAATATTCGGGAGGTTCTATGTTCGATTTCTGGGTCGTCCACTCTGAATATGGGATTTTTTGTTTGTGAAAAATCTCAGAATCGGTATATTAATACTGAGGTGGTTAGCCTTCTACCACGAATTCTCTGTCCGGCACACCATTTACCTCCCCCTTGCCCCATCATTTCCTTTCATCTGTTTCAGGTTTGAAAGACCTAGCGATGCTATTTACGTGTTGGGTAGGTCGGTGGAATTTATTTTCCAGTGCTTGGTGGAATTACTGGGGCACTTTTATTTATTTATTTATTTATTTATTTATTTATTTATTTATTTATTTATTTATTTATTTATTTATTTATTTATTTATTTATTTATTTATTTATTTATTTATTTATTTATTTATTTATTTATTTATTTATTTATTTATTTATTTATTTATTTATTTATTTATTTATTTATTTATTTATTTATTTATTTATTTATTTATTTATTTATTTATTTATTTATTTATTTATTTATTTATTTATTTATTTATTTATTTATTTATTTATTTATTTATTTATTTATTTATTTATTTATTTATTTATTTATTTATTTATTTATTTATTTATTTATTTATTTATTTATTTATTTATTTATTTATTTATTTATTTATTTATTTATTTATTTATTTATTTATTTATTTATTTATTTATTTATTTATTTGTTTATTTGTTTATTTATTTATTTATTTATTTATTTATTTATTTATTTATTTATTTATTTATTTATTTATTTATTTATTTATTTATTTATTTATTTATTTATTTATTTATTTATTTATTTATTTATTTATTTATTTATTTATTTATTTATTTATTTATTTATTTATTTATTTATTTATTTATTTATTTATTTATTTATTTATTTGTTTATTTGTTTATTTATTTATTTATTTATTCATTCACTCATTTATTTATTTATTTATTTATTTATTTATTTATTTATTTATTTATTTATTTATTTATTTATTTATTTATTTATTTATTTATTTATTTATTTATTTATTTATTTATTTATTTATTTATTTATTTATTTATTTATTTATTTATTTATTTATTTATTTATTTATTTATTTATTTATTTATTTATTTATTTATTTATTTATTTATTTATTTATTTATTTATTTATTTATTTATTTATTTATTTATTTATTTATTTATTTATTTATTTATTTATTTATTTATTTATTTATTTATTTATTTATTTATTTATTTATTTATTTATTTATTTATTTATTTATTTATTTATTTATTTATTTATTTATTTATTTATTTATTTATTTATTTATTTATTTATTTATTTATTTATTTATTTATTTATTTATTTATTTATTTATTTATTTATTTATTGCAATTTTAATTTTAAGTCGGACGATGAATGGAATGTGTGAAATGATGCTCAAATGTGCCCGGGGCCCATAGAGCTCAGAGTCACCCGACATTGGTCTTTCAAGATAACGGAAACCCCCGGAAAAAACTTATCCAGGTAACTCACCCTGGCCGAGATTCGAATTCGGGACCTCTTGAACGTGAGGCAGATACACTACCATCTACGCTACCGAGGCGGACATCTTTCTTTCTGGTAGTGTCTCTTAGGAACTCCAGATTGTAGATGCCTAAGGCAGGGTTAGCCGGCTTCATGTTGAAATCGTTAGAGATCCCGTTCTTGCTAGTTCACATCGTCGGCCATTTGTGTCTCTCCTTTATCCCTTGTAAAGGGATAATATTTTACTTTGTTCTAACAGCTAACTGTGGAGGTTTTAGCAGTTGCTGATGTCTGCCTCAGTTGCAGACAAAACGTCTGGGAAAGAAAAAGGAACCCGTTAGCCACGGCCTACAAGCCCGGATTATACTGTATCTAGTAGAGTTGATTACATTGTATGAACATCATTGTGACTTAATGCAGTTTTATATTAAAAATGAAGTAACAAAGACAAACGGTGAAGGAATAAGACTGATTGAGTGTGCAACAAGTTTCTGGAGTTTAAAGAGTGACCGAAATAGCCATGGAAGTGGACATTGCAACTTACAGAGGGAGAATTGGAAAGAAATGTGTGAAAAGAACAAAGTTGAGGAGAAAATTTGTCAAGGGTTACGTTGGAAGGTACAGGTCACAATATGGCCTACGTGTAGTGCCGTGCCTCGGTTACAGAGGCCGCTCCATCTTAATCCTGAGCTCAAGTTCTTACATAGCAGCAGCAAGTGTAACCGAAAGTGCCAGGACAGTCGTCACTGCTGTATTAGCGATTGTTCAACACTTCAAATTGCACTGAAAACAAGTTCCACATATAGGATCGTGATGGAAAAATAAAAAAGAACAATACTGCAGTACCCTTTTTTGTCATTACTAGACTGTAGAATGATAGTCGTTATTCGCTTGTTACGAAATCTACATAAAATTCTGATAGTTTTATACTACCTTCGTAATATACATAATAATCCTGATGTAAAATAAAGTCTTACATTCTTTAAGGCTTACTGAATCAGTTTCCTTATGGTATTAAGTGTATCCATTCGCGGTATACGTTAGCCTGTTTCAAATTATGCAGAAAAGTAACAGTAATACAGATATACACGTAACAATCCATGAAAATTAGAGTAACTGTATAATAGTATAAGATATATTGGAAATGTTGGAGGTAGAAAGGTAACACAGTGTGTTTAGACTAAGAAGCCAGCAAAGTACTCGATTATACACCTCTTGATGCTTGCTAGTACTGTTATGGTGAATTGACATATTTCCTCATAAACATTAGAACGAATCTAGATTTAAAAGTGTATCTTGTAGGTATATTTTGATCCTGATTTCAATAAACGAAGTACATCAAAGCAACTCAAGGATCTTAAAAGTTTTCATATGCTCTTAATTTTGGTAATCGCAAGAAACAGGAAACGTATTAGATTTCGTATTACAAAACAAGGCCACTAACCAAAAGCAGAAACGATTTCTAATATTTGTATCAACCGAATGAGACAGCTCAGGCGGTTTCGTCTGTGGCCCGCACTCATGAGACAGGTTAGACTTCCGCGGCCGACCTACCTGACCCATGGGTTTTTCGGGGGGTTTCCCGGTTCGCCAGGCGAATGCTGGGTAGGATAATTACATCCCCGAATTTTCTGTCCCTCCAGATAATCTCCATTATCATTTCACATCATCTCTCATCCGGTGGTCTCTTTCAGGGTACAAGTGTCGGTGGGTGTCTCGGCACCTTGGGTCGGCCGCCCTCTGTCTTCTCTCACCTCATCTTTCCTCCCTGGGATGCTCCACTAGGAGCTTAGGCACAATAAACCACAGCTTTCGGTGCCGAATCCCCTCCGTAGCAATCCCACTAAAATATAAAAAGATATTTTTATCATTTTTGCAAAGATTGTACATTTTTTAAAATACTGACCTTTAAAATTTGTATACATTCAGAGGTAGAGAAAAACTGCATAAAGTATCTAACAGCTAGAAGGCCCGAGAAAGTAATTGACAGACCAGAAATCTATGGAAATTCGTTTATTCCAAACTGTAATTATTGCTGGAAACGTGCCTTTTACTATACAGCTAAAGAGGTGTTTCAAGGTTACGCCAGTGAAATGCCAATCAACACGAAAGCATAAAATGAATAACCTCTCATTACTTCATTTAAGCTGGGAGCATGGGAATTATTCTATATAACGTATATGTGGATTTAGACGGAATACAAAATACCAAATTAATTAAATTCGTAACCTCTTACTTTGATAATACATACCACAAAATAAAACCGATATATCCTATACTACCACTACTACTACTACTACTACTACTACTACTACTACTACTACTACTACTACTACTACTACTACTACTACTACTACTACTACTACTACTACTACTACTACTACTACTACTACTACTACTACTACTACTACTACTACTACTACTACTACTACTACTACTACTACTACTACTACTACTACTACTACTACTACTACTACTACTACTACTACTACTACTACTACTACTACTACTACTACTACTACTACTACTACTACTACTACTACTACTACTACTACTACTACTACTACTACTACTACTACTACTACTACTACTACTACTACTACTACTACTACTACTACTACTACTACTACTACTACTACTACTACTACTACTACTACTACTACTACTACTACTACTACTACTACTACTACTACTACTACTACTACTACTACTACTACTACTACTACTACTACTACTACTACTACTACTACTACTACTACTACTACTACTACTACTACTACTACTACTACTACTACTACTACTACTACTACTACTACTACTACTAATAATAATAATAATAATAATAATAATAATAATAATAATAATAATAATAATAATAATAATAATAATAATAATAATAATAATAATAATAATAATAATAATAATAATAATAATAATAATAATAATAATAATAATAATAATAATAATAATAATAATAATAATAATAATAATAATAATAATAATAATAATAATAATAATAATAATAATAATAATAATAATAATAATAATAATAATAATAATAATAATAATAATAATAATAATAATAATAATAATAATAATAATAATAATGTAAACATTTCGCTTCGTTGTTATTATCATCATCATCATCACCATTACCATTATCAATATCAAGAAGTAGTTATTGCACCGCAAATTGCTGATCCGGCAGAAGTACGTGGATATAATTCAATACTTAACAATTTAGAGTGATAAGGTATAGAAACCCTCTAATTCTTCAATCTCAGACAGTAGACAACTCGCTTCAAATGGATAATCATTAGTCTCCATTAAATTTGGTGTCAACTTAACTGGTGTTGCTTATTCTCACATCCGCCCACGCGTAGTCTAACTTAAAGATCTCACAGTTCATCACTGGAGCAGCTGGTAGTAGATATATTGGAGATTGAGATTGGATATCACGTCAAATATGACGCATACATCACCGGCATCACAGTGAAATGGCAGTGACAATTACATAAAGTAACAACATGCAAGATACAACGAAGTAACTAAATACTCTTCAGAAGTAAAACCAATCTCTATTAATAAGAGTTTTGCACAGTCTTTCTGTTGCAATATCGAATGAAATTATGACTTATTTTCTATAAAATTATTTGTATATTCTTAAATTCTTATAAAGAATAAAACCGAATTAGAAGTTTAAAATAAATATTTCACAGATAAGAAGGGTATGTGTCTATTAAGCTTCTTCCGCATCTCCCCTTAACGATAACACTGATCTGCACTTAAAAACTTATTTTCTTTTTTTTTAATCTGATAAGTAATTCTAAACGGATTTTTGTACTGAATTCCAAAATAATCTCCATTTTCTCCCATCACGTCAGGTTTTTATGCTATTCATAGGTAACAGAAATGAAACTTAAGCTTTCTGAAACTCAATAAAAATTATTTGCAACAAGCATTTTGTATGTAAAACTACTCTATAATTTGTTATTTTCCACTAATTACGCATTAGTTAGTAATAATAATTATAAGCACATTCATAGCTTAACCTCAAAATTGCACTTAAAATTTTCTTCCCTTTGACCCCCTCGCATGTTGCTCATTGGAGTGCCTTTTTAACACCTAGCAGGACTTTTAGTGCAAAATGCACAATGATGTTAGACGACTACAATTTTCTAAAAGCCCCGCGTTGTGGAGATCATTTTGTAGCAGGATTCTTTTGCAAGAGGTGCGTGAGGATGATAAATTATTAATTACTCCCACATTTGATGGTGATCTTGACAAATTCTGGTAGAATTATTCGAAATTCCTCGGCTGCACAGGGATTGGGATTATTACCTCCAGGACGTAGTCGCAGAGGTGAGAGAATTCAAGATAATATGCAAATAAAACCACAACAATTCTCATTTAAAACATTCTTTTTTAACACTGAACAAATAAATACATTCCTCAACGTTAACATTATTTGTTTCTGCAACTTCGAGATATGCTTTTACAAAATATCATGCACCGCAATGTTTCTGCAAACTTGCAGATAATATCACACACGACCGTACTGTTCGGAATCCAATGCAGGATAGAGATGCTAGCTGCAGTCAATTTCCTGCTAATAGTCATGTCGTTGCTATCGCAAATCATCATTTTTCTATTGGCCCATATTATATTTCTTTTGCGTAAAGTTCAGGGCCAGATATAACATTTTAAATTTTTTTGTTAGTTCTCAAACCATTTAACACTTGAACTAAAATGTCTTTAGAATTTCTAATGAAATTATTCTTATTAAAATTATTACCAAAATTGAGTTCACTAATGCCATGAATAATTTTGAACGAAATATCTAAAATAACCGCTTCAAACATCAAACACTAGTCCGCCATTATGTGAACACTTCACTTCCATTGATATCCCATTTCCATATGTTTTATATCCTGGTGAAATATTGCACCCTGTTCCTCGCCAAAACATCCTAAACTGCCAGGGAAATAATGTAGATGGAAATGAAGAAAATTTACTTTGACGCTCATGTTACAACCAATATATTTGAAGCTTTGCAACATCATTTTCAAGTTCTTACCATAATTTGGGTCTTTTTCTATTTCCAAGCAAATTATGTTTCTGAAAGCATTCCAGACATCCTTCACTTCTCAGCTCATAGCGTTCTCAAAATAACTGTCCAGAGCATCATTTTTCGAATTTGTTGGCCAAAGAATACACCAGCTTTAAGTTTTTTCATATGATAATAAAGGAAATGACACACAAAGGTATTTAAAGCACTCACTGTCTTTACCCAGAGTTTTTCACCAATTACTTCATTAAACGCAATTTAAGTAGAGAGATGGCAAACTGTATTTTTGAGGGATTACGAGTAAGAGGTTCACTTTTTATTTTTATTCTTTTTCGGTGTTAAATTGGTCCCAGGTGGCCACTGTTCCCTTTCCCAGTGTTCTCACTTAGCTCTGCTATCCCATTCACATAAGAAACAAGGATATTTTGTGAAAACCAGCCTGCTGCCCAAGTAATTAGTCCAATAATCTTGAAATATCCACACACTAGATAACAAATACTTAACATTTTCATGTGTCTCCTTTAAAACAAAAGTAAATTGAAGGAATTGAAGGATGAATGTTTCCATTATGAAGCAAAACAGCTTATACATACTTTGAGAACAATCTATGAAGAATCTCCACTCTTTGGAGTTAGTAATTTTAAAGGTAACACACAGTTTTGTACATTCCCTAAGGCACATATAGTTAGTAAATATTAATAAATATAAAATATAAACATAAATAGTACTTATGTTATTTCACATTTTAAGTAATAAAATTGAAATAACAAGCTGTTGAGTATGTACATTATTAAAAATATTCAGAACATAAAATTTTGAATTACAAATAATTCTGACCTGGTACGCAAAAATGAAGTTCAGTTTTGCAATCAGTGTAAAAATGTGAATCAGAAATGCTTATCCATTTCAAAATAAGAATAAAAAGGAATGCCCAAAGGCAGAATTGTGTTTTCTGCAATAAGTACGTGTGTGTGATATTTCTCAGTAGAGCAAAATAATCTTCAATGAGCGCGTTCCTTGTTTGTGGAATATCATCCATTAAGAGATGGCACAGGTTTTGGTAAGCAATTAGGCTAATGTTCATCTTCGAAGGAAGCCTACCTTCTCCCTGTTTCTGAGAATGTTGCGTAGTACTGTACAAGCAGCAACAATTGCCATAGTGTGTTTCAAGTCTCTCTCTCACAACTAATGATGGTATGGGGAATCTCCTTTTCCATACACCGAAATATCGTTCTATTGCATTGTGAGATTCGTTGTATAGCCTCCCCCCCCCTCTCTCACTCTTATTAACCGGGTTTTGGTACATAGGCTTGCCCTTAGTCGTGTGACGAGCCTGGCCATCGTACATCTGTATTGAGTAAGTCTGTACTTATTAAAACTTGAAGAGTTAACGAAAAGTAGCCAGTTTGTTAAAGAAGTATTTCAGGATTACTTCACACATGTGACTGGATTTTTATGAGTGCAAGATAATGCCCCATGTTTTTAGGAAGTTGTGCAATGCAAAGGAAACTGATTTTATTGTTTGCAATTTCAATTATAGTTTCTGGAAGCTTATTAGTGCGATCCGTATAAACCTGAACGATTTCGACAGGACATAACATTTGTGTGTGTGTGTGTGTGTGTGTGTGTGTGTGTGTGTGTGTGTGTGTGTGTGTGTGTGTGTGTGTGTGTGTGTGTGTGTGTGTGTGTGTGTGTGTAATTTACGTCCTTCAACGTTAAGTCATATCGGACGATGAATGGAATGGATGAAATGAATCTCAAATGAGCCAGGGTCCATAGAGCTTAGAGTTACCCGAAATTCGTCTTTAAGAATAAGGGAAAACTCGGAAAAGCCTTATCCAGGCAACTCACCCTGGCCGAGATTCGAACTCGAGTCCTCTTGAACGTGAGGTAGACACGCTAGCCATAACTTGTGAACCAATAATAGGAAACACGTATATAATACACAATTGAGAGATTACATTACACTATTTACATCTCAGAGAAAATGTTGGAAGTGTCCTCCACCAGCATCTATACTTGATACGACTGTAGACACTGAAGTTTATATGGGTATCTTCAAGACATTTGTGGAGCAGGCCCAAATGACCTTGATGTCGACGGGCCCTAAAACCCCACTCACTCACTCACTTTGTGGAGCAGCTGTATGATACCGAATTGAGAGAAGGTTATTTCCAGCAAGATGGAGCAACGTGCCATACATCTAATGACACCATGGAACTTGTAGCAGTTTACTTGATAATCGAATAATCTCAAAAGGTCTGTGGCCCCCCAGATCCCCTGACCTAACCTCACCAGAGTTTTTCCTGTGGGAGTATGTAAAAATAGAGTGTACAGTTGATGTTCTCAAGGAATTCATTCGAAGCGAAATAAGTAACATTGGCGAGGATACTCGCCATATAATTTCAGAGAATATGGTGAGACGAGTGCAAACATGTATAGATACTGGTGGAGGACACTTCCAACATTTTCTCTGAGATATAAATACTGTAATGTAATCTCCCAATTGTGTATTATATTATCCCAAAGTTGCACGTGTGTCCTATTATTAGTTCAAAATTTATGGCACATAGAAGTGTTTTAGATTTATGTGGATCGCACTATAGCTCTTGACCAATCCTGCAATAGCTATGTTCGATTTTGTTGGCATGCTAATGACTATGAAATCACCAGTAACATTCAATATGCTCCAAGTGCATAACATAATAGGCCTAAAGGGTTAATAGCTCACACATGAAATCATTACAATTTTACAAGCAAATAAAAATAAATTGGGGACGAGAAGCATATGTAGATTACTGCAATAGGCAATAGAGAGAAGGGTTAGCATGGATGAGAACAGGAATAATATTTCTAAGAGGGATAAGAGGTAGGGAAAAGGGAATTTGTGAATTGTGTGGGGATAAAGAAAGCATGGAACACAATGTAACAGAATGCGAGGAGGTTGCAATATAAAGAAAAAAGGTTTGGGAAGAAAAATGAGAGAAAGTAGAGAAGAGGATAGTAACTATAAAAATGTTAACGGGCAGGGAGGAAAAGAAGTATTGGTGAAAGTAAAAGAAGAATGGGCCAGAAATGTAAAAAAAGTGTAAGAAAGGATGAGGAGGGAGAAGAAAGGGACTAAATAAGTAATCAAGGAGGTATGGAGGTTAAGAGCTACCTGGCTGAGCAGAAGGCCATGGTGTCATGCAAGCGAAGGTAGCAACAAGGTAACGACAAATAAATGTAGCCAAAGGTTGTAAATTGTAAAATTTTGGAATATGCACAATAAATATATCATATCACAAATGCAAGAGCGATCGCCCCATGGATGAGTGGTTAGACCGCTTGAATCTGACCAAGGCGGCCGGTTTCGATTCCAGGCGACAGCTAAGTGGCATTTGTGGAAGACAACACGGCGATGGGGCGAGTTTTCTTCCGGGATCTCCAGTTTCCCCCAACATCTTGTTCAACCTGTGGCCCATCTTCATCTCATGTATCATCAGTGTCACAGTGTAGTGTTTACTACAGCCGTATGTAGTAAAAGTGGGCGTTAAACACTACACATTTACAGGTGCAAAAAGCGAAACTAACTTAAATGTTATGTGTAATATGTATTGGATTATTGTAAAATGTAGCGTGAGATAGTAAGCAAACATGTACTTAGCGGTTTTACTTGTAAGCCTGCGTGTTGAATATTTATTCCCAATATCAATCTTCCTTTCAGTCCTATAAAAATCGTTTCATAAATAAGGTCAAGAAGTAAATGTGTTGAAGCTTTGGTTTAGTGACATTGATTGCAAAATTATTGATTATCCTATCTATGGCAAATGTTTTGCTTGTATTAGTCATTAATTAAAGAGCCCAAGTAAGCGCAATATTTTGAATTTAGATTCAACATTTTGGAGTGTAGACGTGGAAATTCTGCCATAACTACTAATTACACTTAAGGTGTACTTTACTGACATATCGCAGTCAGTAAAATATATTAGATATACAATATTGTCGTTCTGGCGGATTGTGTACGGTTCCGAAACGTTGAAATTATTTTCTAAAAAAGTCACCTGGGTGGAAGTCTACGAGAATCTAAAGTATATGGGATTCCAGAAACTATATAATCTCTATTATCAAACATATAATCTATAAAAATGGATCATTTATAAATGGTTTTGGCTTGTTATTGAGACGGCTGTGCTTGTTTTCTGCAAGGCAGCATGGCCGAATCTTTGTGAATGCGAATATCAGAGTCGACTTCTGTGTTTCATTTGGATTCGTAACAATATAGAAGTACACTACTCACGCAAATAATTTAAGCGAAAGCGTAGGGAGCATAAACGGCAACGAAACTAAACGCCATATATATTCTTCACAAGAGTAACAAAAACTCAAAAACTGTTAAGGTTTTCGACTTATTTTCTGTGAGCTACCTATAGACATTTCGACAATCGTTTTAATTTTAAGGAAAGTACAAGGGGCACTTTTAATGGCGGTGAGAAATAGATTTGTAATTAAATTATTGTACTGTGGCAGTGCTCGTAACAAAATATTCATTTTGAGAATACATTTTAAGGAAGTTGGCGAAAATTTCCTCTTCAGGAATCTGTAGCCTGACTGGCACATGCTGAAACCAATTGCTGGTAAGAGGATGTTGTTAAAGAAACTGGGAAGGAGAGGAGAAATAGCTTTTATTTTTATTTACTTTTTACGCGTTAAAAGTTATCTGAAATAACTAGAGTTCTTTATTTTTATGAACTAGACAATTTAGACAGTTTAAGTGATACCGAAATTAAAGGATTACAATAAGTAAAGAATCATTATGGATTTCAAAGGAATGTTGGTTCTTTGTTACAACGCGTGCAGATGCAGTTGAGTCAACTAGCAGTTGGGGTGAATAGTTGTTTTAACAAAAGAAACGTAAAAAACAGTGTCCTTAGCATATTTCTAAAGGGTAGTACTTGACTCCGTTAGAATAGGCATTTTTCGAACCCTTAATAATGGCATGAGCATAATCACAATGGACAAAATTGTCACAAAGGGAATCTTTGTGTGAAAAGAAGGCTTCGAGAAAGTGAAAGTCACACATACACCCACGCGCAGCTGTGGACAGCAGTCCGAGGCGTGAAGCCGATTAGGGCAGTTATCTTGTTCATTCTTGGTCGAGGGCACACAAGAAGTGGTGAGAGAAGATATTTGTCGGTTCATATGTACGTGAAGAACGAATTAAGTCTTATCGAGTAATAAACATTTCACATACAGTAACTCTAAACAGTGATATTGGTAACCTTTGGTCGGCAACTTCAAGTTTAATATAATGATAAAGGAAGCAGTCATTAAACCAGTTTGAAACGGGCATTCCAGTGTCACTAAAACTATCCTTCTCATACATACTCACGCATACCCTGAGATAAACCTCGTTGCTTTACGCTGAGCTAAACATATTGTACCAAACTGTAGTGGAAAATGGAACTGTGTGCCACCCATTTTATTATTGCTTCAAACTGTCGCCCCAACGTGGGACTCTTTGCTCGCCAACGATATAGTAGCTTTATAAGTCAGACGTCTTTTAAAGGCAGTGCATTGTCTCCAGGAATTTATTTAGTAATTGCATCTAACAAGTAAGTTGGTTTTGATAAATACTTCAGAGGGTCACTAGAGAGAACTTGGGATATGTAACAAACTCTTCATCTGCCCCCTTTTTTACTTTTTCTTGAAAGAGCAAATCACTCAACTGTGACATCATTATACATATAATCTTAATTTAAAATAACTCAAATGAAACGTTATCAATCAATTACCAATCTAAAAACTGAGTTTATTTCCCAAAACAGAGACTATGTTACATTAGTGGAAAACGTTCTACGACCTATTCGTTTATTTACACGTGCTTCTCTGTTATCTCGGAGTACACACATAGTAGCAAAATTAGCGCACGCCATTGCCGTGCATTAAACTGGAACTGCCCCATTGCGTTCTGCAACTGTTTTAATGCTCGAAGGGATATCTACTTACACGAAAGTAGATTATGCCACCCGATATAACCGATATTAAATTAAATTTGAATAATGTGAACTTGAAGCATTATTTTGGATTACTGCAAACTTCAAAACAAAATAGACATGTAGTTATAGATACGAATAATAAAATCATAAATGAAATAAATATCTTTAGATAAACTACAAGCAAGGAGTCTATAATTTCCTTGGATCCTACAGAATAAGTGAAAGTTTTGTCTAGATTGGAGAAAGTGAGTTGACTCGTATGTTAGGGAATGAAAATTAGAGTAATCGACATTTATTTAGATAATTATAAGATACGCTACTATTTTTATCACATTCTAAAACTTGGCTCATATAAAAAAGTTATAGAGAGACCTTAAACCCCACACACTCAATCACATGTACCTCCCACCAAGTTTAGTCAATATAATGGCAAAATATTCCTTGACAAACAAGTTCAGGGAAATCAGAAGGCAATTTGACTATATCAGCACTTTATGCATCTCTCCCTAAAAGAACTGAATTTTAAAATGTGTTATGCTTCCTATTTGTCTCTTTGGGTTGGAATTTATATATATATAACTACTCATACTCGCAATAAGATTTTAAAAATCCATACTGAATATTCATATTACAGGAAACGGAGTTTAGACTAAATTATAGAGATGAGCAAGAAAACCTACCTTAAATCTCCAGGTTTAAACTCTCCTTTAGAAATAGTTCTAGCTCATGTCCGTCAGGAAGTACGGCACCGTTTAATCTTAAAATAATTTTCAGGGTCAAATAAGCTGTTTCCGAGATTACTTCACATATACCTACCAACCTGCGTACACACACACACACACACACACACACACACACACACACACACACACACACACACACACACACACACACACACACACACTGTGTTTGTAATAGTGTAAATAAGACTTGAGGACGTTAGCAATGTACATCATACAACTGTTTAAAAGTGCCTCTCAAATTTTTTTTCTCGGCAATTCATTGAATAAAGCAATCCTAAATATTACGGACAAATTCCATTGATGCTCATTATTTAGAAAAGCTGAATTTAATGTAATTTCAGCAGCATTTATATGTTTCATGAGCGTCGGAAGGAGTTACGGAAGTTTAAAGTAAAGGTATATTCATATTTCTGTTCAGAGGTATTTGTCAATTTTATATTTTCCTATTTTTACACGTTTTTGGAAACATGCCGTGTTGATATAGAGGAAGAATTTGATCTAAAGCCAAATCGATTCCACTTGGTAAAGCGCGGAGTATTTTTCTTCCGTTGTAGCTAGAATTTCCTGCAAATTGTTCCTTTTCCAGGCATCTTGAGGGAAATCTTTAAATGTTATCTCTTGGTCTCTTTCCAAATATCTTTAGCAAGATTTATTGGATTTTTTTTTCCATTTCCAGAGCTTTTTACTCGTCGAAACTAACCTAGATGTGTGTTACAATACACTTGAGAATTCTTCTCTTCCCCCGTGGTATGGAGGTAACAACGTACCTTCATCATTGGAGCCCATGTTGCAATTCCGTTTGGAGCAACTTACCTGCGTTACTCTTTTACCGTCTCGTTTTGGTATATTCATTCGCATTCGAAAAACATACGAGTCACTATAATTTTTGACGCAAAGGTTTCCGGATTCATCTGCTTCAGTCCTGTTTAGGCATTCAGAAAGGTTTGTCACCAAAAATGGACCACATTAATTCATATTTCTGTCCCAGTCAACGACTAGCCAGATTAGTTTCCTTCCTCTTATCTGTTGGTGACAAGAGCAAGCATTGCATTTGATACAAAAATTCAATATTTAGATTTCATCGAAATACAGCATACCAAAAAAGACTGGAGCAAACATCAAATTTTGTATGAGGTTGGCGTTAAATATTTTTAAGGAAATCCCTATTTATTTGTACTTTTTTCTACTCAAAGTTACCCTAACAACTAAAAATATCATATTTTACTCATTAACATTAAAAGCTAGATTTATATATTGAAGTGTTTAAATAAACTACGAAGTCCTCTTCCTTAATGCGGTATTTCATATCGTGTTGTATAATAAAACCAAACTAGACAGATAAAAGCTTCCTTAAGAAAAATGCCAAGGTCGCTAAACTATACAATTTGTCAAATAAGTTTTTCCATGCACTATCCCATTTTAGGATTATTATTGTTTTTTTTTTTTTTTTTTTTTTTTTTTTTTTTTCAATTCTCTAGTGCTTGTGGCAATACTCTTTCAAGTGCAGTTCTTTCAGTCCTCTGATCTCAGAAATACTATGTAGCATCCAGGCAGGTGTATAAAAGTCAGTTAATTGTGCAGTCTACCTCCTGTGCTTTGCTTATCTGCCACGAAAGGTAAACGCAAATACTAATGAAAGAGCACATGCAACCGGGGCAGAATAATGCACAAAGCCATTCAGCCCTTTTTGCTTCCAGCATGAAACTCGGGAAGGAGGAATGAAGGGAAAGATCTGAAGGCTAACTAGGTCTGGATGGCGACGTGTGCAAGCACAGCCGTGTTCCCTAACGTCTCCAGTTCAGACATATCCGAAGCCGCCTAAGCCTTTAATCCTCAGACGTCACTCGAAGGGACGACCACCTAAAGCACCCAGAGGCAGGTCCTAAATGAGCAGTCGAAACCTCTGCAGAGCACAAATTCAACGCCTAATCGTAACACGCCGAAAATCTTTGCCAGATCCTACATCCCTGAAACAGTAACAGTGAAGTAAATAAAGAATACAGAGAAGAAGGGCAAGAAATTCGTGGCAAAAGTTTTAGTCTACTGATCTGGTGAAACAATAAGAAACTCCCTTATTAGTGCGCATGGTCGCTGGAAATGAAACCCGGGATCTTCCGAATGCGAGTCCTTTCGCCCTTAGCACGGTAACTTCTATTTATAATGCGCCTCATTATAGTTAAGACAAAGTAAGGAAATGTAGACGGGCGGGGACTTCCGTGATGCGACCTTGCGGCCTCTTGTACCTGTATCTCTGATGGTGCCTCCAGAGAAAGCCGTGAGGGGAGAGGGGTGGACGGTGGATGGATCCAGGAGTGCCGATATAGCAGAGCACAGGTTCCCTACCATTTACAAGTTGCATTTCCTCAGTGGAATCGGGTTAAAAAAGTACCCGCTTGAGCCAAACACGCCCTCTGAAGGGTTTGAAGCCGGAAAGCGCAACCCCGATGCTCGATACAGCTGTCGACGTGGGTCAACCTGAAAAGACCAAGCCAATGAAGGGGAAAGTAAAATGAAAATGGAGATGAAATGGAGGAAGAGGAATTTTGGGGAATGTAATTAACCACTCCAGCATTCACCTAGCAACCCGAAGAAGCTCCCAATAAAGCCCATGGTTCAAGAAGGTCGGCTACGGGAATCGAACACATGAACACCCGAATGCGGACCAGATCTACAGCCTAAACTATGTCCCCGGTTCAGTACAGTAAAAATTCCAAAGAGATTTGTTTTAATTTATGTCCTCCTACGTTAAGTCACATCGGACAATGAATGAAATGGATGAAATGGTGCACAAATGAGCCAAGACTCCAGTGGAGCTTAGAGTTACCCAACATTCATCTTTCGGGATAAGGGAAAACCCGGGAGAAAACCTTATATAGATAAGTCGCCCTGACCGAGATTCGAACTCAGGACCTTTTGAACGTAAGCTAGCCACACTACTATCTACGCTACAGGGGCGGACTCGAAAGACATTCGTTGTGAATATATTACATAATATGCGAACAGCACATTTTTTCCACTATATTATTTACACTTCTCTGTTCATCTGAATCATTTTACTTGTAATGAAATCTAACCGAGAATTTTACAGAATCTTAAAGTGAAAATTACATTTAAACCGAAACTCCGGTCTTTGGATATAGTGTTCAGAGTTTATTACTATTTCTTTCTCTCTCTTTTTCTCCTGGTTCCATTACCCGCTTAAAACTACTGTCGGCTAGGCTGGACAAAGCTTAGCTTACATTGCGAGCGGCTTAAGGGACATTTACAATGAAAATTAGACATAAAGGTAACATAAACTTAATTAGCCTGTTTTATATTATCTTATGCATGTATTCGCAGTACCTGACGTTAACACAAATGTGGCCGTAAGCTCCAAACTTAAACACAGATGTTTGCGAGGCTCAAGCTTTCATGTTTATGTTTATTACAAACACAGATAACTGGCCAGTCAGAGAACGAGCTTCACTTCGGGTTCTCTTTACACATCATTACGTTGCCGTTGGGCCATCTCACTTCAGATTTTCCCGTCGTCATCTGATGACTCGCAGACTGTTTCTTTTCAAGGTCACTTCAAGGAATGATTAAGAAGTCAAGTTAAATCAAGTATATATTTGCTAGAAAAATACGAATAGCCACTGTAGGCACCTTTTATGATTTTAACACCCATTGACTACGTAGCTAAATCTTGTTCCATTTGGAGTATGGGGTAATGTGGTAGGTAATTTAATTGATTTTCGCCATTTTATTCCAATAGCATTAGAATATAACATTGGTATCATAAAAGTAGCTACCCATAAAAACCACAAGGTGCTGGAGATGGTATTCTTCCGTTTTATAGACATTTTGGAACTCCAGTGTTGCAATAGCCTTCAGCTCTTCCATTACAGCCGTTGGAATTTTGTCCAGGTTCCCAGACCGACCTCCCTTGAAGTGATTTCTCACTCTTAGGAGGAGGGAAAGGTACCAAGAATTCAAGCACGGTGGAAAAGTATGCTTTTGTTCCTAAAAATGTAAGCTGATGAATAATTTTTGTCTCTCAAGTTTAAGTGATTTGTCCGGAAAGGAAAACGAAAAACTGGCCAGAATATCAGTTATCACTAATTGGTGAAATAAAACTGTAATGAAACTTCATATATGCTTTAGTTATGAACATTATTGTTTCGCAAATTTTCACACCTATTTTACGAAATAAATGATTAAGATTTGGTGTGGTTCAGCTGTATAATTAAGTGTTGTTAAAATCGCAAAGGAATTAAAACGTGGATCATTAATGAAAAATATAATTTTCACAGCATTAATATCCCTACAAATATACAAATAAATAAAATAAAAATCTGAAATACTCCGTCCTGGTAGCTGATTTCTTAAACCAGGACGTAAATTTCAAACTGTTAATTTATTGAAATAAAAACAAAACAATTAATTACATAAAAAAATTCTTCAGATGAACCTACAACTAGAATAAAAAGAAAAGAAAGAACACATAAAACTAAAATTACACCTAAACAAATTTCCTGCTCAACTACATAGCATATCCCTAAATTAAAATAATTTAAACATAATAATATAATTAACATTTTTATCCTTATAGTTTTAAAATACAAATGTACCTTCCTACCATTCTTCAATTACTTTAAAAACATATAAAACTTCATAAATTACTAATATTTAGTTAATTTCATTATTTGTTTACTATTGTTTAACTATATCAATTGTAAATTATAAATACTATATAACATATCTGAAATAAAACAATTTAAAATTTAAACAAACAACAAAGTGATTCATAGTATCATCAATTACAAACAATTAACATTTCATTAACCTAAAACTCTTCAACATCAACTTCCTCAATTCTACTACAATATACATTAAATTAACAAATTCAATATTACCAGAGCAATTAAGGTATATAATTTGTTCAGTAGTCATTCCAGACACCATCCTGTCCAACATCGCATTTAGGAACTGAACTCAAATTCTCCACGAACGACCGAGCTGTGAATACACAGTTCCTAGTAATCTCATATTCTTTAGCAGACCAGCAACCTTGGGATTGTTTACCTATAAATATAAATATATAAATATATATATATATAACATCAATGAAGGTCAATACTTCAGCACAAATAATATTTTTAGGTATGATTTAACGTGACAAACATGTAAGGAATTTATAAGGCAGAGTTTAACGCAATTTTCAGTTTAAGTGTTTCCATCGAGATAATTATCAATAAATGAAAGTTATAGGATATTTTCTCAGTAAAACGTGAACGGCAATAAGTTATGGGTTCACTAGTTGGAGAACAAACCCAATGAGTTAGAACTGAAGGAAGATATTTGTCCGGAAATCTGTTTCGTACGAATAAAATAAAGCAACATGTATAACATACCTATATAATTTAGTTAGATGCCTCTTGTAGTCCCAAGTAGCTCGAAAATGTAACCAAGAAAGACGCAAAAATGTTTGAACTCTATCTTTTCTATCCACATTACTTTTCCATTACATTTTATCAACAATATTAAAGGTTCTTATTCAATTTTATACTGACAGGTGTGAATTAAGCATCATATTGCGAAAAGGCGTTGTAATTTCATAACGGAAGATTTGTTTTGTGTTTATTTCAGAACTTTCTTAATAAAAGGCTAACATTTTACTCATGCCGGTGAATGAAAGTTTTAATTAAATAATATTAAGATATTATTGATGTTCGTGGGGCTTAAAAACCCAACATTTACTTCTCAGAATAGGGAAGTCTCAGTAGAAAATCTTCTATGCCACTATCCCTAACCATATTTCGAATTCGACCCTCCAGTTTAAATATCACATGCTTTGCCACAGTGCCCCGCAGCTGAGCTCTTAATAATGGCCATACTGTTAAATAAGCTAGACCTTGAGAAAGGAATGCGTTTCAGCAATGAGAACATAGAGAAGTAAACTGCGAATTCGTGAAGCAGGAGGGAGATGAATCTTTGATGGCACACGCTGGATTGTGAATGGGCAATATATGTTGAAGATTATCAGAGAGAAAGAGACTGAAAGAAAATAATGAAAGGTGTGTAGAAGAAAATGTAGATGTGATGAAAGCAAAAATCTTAGGGAAAATTAGTAGCTGATTCACAGAACCATGTTGATGAATTGCAATAGTTTCGCTGCTCTTACGTCATACAGCACCACAGATGAAGATACCGGCTCTATATGAAATGAAATTATATTTAGAAAAGAGAAGCTTGGAACAAAACCTTACAAGCCTAAGTTTAGGCTACCTCCTCAGCATTTCCAGTTACGAGGACTGAGGGAAACTTGAAAGAAAGAGAGAGGTCTGTCCTGGTGGCATTTCAACCTTGACCTCCCATTTACAGGTCCATGCCTGAACTATTTCGGCTACTGGTAGTAGTCATGTGTTAAAAGAACCAATACGTTTGTAGTAATTAATATTTATAAAATTTCAGTTACATCTTTTGTAATGATTGTGCATCAGTTAATGTGAGAAGCAAAGAACTGATCCTGTCGACAAGATTCGATGTTAACTACATGGGTCAGAGTAAGGTAACTCAGCATGAAGTATCAAGTCGTGTGACGTAACTGCCTTCGGGGATTAGTAGGCGAGAGGTACGGATAAAAATTAAAGGTAGACTTTTACAGCCATGTACGTGTAAAGTAAAACATACCTCCCCCGTGTCTCCATTGGCCCTTCTCTATTATAATCTCGCCTTTCCCCTTGCCTCGCGTGGCTAACACTTCTCACGGTGGTCTTAGTGACAGCCGAAAGCAAGAAGAGATTTGCTCGCTGATGTCACAGAGCGCCCAATCAGCGGACCTGATACAGGCTTTTCAAAGCGTGAATATAAGAAGTGTTAAAATTGCGCTAGGTCTTTCATAATAAATGTTTTAAATGTATACTATTGATCAGAATTTCTGTTTAAAGAATAAAAACTAATCTTTTCAAATAATCAGTAGCACATTAGATGATGACTTTCGCAGTATATTAGGTGGGCAATATGCACAGTGGTAAACAAACACCTTTTAATCTAATTATCTGTGCAGTGTACTAAAAGACAATACACGCCTATACATTGTAACTATTTTTTCCTGTCAAAATAGGCTCATTTCCAAGTCTTCAAAGTTTCCTCTAATGGCCATCTTTCTTTTAGTCCGAAATGTATTATTTTTCTAGGCAGTCTGTTAATTATAATTTAACTGCAGAGCTATTGAGAGAGGGGGAGCAATTTTATTAAAAAAGGGCTTGAAAGACAGACAAACATTCTATACATCACCCGATAGAAAAGTTAAAAGTTTCTAAAAGCAGAGTTACAACCTAACTCAGTGCCATAAAGCTGTTTGTTTATTCTGCAAACTCAGGATAAACAGTCCAATGCTGCAATTGTACTGACTTGCTTCAGTATTAGAACACATTAAAATTGTGTTTTCAGAAAAGATAATTCAAGTAGCTCCTTCCTAAGTAACAGGAACCATGATAGTAGTTTCCCCTGCATTTATTGTTTTTTATAGTAATTTACGTCCTCCAACGTTAAGTCATATCGGACGGTGAATGAATTGGGTGAAATGATGCTCAAATGAGTCCAGGGTCCATGGAGCCTAGAGTTACCCGACATTCGTCTTGAAGGATAAAGGAAAACCCTGGAACAAACCTTATCCAGTTAACTCACCCTGACCGAGATTCGAACTCGGGACCTCTTGAACGTGAGGCAGACATGCTACCATCTACGCTACCGAGGCGGGTATTGTTCAAATGTAACATGTCACTTATCAGTGGGTTCAAAAAAGAGCCGTTTTATAATTAGCAAATTTGCATATGGCATAAAAAGTTTGATAACTAAGAAACAATTGCTTTGCTGCCGCTTCGATGTTAGCGTGCAATAAATGGTGCTATTGTTAAATGCCTAGTTACCAAAGGTCATAAAACCAAAACTTTCCTCTATCTAGTGACATGAATGGTATGTTCCTATCTTTCCATCACTTACTTCGATATAAAACGTGTATATGTACTCTTTCTTCTGAATTTCTCTCCCTCCTTATGAAGGATTAAGCTGTGGATATCCTCTCATTTTTTCGTTAGAAAAGATCAAGCATACTTTTAGCATACTTCTTAGAGAATTTCATCTCCGCAACTATAATATGACCTGCATCATTCTGTTTCAAAAATCAGCTTTCTCTCCCACAAATCCTAACGGTAGAAACTTGCTTATATTTTCCTGCGGGATTTAAGGTATTTCTAATAGTACCACATAGAAGTATATACCGAAACCTTTGCAGCTTATGATTTATATTTTAATCCTAATTTTGTAGTTTATTTCGTAAGCTGGATAATTAAAATATTGTGCTGGAAGTTACAAATATATAGCACTTTAATTAATTGTGATAACGTTGAATAAAATCCAAGATACATAAAACGAATTGGAACTTTGAATTATAAATATTTGGAACAAAAGCCTTTTACAACAGCATATAATTTGTAATAATTCGGTAAAAAAAATATATATATAAAAATGACATGCTGTGATATTGACTAATGTGTCTGTGTTTTATAATTCAATTCTAGTTCGTAACCTACTATATTGACAGTGATCCCTTAATTAGTATATGTGTTAGACTATAGGTAGTTGATTGTCTCTTACAATCATTTATTACCATTGTTATTATTTTACTATTAATATGCATTTAGCATTTTAATTAGATTTTAGCAAAGCCTTTATTTTACATTGTATTCAAAATTTTTCATCTTTCACCGCATCAAAATCTTCCTCAACTTCAACAAATAAAAAGCTGAAAAACTATAATTAACCTGTTTTCCTTTATTTACTTGGTCATAATACAGTTGCCGCCATAAAACATCCTGCTCCTACAATAACATTATTTCCGAAGTAAGCTTTAAATTGTTATTACACCAGCGTATAATTTATGAAGATACTTAACCTCATTATAATTTAAAAACATTATAACAGAAAAAGTATGGCAAACACACTTACGTAATTTTAACCTTGTTAAACTGTTTTTTATTTTAAAGTATTCTACCCAGGTTTAGAAACACTTTTGTATTTTAATACACAGAGCTGCGAGATCATATCCGGGCTGCTCTGAAGAGGCCGGCGGCGATTCCCTGTGACCCGACCTGACCCCGACAACCCTCGCGTTAACTGACGCAAGTCCGGACCTGGAAAAAGTTTCGGGTCGGGCGACGCAGGTCTCTGACCTCCAGCAAACTGATATTCTGGAAACGTATATGCTACACGTATAATGGGCCCGCAGTTTGGAAGTTTCGGCTTCTGAGATTATTACAGACAAGAAAAACAAAGCGCTTATCCATGAGAGCGTAAAGCAGCAAGGAAACTCGTCTCTTAGCCCAAGTGGTCCCGTGTTTGATTCTGGGCTGGAAAGGAGAATTTTCTATAATCAGAATTATATCTTGTCCAAAGAGTCTGGAAGAATGAATATGAGCGTACTTAATAGTAAACTACTAATAAAACCTACAAGAAAAGCTATACGGACAATAACAGCATCAGTTTTTTCTCCAATCAGAACTCGATAGATACAAAAATAGAACTCCAAAGAGGCTATAAAATAAAAAAGAACACAACTTGCTTTTTTATTTAGATATATTACTTCATCACCAGAATCCACGGATCTGCATGCATTCTTCCGTTCCCTTTTGTATTAACATAATTTATTAGAAAATAAAGCATTAAACAGGATATTTTTTCGCTGCCTACCTCGTTAGACTCCCTGGAAAAAGTAATTAAAATGTCATATGGCCCCAGGGTTTTCAACTTTTTCCAGTGACGTATCCTTTCATTAAACGCCGGACATTATATGTATCAGTTAGTAAATGTTATAACATAAATGTGTAGAGGTGATGGTTTCTGATGGAGTGCAATTATTTAATCTACATACACTAAATTTTCCGTTGAGGTTTCCAAGCAGAGACCTTTAACTAACCACATATACATGTTCTGCCTTGCTTCCAATTCGGCATAAAATACACATAGATCTGACAATTTAGAATTACAAACTGGCATTTAGCAATAATAATAATAATAATAATAATAATAATAATAATAATAATAATAATAATAATAATAATAATAATAATAATAATAATAATAATAATAATAATAATAATAATAATAATAATAATAATAATAATAATAATAATAATAATAATAATAATAATAATAATAATAATAATAATAATAATAATAATAATAATAATAATAATAATAATAATAATAATAATAATAATAATAATAATAATAATAATAATAATAATAATAATAATAATAATAATAATAATAATAATAATAATAATAATAATAATAATAATAATAATAATAATAATAATAATAATAATAATAATAATAATAATAATAATAATAATAATAATAATAATAATAATAATAATAATAATAATAATAATAATAATAATAATAATAATAATAATAATAATAATAATAATAATAATAATAATAATAATAATAATAATAATAATAATAATAATAATAATAATAATAATAATAATAATAATAATAATAATAATAATAATAATAATAATAATAATAATAATAATAATAATAATAACAATAATAATAATAATAATAATAATAATAATAATAATAATAATAATAATAATAATAATAATAATAATAATAATAATAATAATAATAATAATAATAATAATAATAATAATAATAATAATAATAATAATAATAATAATAATAATAATGTGGCCTTATAAAGACCAAGGTAAGTAAAACGGGCGGTCCTTAGGCTCCTCGCCCATACGAACACTTTCGTACCTGTGCTCCACAAGTAAGGCTTTCCGAGGGGAGGAATAAAGTGAGAGTAAATAGAGGATAGCTGATCTAAGACCGCAGAGTAGAGGGATGTTTAACTAATCGTTTCAGACTTATGCTTTCCACGGCGGATCTAATACAGGTAGCATCCTCTCCCTAGAAGCCTGGACGAAGTTGGGCAGAGAGCATCATTTTTCCCTGCCAAGGAGCGCCTGAGACATCAGGCGCCCCTGAAAGAATCAAGCAGACGACAGGTGAAATGAAATAGATTGAGGGGAAATTCGGGTCATCTAATGAACCTTCCTAGAAATCACCTAGAGTGCCGGATAAACCTTGAAAAAATCCTTCGATCTGGAAGGTCTGCTATGGGAATCGAACCTACGGCCTCTCGAATACGGGCCATAGATATAAACACCTAAGCCATCCTGTTCCGTATAGAGGGATCAAACACAAACCATAATCAAAGTGTATCCAACCTTTCTTTCTAGCCGTATTTTCTTACATTTATGAGAATGCTATTGTACGTTTTTCTGGTTCTTCAAATAACATTTATGTGAATAAATTATCACTACACGTATTACTTTTGAAACATTTCACAACCTTATACAATAAGCATGTCCAACTACTAAATAGGAGAATTCAAATCTCGGGTAAGGAGATTAAATACTTTTCAGAAACCTTTTTGTGTTGAATACTGGATTCCTTCAAGCATAATTTCACAAATTTCATTCAGCATTTCGAGTTATCGTTTTGGAATTTCAGTATTTTATATTTGGAGTTATCTGGCTTTTGCATTCATTACTAGCAAAATAAAAATTAGACACGAACACATACTAAAGAGAGAAACTTCGAACACAATTTCTGGGGACGACCTTACTTATTGAAGTACTAGGAATGAATGTTTCCTTGTTGGGCAGTAGATTAAATGTTGGCTTTAAGCTGCAGTTTCTATTCCGGTCCAGCATTTAAATGCACTTAAACACGAGAGCCTAACATAGGTAAACTGGCATTTAAAAGAATTTCTGTGAGTCATTGATTAGGCATACCGGCTATATTAAAATAACCTTGGCAGTTGCTACATAGTTCCAATAAAGGAACTTTATTCCCTGGTTTTTCTGAATATCTGAATAAACTACCAAGTAATTAGCCAATTCAGAACTAAATACGGTACTAATTTGGGGGGGGGGGGAGCATTCTATTTATACTCGTGCCGTACGCTTCAGTAGTGTATTGTTCTTAACTATTTTACTAAACTTTTGAGCAGTTATAAATCAGTCATTCTAATTTTGGCTCGTAATCTCTCAAAAACACAAAATGTATTTGTAGCTTAAAGAAAATTATTTAATATACCGTATTTGCTCGAAAATAAGACCCCCTTTTAAAACCAAATTATAGCCGAAAAATCGGGAGGGTCTTACAATCGCATACTTTGGAAAATGAAAATAAAAACAAAAATTGTGTTAATTAAATATAACTTATTTTGTATTAAATATTGACTTCTTTAAGTTACACAGACGGAACGATCTTATTATTTAAGAATGCGTGGTTTTTGTATTCGGCTCTCTGGCATGTTTTTTTCCAAGTTCAGACGTACAGGTATATATGAAAACAATATGAGTGATTTACGAATTTATAGTTCGAAACCATTGCCGTTATTTTAGTATCTAAAAAGCATTCTTTTGGTTCTTGCGTACCTGGAACACAGTTTTTACTCGGAATCATTGCTGCTTTCGTTATCGTCAGACATCGGATTGCGCACACCTTAGCAATCAATGTATGCACACAGGTACTGTACAAGGCCAAGCGAGATATCAACATATGTCCGTGTCAACAAGTATACCGATGTGCTGTGTGTGTAAGTCTGGTACGGATGCAAAGTGTAACCTATGTACGCTACAATATACCATCCTTCTCATTGCTTTCGATGCGGGAATTACATTGAACAACCATGTACATTCGTAAATTGTCGAATGTGAATTTTCTGCGCCTCTCGCTAAAACAATATACAAATATTGGGAGAAAGTTCGTTTTACGTCACATGACATTAATTATGCATATGAGTAGTACAAATCATTTTCATATGTTTGTCTGAAACTTAGTTTATTTCTTCTATTACGCAGCACTGAAAATCCAGAATACTGGATTTAGAGTACTGGACAATTTATTTTTTGCCCGTTTGGTAGGTGGTGCATTCTATATATTGCTAATTTTTACAGACACCTCCTCGACTGCCTTTAGACAGCTCGAAATTACATTCTTCAAGCTGTTTAATGACTGTTAATAATACCTAAAACTTTGGAATTATAAAATGGAGATTACGCAACAATTGTTGTGAAAGTAATGCTATGAACACAATATGCCAAACACTTTGAACTCCCTGGAAGACAGATCTACCTGCTTGGCGAGCAGTAGTTCTAATGAAACTAAAGCTACGCGTTGCGAACCGGACGACCTCTGCGTGTTGTCCCCGGGACTGACGTCATCAGTTATATACTGCGAGACTCGTAAACTTTATATGCATTTACAGGTGTATGGGATCCGTTGTCTGGTCATCATCCTCGTCTTCATTATCATCTATGTCATACTCAACCTCTGCAGGTCGTCAGAGTAATCATATATGAGATTATCTACTGTTCCATCCGATGAGCAGGAGATGCCAGTATTCTCAAAACTCTTGATTATCATTTTCGGAGTTATTCTCTCCCAGGCTTTGACAATCCAACTGCACAGAAGTTCCATTGAAGGTTTCCGCATTTTTTCCACGTTTGGTGAAGGTGTGGTCACCATCTGCTACCTATTTGATATATAATGTCTTCAGATAGTCCTTGAACGGTTTGTTTGTGCTTAAGTACAAGGGCTGCACCACAGAAGTGAGGCCTCCCGGAATTACTGCGACCTCTGTGTGTATTGCCTTGATTCGATGCTTCACAGAATCAAGGACGCCACGGAAACTACCTATCTAAAATGAGAAATCCACGTTTATTTAACGGACCGTGTCTAACATTCGCATATGTGTTTATATATAAAGTTTGCTCGCAAAACTTGGCGTGTCTTATAATCGAGGGAATTTTATTATCGAGTAAATACGGTATT